>JAWWNI010000950.1:0-368022 GCA_034642065.1 Darevskia nairensis
GGGTGACGAAGCTCACCAGATGTCAGGAAGAGCCAGGGTTGCATCAATTGGGGAAACAAAGGCCACTTTCAGAAACTCACACCCCTTCAAATGAGAATCCAGGCAGGAAGTGACTTTGGAAGGAGGTGCTTTTTGCTCTGGAGGACCTCGCCCACTTCTCCTCCTCCTCCTCCCCCAATTCCCTTCCTCTCTGGGAATCTAGTTCAGTTCATCTTAACCCTAAGGAGGATAAACAGCTGGACCACCTCTCTTTGCCTGCATCTCTCTCAAAGCAGGAGCCAAAGAGGAAAAGAGCTCCGTGCGCACACTGCACAGATGGGTATTTTTAACCTCTCAGGGACACTTCAGGTTCAAAAACGAAACGGCCATAAGAAGTGGTTCGGTGAATGGCAGGACATTTCCCCACTGCGGTCGCAAAATTGGAATGCTGACCCTGGCTGCAGCTACTGTAGTTAGCAGGCCTTGCAGCTTGCGGGGAGGGGATTTGATTTCTTATACAAGAAGTTGTGGCTTCTAACCAACATGGAGAAAAGTCAGCCTAGTCAGCCAGGAGAGATTCAAATGAGACCACCCACTCTTGACATACAGTACTTGCCCCAGCAGAGCCGCAAAAACAGCTTTCCACCCCAAGGCTGGAAGGTTTTTAACATATGCTTTAGGCGTATAGTAAAGTCTGCAAGTCGTTGACCTTGGGTATGTATTGGGGAAAGCTAAGATTTTTTTGGTGGGGTGGGGCTTGGGAGAGAAGAGCTTTGGTAAATTGTCCAAAGGATCGTTTCTGTCCGTCCCCCCCAACCGCAGATTTTAGGAGGGTACCCAGACAAAGTTCTATTGCACTAATGGGGCAAGTTTGGAAATTGCATTCCCTAGTTTTTTGTTTTTTTTAAGGAAAATGGAAATAAACAACTTAATCAATTGAAAGCTCTCTCTCTACATTATATTATAATAATCTAATCTAATCTACTCATAAATGCATGTCTAAGAGGTCCCATGTCCAAGGTTGCTAAGTAACGGTGACACACCCTCCATTGTGACATACAGGATCATCCTGCCAGAGAGATCTTCGGCTAGAGCAGAGGTTTCAAAACTTTTCATGTTGGTGACACACATTTTAGACATGCATCATTTCACGAAACGGTAATTTTGGGGGTGTTAGTGGGTTGTTGTTTTTATTCTGATTATATATGTTGTGATATTTTCTGTGAACCGCCCTGAGACCTCCAGATATAAGGCGGTATATAAACTCAATCAATAATAATATTAATTCAGTTCTACAGGACAGCAGCGGCGAGACTACTAGTGGCAAAGAATTGGAAAACAGGAAAAATACCAGAAATATCAGAATGGAGAACCATGATTTGTGAATTTATGGCAATGGCAAAATTAACGGCTTCAACTAGAGGCAGCTCTAAGCAAAAAGTTAAGAGAGAGTGCGAGTGTGTAGAGGCATATATGGAAAAATATGGAAATGGAAATCAATTTTAATATAATTATAAAAGGAATTACTCGCAAGGGTACAGGATAATATTACAAAGGATAGAATTATTAAGTACAAACAATTGATAACACAACAAGAAACAATATAAATAGCAACAAGATCGCACATGGGTGAGGGGAAATTGGGAGGGAGGGAAATAGGTGGTATTTGAAGAAGTATTAAGAACTTTTAATTACAGGTAGGTAGCCGTGTTGGTCTGTCATAGTAAAAAAAGGAAAAAAATCCTTCCAGTAGCACCTTAGAGACCAACTAAGTTTGTTCTTGGTATGAGCTTTCGTGTGCATGCACACTTCTTCAGATACTTTTAAGAACTTTTAAGAACATGATATAAAAGCAAAATGATATATGTAACAGGGAATATGTGATTGTGGTTGTAAGCTTTTTATTTTCGAATTAAAAAAAAAAAGGGGGGGGGAAATAATAATACCGTAATTCAGTTGTACTAGCAAACCAGAGGTTAAACTAACCCCTTTCCAATGCCAGGAGGAGCGCGGGAACATTCACACAACACACCTACAAACTGCCACTGACACACCAATGTGTCGTGACACACAGTTTGAAAGCTCTGGGCTAGAGCAAGCCTTTCCAGGGTTTAGGGAGGGGAATAATTTTTTTCCACAGGTCTGGAAATTTATTTGCTCCCATTGTTCGCCTCTGGTGTGGCACCCTTAAGAAGACGTAACCAACTCAAGCGACAACCTTGCATGTATTTAATAGGTGGTACCCTCATGGACTTCAGCAGATGTTGTGCTGTTTGCCATTGTAACTGACTTGTACGGGTTTCTCTATTAAAAGATATAAAAACACATAAGGGAGGGTGAGGGGAGGAGAGAGCGAAGGGTGGATGGAATGTTGGGGTGTGTCCCGTGCTGATTGGCTGAGGTTGAAGTGTGACAGTTAGAACAGGTGGGTGGGTGGGAGAGAAAAAGACAGTTGGGTTTTGGAGGGAAAAGGGAAAAGGTGGATGGTTTGAATGCTGAGCAGGCAGGATTGGATAGGAATAGGATTCAAAATAAAGAGTTAGAAGCACACGTTATGAAACGCAAACACTGTTATTGATAACAAACCACAGAAGAACATGTTATAACCAGCTTTTACTATAATACTAATTTGTTCCTACGTCCTCATCCAAGCTACCAAGACTGCGAAAAAGTCAGTCACAGATATAATTTTCTAGGCGTCAGCAGAGTCCTTTACCTTACCTTTTACCAGTTGTTAGGAGATTGCTTAGAGGTATTGGAAGCCCAGAGTCAGGAACCCTATAAGGTGACAGACATAAGGCAAACAGGGAACATGGCAGGAGGGAGGCTGAGAGAACTTATAAAGCAAAAGTGTTTAGTGGTTTGAGTTAAAGGACATTCTTGCTCCAAGTGGTGGGCTTGGGTAGGGGAGGGTATGACAAATGGCTGTTCTGGGGTAGGCCCAGGCTAGATAGCCACTCTGAACCAAGCTAATACATTTTCCTGAGCCAATAAGGTTGTTTTCAAGGTAGCACTACAGAGAACATTTCTTTTGTGCTGGGATTTCTCCTTGTGCAATGGAAGGGGTTGCTCCCGCACACCCCTTATATTTTACCTATTACATTTATATGTCACCTAAGGTGGTGTACGAGGTTCTTCTTGGCAGTGGGCAGTGGCCAACGGCGGCCACAGAGGTGACGGGTGGAGGCTGGGCACCCACAGCAAATTTTTTGTGGGTGCCCAGGCCCCTGGAGATGGTGCAAGTGCCTCCACATGCTATCCTCACAACAACCCTGGAAGGTAGGTTAGGCTGAGAGACGGTGACTGGCCCAAGATCATCCAATGAGCTTTGTGACTGAGTGAATCCTGGTCCGCTAGGTCATAGTCAAACTCTCCAAGGATTCCACCACTCTGTTAAGGGGCTCCCTCATCCCTTCAGAGGATGGCATGGGTGCAAGCAGGAGGAGGAGCACAAATATAATTGAATGCCACCCTAAGGATTTATAAAAAAGGTAAAGGTAAAGGTACCCCTGACCATTAGATCCAGTCGTGTCCGACTCTGGGGGTTGCGGCGCTCATCTCGCTTTATTGGCCGAGAGCCGGCGTACAGCTTCCGGGTCATGTGGCCAGCATGACAAAGCCGCTTCTGGCGAACCAGAGCAGCGCACAGAAACGCCGTTTACCTTCCCGTCAGAGCGGTTCCTATTTATCTACTTGCACTTTGATGTGCTTTCGAACTGCTAGGTGGGCAGGAGCTGGGACCAAGCAAGGGGAGCTCACCCCGTCGCAGGGATTCGAACCGCCGAGCTTCTGATCAGCAAGCCCTAGGCTCTGTGGTTTAACCCACAGCGCCACCTGTTTAAATGTCCACTGTTTTGTTTAGGAAGAGAATGAGAACAAGCGGAAACCACACTTGTCCTAGCAGAGAAGCAACAGCGACAGCAGGGGCCTCTTCTGAACCAAAACAAGACACCTTTATTTATTGTATGTATTATTTCATTTATATATTTATATACTGCTTTAAACTTAAGACAGTCCCTAGTTGGGCTAACTATTGTTATTATTATTATTATTATTATTATTATTATTTATTAAATTTCTATTACAAACCATGTAGCAATGAAACTGAGAAGCTACAATATAATACTATCCAATGCAATGTTAAACAAAACTGCAATGTGGTAAAACCAGTGCTTTTTACTGGGGTATTCAAGGGTACATGGTACTGGCACCTTTCTTTTTTCCAAATGCTAAAAAGTGTAGCACTTACTGTAACAACCTCATGGTGAGTACCAGCACCTTTTCTCCTAAAAAAGAGCACTGGATAAAACAATATGATCTTTAAAAACAAAACCATTGCAAACTTTAAGAACAAACACTTGGAAACATATTTAGAGTCAGGGAATATTTTAGCATCTTCAGCCTTCCAAATCAGCCCCCTGATTCACAAAGTATCGGTACTACAGATCACACCTAAATTCTACCGTACATCTACAAAGATCATATAACACCTACTGCTCATTCAATGTCACTCTGTTCACACACCGCTCACACATCAACACATACCCACAGACGTACCATCCAAACACTGCAATATCTCACACTCAATCTGTAACTAATGTCATCAGCCACTCCTTCCTCTGAACAAAAGCATAGTGGAAAAAACATCAAGGAGGCAACGAAAACATTCATTGACAATACACGCAGGTCCTGCTATCCAAATGCTTGTTATATGAAAATTCACTTATCCAAACATGACGGATTAATACCTAAACCGCACTATACACACCACAGATTCAGATACTGAAACAGCCAGACCTGTGTGTAGTACTGTAAACCAATAAGTCTTAAACAAGCCTTCCTTTTTATGTGTTGATGGTCCCCAGCAGCTGTTTCACCAGAAACCATGGTGGGAGTAGGGGAGGAAGGGGGAGAGATCAGATATATAAAAGGGTCTTTTCTCCTTCCTTGTTTGCCTTCAGCAAGGTTTCAGAGTTTTCCTGGGTTTTTCTGTCCTTTGGGGGGTCAAAATTATGTGGCTAAGAACACATTAGAAATTTCCCCATAGGAATAAATTAAATTGTTGACTTGTTCTGAGAATGCTCACCTAACAAACAATTTCCTAACAATGCACTGTGTTTAAATAGCAGGTTGCTATCTCTCACCAAAGAATTGGTGGAATGGTAAAAGGTAAGGTAAAGGTAAAGGACGGTTAAGTCCAGTTGAATTTGACTATGGGGTGCGGCGCTCATCTCCATTTTCAGGCTGAGGGAGCCAGCGTTTGTCCACCACTTCTGAAGCAACGAAACACCATGATGGAAGCACAGAAACGCTGTTTACCTTCCTGCCACAGCGGCACCTATTTATTTACTCATGCTGGTATGCTTTTGAACTGCTAGGTTGGCAGGAGCTGGGACAGGGCAGCGGGAGCTCACCCCATTGCGCCAATTCAAATGGCTGACCTTACGATTGATTGGCAAGCCCAAGACACTCAGTGGTTTAGACCACAGCGCCACCCGTGTCCCATGCGGGTGGAATGGTAAACACCTCCCCCTTGTACTACTTCCTCTCACCAGGTGCCCTCAGATAATTCAACCCACAAAAGAAAGTACTCCACACACAATCTTGAAGGAGGGCACCCTCACAGTTTGCTTCAGCAATGCTGGTCTTGACGTTTTCTGGCTGGAGGGCAACTGTCAACAATGAATGTACAAGTGTAGTGGTTAAGTGCCCACAGTAAATTTGCAAGAGAGGAAGATGGAGGGGAAACCAGAACTTGGTTACACCAGAAGGCACAGCTTTTATGATTTCACCCCTATGTGAACCTGATGATGGGAAATGAGACTTCTCTTGCAGCGGAAGCTCTTTCCGCATTCTAAGCATTGATACGGTTTCTCCCCACTGTGCATTGTTTGATGATGATGGAAGTATATGCTTCTCGTAAAGCTTTTGCCACATTCCAAGCACTGATATGGCTTTTCTCCACTGTGGATACTTTGATGACAACGGAAGCTCGTGCTTCTAGTAAAGCTCTTCCCACATTCCAAGCACTGATATGGTTTCTCCCCACTGTGAATTCTTTGATGGCGGCGCAAGTTTCTGCTTGCATTAAAACTCTTCCCACATTCCAAGCACTGATGTGGTTTCTCTCCTGTATGGATTCTTTGATGGGAAGTGAGACTTTCCTTCCAGCTGAAGCTCTTACCACATTCCAAGCATTCAAATGGCTTCTCCCCTGTATGAATTATTTGATGCGAAGTGAGACTTTTCTTCCACTTGAAGCCCTTCCCACATTCCAAACAGTGATATGGTTTCTCCCTGCTGGCAGTTCTTTCATGGGAATTCTGACTCAGGATCTCTTCACACTCTAAATATTTAGATGGCTCATCCGCTGTGTGGATTTTCTCATGGTTCGTTGTTTCCAATTTGTTACCTTCTGCAACAGAGATAGATTTTTTTTAGAGCTTTAGGAAAAAATGGAGACCTAAATTACTGGAAAATACCATAGAATCATAAGAGCTGGAAGGGGCCCAAGGGTCATCTAGTCCAACCCCCCGGAATGCCTGTGAGAAAGAAAGAACTGAAAGGACTTAGATGGGAGGCAGATCTTATTGCACAGAGTTGCTAGCATTAGCTGATAGCTGGTGTGCTACACTGTTGGATTTGGTTGTTGTGAGAAAAAAAGATGCCCGTTAACAGTTGCCTGTAAAACAAAGCTAAGCCAAATATCAAAATATAAATAATTTTGGCACTTCCTCAGAAAAAATTGGAGTGAGGTAACATGACCAGGTTTTAGGTGTTTTAAAACATTGACACTCCCTGTCAGTAACACTTGAGACGTCTAGTTCCTCCGTATTTGGTAGCATTTACAAATACCCAGCAGCAAGGACTCTTAGTAATGTGGAAGAAAATCCTGTGACCACTTATCCCTCAAGCAGAGGATCAAAGTAAGGATGAGGGACATTGGAAACAAAACTAAAATTTCATATACAGTCCATGAGGGTTAAAGCTTAATAGTTACTCTAATTAGGCACAACACTTTTGTTTCAGTCAAATCCACTTTACAGAAATAATAATTTCACTCAAAACTTCCACTTTAAATCTGTTCCTAATTAAACTGACTCCTCCTAAAATAGGTATTTCTTCTACTTGGCCCTAGAATGGCTATTTGTTCTACTAAGCCAGTAAAACACTTCCAACAGTCTTCTAGGATCTTTTCCTTCTGCTCAGGGAAATGATCTGGGTTGCCATGCCTAGCAAAACCCAAAACACTCGGCTAAGACCTTTCTAAACCCAATCCAAGCCCTATCTGACAGTTAAATTATCAGCTTCTATCTTTTAACTCTCCATTCCCTCCTGAATGGTTGACACACCACCCAGCCCAGATTGGTTTCTGGGTTTCCAAGGTTCATCCATCACAAAAGGCACAATCAAACAAAACACAATTTTCTTACTAAAACCAGTCTAACTTTGCTAGTTACATGTTACCTGTCTCGGATTTTAGAGCAAGTGTGCAGTTCCTTGAACATGGCTGGTTGTTAAAGAGAGCATCTTTGGACTCTTGATGTTTGCAGGAGGGGAAAAGCTTAAAGTGTTATGGGAATTTGATACTAGTAAAAGCCCACCTCTTCTCTGAGATGGATACTTGTTTGGCATAATCATGAAATCTGCTCCATTTCTGATGTCAGCGGTCTCTTTCGCCAACCAGAAAATGACTGAGAGGCTACTTCCACTTCCATAACAATTCTGAAATTTACATTTCAAAAGGCCTGGGAAGTTCAGACCATTTTGATCTCTGTTTAAAAGGGCATAATTGGACAAAGTATTATTCAGAGATGAAACAACAGATTGCTGTTCATTCAATGTTAAATGTGGGGACATATATTCCAGATGCTATAGGTGGCACTGTTGAGTTATATGATAATTTTGTTGGTACATCACACATATAACTATTTTCAAAGTTGATATTATGATTCAATTGGGAGTCTTACTGAGAGAGGCCATGATCCCACAATTCTCCTCCATGACTTCGTTATGCAAAGCTCTCTGATCAGGATCCAGCAGCGCCCACTCCTCGTCTGTGAAATACACAGCAACATCTTCAAAGGACACTGAATCCTGAAATAAAAAGAAAACATTTACCCCTCACAAACAGCATAAACATTAACTACCGGTACTTCTACTCAGCACCCTTTGGAGACTTTGCCAAGGACAGATTTCAAAGCAGCAGAGTGGTAAGAGAGGCCCCGGAAGGTGAGGAGGGGACAGAGGTGTCCTGGCTGCCCCCAGCCTCTCTCCCCACACTGATCTGCCCCACTACCTGATCTTGTGCCACAGAAGCTGCTTCCCCTCTGCTGTGAAGAGATGGCTTAGGAGGTCTTGCCAGCATCACCCTGTCACCTGCAAGAGACAAAGTGGTGGGAAGTCAGTATCAAGAACTACAGACAGGCCTTAGAAAAAGGCTTATGTGTCAAGAGTTTATGAATATATGTGTTTAAACCCATTTAATATTTCAATTATGTGAAAAAAAACTTTTTTCAATGTATCAGCTTTTGACCACAAGTCAAAGTGCAGGTGTCCATGGATAACATAGCAAAACATTTTTGTCTCTGGAAAAAGGCTGGAGAAGAGGGTCATTCACCCCAAAGATTAAGGGAGCCCACATATTTATTTCACACTTGAAATTGGGGGACCATATTGAGACAGATCCCACCAACCCTTACCCAGTGGCCTCTGTCTGGTGTCTGATGGAGTCCTCTCCCACTTGGAGAAATCAACGTCCATTTTTGCAAACAGATCTTTTCCCTGAAAGAGCAACAAAGATTCAAAAGACAGAATGGGAAGAAGAATAAAAAGAAGGAATGACAGAGGAAGAAACCTTCAGGGTTACTGGATATCCTTGTCGGGAAAATCGCTCACTGGGGCCGGACAGCAAACCCCCAGTACTCCGGAGCATCTTCCTTTGCCCTCTCTGGCTGGCATCCTCCCTCAGTCCAGAGCACCGGCAGTTTGTGACTCTTCTCTCATGAAAAGCGCACACAGTGTCTTCTGGCATATCCAGCAAGAAGAAAGACTCATATGTAGGTCTAAACTACTTTATTTACAGTCTTTTACACAGAGACTCCATAGGCATGTCTGTGTTCTATGAACACTAGTACAGAAACTGCGACACTGCTAAAAGTGAAACTAAAACACAATAGACATACTCAGAAGGAAGAGATAAGACCAACTTCCTTTCTGACAGTCTAACTCAGATTCATGTGATTTACACCAAACGTAACATCACAACAATCCTGCTGTAGCAGCATAGGATAGATAAAAATCCCAACAATCCTTGGATGCTTTCCTGAAAAGGTTTGACAATCATATGGAAGTACCAGGATAAAACGCTCTCACCTGCTGCCTTCTCTGCTTCTCGTCCTCTGCCTGGCTCAGGAGGTAACCTTCGGCCAGGGCCACAGCCTGACAGCTGGTCTCTGCTCCACACTCCCTCACCCAGCTCTCCATCTCCAGTGGAAGGACAGCCAGGAACTGCTCCAAGATCACCAGGTCCAGGATCTGAGTCTTAGTGTGTCGCTCTGGCACCAGCCACTTGTGGCAAAGACGGTGGAGTCTGCTGCATACCTCTCGGGGTCCTTCGGCCTCTTGGTAGTGGAAATGCCTGAACTGCTGGTGCTCAACATGTGAGCTAAGGGTGTCCTCCTCACCCGGGATCTTCAGCTGGGTTCTGTCCCAGGATCCTCTGCTGCTCCCTGTCTGGATGATACTGGGACAACTTCCTAAATCCTCATCCATCTTTGAAACTTCTTTTATGGAAGAACTGAACAGAACCAAAAGAACTCCTTCGTCTCGTGCCAGTTTCTGTCTCCAAGAATAAGACAATCCTAAGTAGAAGTGCTACCAAGTCCTGAAAAGGCAAGCCATTGAATTATTGTTAAGCTATACTGTGTTTCCCCTATTTTAAGACACCGTCTTATATATTTTTTTCCCTCAAGAAAATGCACTATGGCTTATTTTGAGGGGATGTCTTATTTTTATTACGTAAGCACGCCTTGGCAAGGCCACGCTCAGGTTCTGGGGCTGCGAAGGATGGGACGGGCTCTTGGTTTGCTTGCTGGCAGCGGGGGGAGAATCCAAGCTGAGCTTTGAGGAAAGGGGCACCAGAGAGACCCGCTTTCGCTGGGCGTTCTCTCCTGCTCCTCCTCCGCCGCCTTCCCTCCTCGAAACTCGACAGAAGCCTTGTTTTCCAAGGGGCCTCTTGGGCGATGCGTGGGACGGCTCAGGGGATTTCGTCGTGGCGGCGAGCAGGGAAAGCCTGTGCCGCCTTCCCTCTCCGCCACGGCGGCTGCCCCATGCGCTCTGCACTGAGCGGGGTTGGGCGAGCGCGCAGGCGAAGAGACCTTCAGAGTGCCTTTGTCGTGCCCGCTGCCCCTTCCTGCGCGCCCTGCTCTGCAGAGTTCCAAAGCGCTGCTTCTGGGGCTGACTGGTTTTGGTGGCGGGACTGGACACCCAGCCCTGCTTTTTCCTTGGCGCCCTCCAGAACTGCGCCTACCGGTATCACTTTGGCTTATTTTCGGGGTACGGCTTATATTTCACAAATGTGAACAAATCCTGCTTTGGCTTATTTTATGACTACATCTTAAAATAGGGGAAACAGGGTAGAATTATTACACTGCCAGGACAGGGAAAATGTCGATGAGTCTGGCTAGCAACCAGATATATTCTGTATTGCTGTAATCCACCGTGGGGCATTTTAGTGAGGACAGGCAATAAAGCTGCATAATAATAATAGCAGCAGTAGTCTGGTTGAATGTAAGAAGGTGTGGTATCTGTTCTACTGGTCTGTTCCCTGCCACTCCCTCCCCTTGGGGAACCCTCCCTCTCTTTAACATTGTCATCCCTTGTTTCTGAAAGTTGCCAGCCACAGCTCTTCTCATCCCTAAGGACCATGGCCTTGCATGCACAGGGTCCTGGATTCAAGTCCCGACACCTCCATTTCTTTCTTTCTTTCTTTCTTTCTTTAGGCATTTGTACCCCACTCTTCAGCTAAAAAGGTTGCCAGAGTGGCTTACAAGAAGTGAATTAAAACAATACAGTCCCTGCCTGCAGGTTTACAATCTGGAAAAAACCAACCCATGGCACACAGTGGAAAAGTGGCAGGGAGGGGAAATCCAACTCAGGCACTAATTCTTAAACAGTTGTGCTTATAATGATCAGCTTGCACAGTTCGGGGGCAGCAGGTGCCTATCCTATGTGGTTTAAAAACCCCATTCTCACCTAAAGGTAGATAGCCGTGTTGGTCTGTCATAGTCATTCTCACCTGTTTCAAAAGCCTGACTTTGCACTCCAAACCCTTCTGAAGGAAGGAAGCTAATACTTGCCCACCGACTCATCCCACAACCCTCCACTCTGATGGGTTTGGGACTGCTCTGTTTATCTATTTTAATTTCTCTTCCAAACAACTGGATCTCTGCTGCTTTTGATCAGCAATGCTCTCTTAAAGGTAAAGATAAAGGGACCCCTGACCATTAGGTCCAGTCGTGACCGACTCTGGGGTTGCGGCGCTCATCTCGCATTATTGGCCAAGGGAGCCGGCGTACAGCTTCCAGGTCATGTGGCCAGCATGACTAAGCCACTTCTGGCGAACCAGAGCAGCGCACGGAAATGCCGTTTACCTTCCCGCCAGAGCGGTTCCTATTTATCTACTTGCACTTTGACGACGTGCTTTCGAACTGCTAGGTGGGCAGGAGCAGGGACCAAGCAACAGGAGCTCACCTCATCTCAGGGATTTGAACCGCCAGCCTTCCGGGCAAGCCCTGGGCTCTGTGGTTTAACCCACAGCACCACCCGCGTCCCAGTGGTTTCTTAGTCTATCGCAAAAAAGATTTTCCTCCACCTCTTCTGAAGGGTTGGACGCCTGAATGGGTAAATGAGTGTCTTCTTAAGAGGCTTGATAGCACTGTCTGATTAATTGCTGGTGGGTGGGTGAATTCTAATCAAAATGCAATTGAAGATATACTTCCATGCAGATCAGTTTTAACCCCCCCCCCGCTCTATTTCAAAAGGGGCGCTCCACTCCCACATTTGGGGGGGGGGTCCCGTGGATGGATCGGCTGCAAAAGACCCCTCTCTGCAACCACCCCCCTGCAGCCCTGGGACTCCCCTGCACCCGAATGCACAGACTAGAGAGGGGTCGACTCACCGCCAGGTTTCAGAAGCGCCCATTTGAAGGGGGCTTGGGAGAAATAGAGGGCTCCCGCCCTCCCTGCTCAAAGTGATAAATCCAGACAGGCAGGGGCTTTGGGGGGAGAGGCTCTTTCTCTGCAAGACTCCAGACCCTCCTCCTCCTCCCCGCCCTCCCAATTCCCGTCCTCTCTAGGAATCCAGATAAGCTCACTTTAACCCTTAGAAATCCCAAGCAGACGGAGCTTGGCATACAAGAGTTCAATCCGTGGCCTTTAAACTTTAAAAGATCAGGTGGCTAAGGACGGGGAAGATTGCAAGATGGAGGGCAAGGGCACGCAGCTGGATCATCTCTCTTGTGTGCCTCTCAAAGGAGAAGCCAAGGAGGAATCATGGCCTGAGCACCGGTTTGATCTGGGGCTGTGTGCACTTCAGATACACTGAAAACACATTTTATCCCCACAAAAGAATTTTGGAAGCTGTCATTTGTTAAGGGTGCTGGGAATTGTAGCTTGGCAAACTACAGTTCCCAGGATTTTTGTATTGGTAGAAATGATAGCTCAGTTAGAGCATGGTGCTGGTAACACCAAGGTTGCAGGTTCAGTCCCCGTATGAGAGATTCCTGCATTGCAGGGGATTGAACTATAGATCAGGGGTAGGCAACCTAAGTCCTGTGTGCTGGATCTGGCCCACGGATGGTCCGGGAAGCAGCATGCTTTTACATGAGTAGAATGTGTCCTTTTATTAAAAATGCATCTCTGGGTTATTTGTGGGGCATAGGGATTCGTTGGTGTTTTTTTTCAAAATATAGTCCGACCCACCACATGGTCTGAGGGACGGTGGACCAGCCCATGGCTGAAAAACGTTGCTGACCCCTGGACTAGATGATCCGCAGGGTCCCTTCCAGCTCTGTGATTCTATGATATGTAGGGTGTGTATGCAGACTGAGGGACACCTCCGGTTCCCAGCTTCCGATTTCTTGACTGAGATAACCGATCAGGATAATGGGTTTTGGCCTCACGATTTCTACGCTGGGTTATTGAATCCGTTTAGAGGCCAGGCTCTCCATTTCTGCACAAGAACCGTGACCTGCCAGAAACCTCTTTAGAAGCAGCAAATTCCAGCCATGTTGATGCTCCCTTTGAAGCAATGCCCCATCCTTGTATGAACTTACAAAACACTTTATTTTTAATTCAATGTGGTTGTTTTGAGGACTGTGCTCGACAGCTCTGGAATCAGTCATCGCACACTGGATCAACATCTTCATCAAGGTATCTACTGTGATCCCAGGGTCTCCTTCTGGTCCGTCACCTCTAGTTCAGACTCTATGAGCGTATATGTGAAATTAAGATTTTATTTTGTGCTCCAACGAGGTCTTGGCAATCTCTTTTTGTTTAAACCACCCTGAAAAATTTAGTGTCAACAGCAAAGTAGGGAGCAGTGATTCTCTTGTTCACAAAACAACAATTTTACTCATACCATTTTTTTGAGGGGGGGCAGCCGGGGTCATGCGCTATTTGAGGACTTAAATTATGAAGCTGTAGAGACCTAATTAAAAAGTCCCTTTTCTATGCCAGAGGCTCATTCTATGGCACTGGCTCTATAAAATTCTCTGGTGCTCTCTAGAATTCAGCGACATTTTAAAAGCTAGCAAATGTATTATTGGATAAACTTTTCATGGATTATCAAGAACGATGCGTCTGATGAAGTTTACTACATGTACTGCGGCTCCAAAAAGAGAGCTTATGCCACGACAAATCTGTGAACCTTGAGTGTTGAAGATAGAAGACATGCCCTTTGGCAAATTTAAATCACAATTACTGGTACAAAAAGTAGGGTAGTGCAGAGGATGCTTCAGATGAGAACTAGTCTACAGAGCTTATATGTAGTGCGGATGCATGGATTGCAATCCTCTCCCCAGCAGACAGCCACACTTTGGAAATGCTGATGACCTCCAAGTAAAGTTCAATGTTTGTAGGTCTCATTATCCTGATTGACCCCCAGAGTGATTTTTAGGAATGCATTTTTCAAACCTGGCCACACAGACCCCATTCCCCCCCAATTCAAAATAAGTGACAGACCAAGTGCAAACAAGACTTTTCATTATCACCATCGCTCATTAGCATTTCATTTACATCTGTTCAACTTTTCCTTCAAGGAGCTCGAGGCAGCATTCATGGGTCTCCTTAGCCCACAACAATCCTGAGAGGTAGCATAGACTAAGATACAGCGACTGGGCTGAGGTCACCCAGTGAGCTTCGTAGCCGAGCGGTGATTTAATCCCTGGTCTCCCACATCCAGTTAATATTCTTCCGCTTTATTCCACATTCTGGAAAAAAAGATATTAAAGGTGATACACAGGGGGAAGGGAACCATCTTTCCCCATAGGTCTAGAAATGGGCCATGGCCCTTGTTCACAGACCGGTGTGGCAGAAGAAGCAGAAGAAGAAGCAGAAGCAGAAGAAGAAGCAGCAGAAGAAGAAGAAGAAGCAGAAGAAGAAGAAGAAGCAGAAGAAGAAGAAGAGGAGGAGGAGTTTGGATTTGATATCCCGCTTTATCGCTACCCGAAGGAGTCTCAAAGCGGCTAACATTCTCCATTCCTTACCAAGGGAATCCATGATGCCACAGGTCTCCTCCATGACTTCCTTATGCAGAGCTCTCTGGTCAGCATCCAGCAGAGCCCACTCTTCCTCTGTGAAATTCACAGCCACATCTTCAAAGGATGCTGGATTCTAAAAGGAAAAGGAAATAATTCCACCTCAGAGATAGCATATGGAATATCCATTACTCATTGTTGGGTTGTTTTAATGGGATGGCCTTGCTGCACAATTATGGGTGTTTATTTTAATGTTATAATGGTACATTTTCACGGTGTATTTTCATGGTCGGTGTTTTGATTTTTAATCTTTTCGTTTGTCAGCTATTTTTTAAATCCATAAATAATACTGCTGCAACCAAAATATATTTAAAAATTGTCCAGTGGCACCAACTAAGTTTGTTCTGGGTATAAGCTTTTGTGTGCATGCACACTTATTCAGATACACTGAAACAGAAGCCACCAGACCCTTATATATAGTGGGAGGGTGGGGTAGGGTTTTTCTCAGGAGGGTAGTAGGAGATAAGTGATTGACTCAATGGGTATGGGAAACCTGTTGATGATTGTTAATGACTGCAATTAGTCCTACAGGCAGGAAAAAGCAACGGTAGTATGTAGAGGATTAGCAAATGTAATGAGAAAGGAATCCAATATCTCTATTAAGACCAGGTCTCTCCATAGTTTTCAGTTTAGTGATAAGTTGTAATTCAGCAACTTCTCTTTCAAGTCTGTTTCTGAAATTCTTTTGTAATAAGACAGCTGCTTTGCAACCACTAAGAAATAATTCAAGCTACTGTGTTTCCTCTAAAATAAGACACCGTCTTATATTCCCCCCCCTCAAAAAACACACAGTATGGCTTATTTTCAGGGGATGTCTTATTTTTATTACCGGTACGTCAGTATGGTACAGCAATATACATTTATTCAATTATAATTAAGTCGTCTTCTTCTGGAACATCGAAATAACTCTCCAAACCCAGAATTCCACTCTTAATTTCTTGCGACTCCATTTCCTTTAGAACCATTGGCCCCAATCTTTCATGTCGAGCAATAGAGCTCTCAGTAAATGAGCAGCTCTTATCCAGGTAACCTGCTCGGAGTGCATTGGCAACAACACTGTCAGTGATTTTATCCCATGAATTCTTCACCCAATTCACGACTTCTTGCAGGTTAGGTTTCACAAAGTTTCCACCCTGATTTCTTGTCATTCTATTTTCAATGTAGTCATTAATTTCCATATGCAAATTGTCTTTGAATGGCTTCTTTATTGCAATATCCAAAGTCTGCAGATAGGCAGTCATTCCTGCAGGAATCATTATTTGATCTATTCTTCTCTCTGCAAGGAACTTCCTCATGTCTTTAGCACGGTGAGTGCTGGCTGAATCCCAGACTAGCAGACCTCTTTGGCCACCTCGCATAACAAGTGGCAGCATTAAATCAAGCCACCTCCTTATAACTGCTTGTGTGCACCAGGCTTTTTCGGATTCAAGAACATAAATGCCGGAAACATGCTCAATCTTATCTTTCTTGCCCTTAGTGATGATAACAGGTGTGGCTTTCTTTCCATCCAGACGAATTGCCAAAATACAGGTGACTCGATTACTCTCGTGACTAGTGGAGGGAACGTAGATTGAGGAGGCACCCCTCTGGTCAATTGTCGTTTGGGCTCCTTGACCCATAAACACTGCAGTTTCATCCATAGCAATCATGTTGCAAGGTTGGTATTCAGAAAAGTCGATGCCATCAACAATGAACTTGAATGCAAGTGCCCGCTTAACAACTTCAGCATCTTCCAACTTAAACAGTGTTGTTGATTTTCTGAGAGACAGTTCATATCGCTGAAGGAAGCCATCCAGCCAGTGTGGTGATGCTCTGAAATCAGGGGATGTTTTGAATTGTGGTGCCATTGCTAGGGCAAACGCTTGAATATCAGCCCTGCGCACAACCAAAGCCTTTGCTCTCCTGTCAGCGATCCATTCACTGATCATGTCTTCCAGCTCAGGAAGTAAAGGCTGCCGACCTGCACCACACTTGCGCTTCTTAGCATTTCCTATGAGCACCTGTAGACTGAGGTTATCGTATTCTGCCCGCCATTTTTGGACCATTCGGATATCCAGCATCTTCTCCTTGCAGAAAGCCGTAAGATTCTTGCCATGGGAGTCCTCCACAATTCCTATCTTGTACTCAACAGAATAACTCTTTCTTTTTGCAGTCATCTTGTCTGGGGGTTGGCCCTCAGCTGCTGCCCATCTTCTTACCTAGTAATATAAAAATATTTTTGTTTAAAACAAATACAATACAATAATTTTTTGATAAAAAATAAAAATATAGAAAAAGGGGGGATAAAGTGATATTAATAAAAATATTGATTAAATAACAATAATAATAAAATTTATTTTTTTTAAAAAAATAATTATTTAAAGAAGAAGAAGAGGGGGGAAAAGGTTTTAAAGGCTTTTAAAAATAGAAAAAGGTGAGGTCTTCTCCACTACCGGCAGCGCGCCTGGGCCTGGGTTTAGCTGCGTGTTTCCTCGCGGCCTCCGTCTGCTCACCTATCTCTCTTTTCCTTCAGTGGTGGTGGCAGCGCAGTGGTGGGGCAGTAAGGTCAGGCTTCTCTTTTTTTTCCTTCCTGGGTCCCTCTCGGAGTGGATGGCCGGGTGTCTCTTTCTTCCTCCCCGGCGTGGCGGCACAGCGAGATTGGGGCCGCAAAAGGACCTTCTCCCCTTCTCTTTTACCCCCCATTATTGATCTTTTCACCATACCAGTATTAACATAATCATGTATTTTACATCCTTTTTCTCATTTCCATCTTCCATTCACCATACCAGGTATAACATAATCATGTATTTTACATTCTTTTTCTCATTTCCATCTTCCATTTTTGCTACTCAATTCTTTCCTCATTAACTTCTGATTACACACATTTTTCCTATTCCTCCAATGGCTTCCAAATCCTCCTTAGCTGTCTTCTTTCACTTAAATTTTACATTGCTTTGTTTTTCTACTTATAAATATATTACTGACTTTTCCCGTCTATTACCAGGTACTTAACAAAACAAAAGATTTTATACTGTACAAATACATTATTGAATTGTTTACTTCCTATTCATTCAAATGCTATATGTGTTTTATTTAAACTCTACTGCTATATAATCCATAAATTTCTTCCATTCTCAAAAATTTTTTCGTCTTGTTGTCTAATTTTCACTGTTAATTTGGCAATTTCAGCATATTCCATTATTTTTTGTCTTCAGTCTTCAATTGATGGTATTTCCTGCTGCTTCCATCCCTGTGCTAATAACAATCTAGCCCCTGCAGTTGCATACAGAATTTTTTTTTGATCACATTTCTTGACATCATTAGTGACCATTCCCAATAGGAAGGCTTCTGCCCTTCTCAGTGAGATTGGGGCCACAAGAGGTCCTCCTTCTCTTCTCCTCTCCCTCAGGGGTGGCAGTGGTGGCGGTAGCGAGGTCGGGGTTCCCTCCTTCCTCCTCCGGAGCACCCCCAGTACTTGTGCGGTTGTGGCAGCGGTTCCAGAGGCTCGGGAGCGGGTCTGGCAGCACTAGGAACACTGGCCACCCTCAGGAGCTCTATCCAGGGCCATCTTAAGGGAGGCGCCTTCCAAAACTGCGCTTATCACTATGGCTTATTTTCGGGGTACAGCTTCTATTTCACAAATGCAAAAAAAATCATACTACGGCTTATTTTATGACTACGTCTTATTTTAGGGGAAACACGGTATATCCAAAGGGCTTGTTAATAAGAGGTGACTAATCATTATTGTCAGAATTTAAACCTGCTTTGAGTGGCCTTCAAAGCCTTTGCTGAGGACAGATTTTAAAGAGGCTAAGCGGAAGAAAGATTCATCCAGTCCCAGGCAGGTGAGGGGACAGAGGCACCCTGGCTACCCCCAGCCCCTCTCTCCCACTGATCTGCCCCCCTACCTGATCTTGTGCCACAGAAGCTGCTTCCCCTCCACTGTGAAGAGCAGATGGCTGAGGTCTTTCCAGCATCATCCTGTTACCTGTGAGAATCAAAGTTAGTGGGAAGACAGTTGAACTTGCTCCTCTCAGAGGTTAAGTGATGCATACTTAAGTACACACATGCCTTGGGGGGGGGGACTTATTAAAGTGTTTATACCAGTGTTCCCCAACCTTGGGTCTCCAGCTGTTTTTGGACTACAACTCCCATCATCCCTCGCTAGCAAGACCAGTGGTCAGGGATGATGGGAATTGTAGTCCGAAAACAGCTGGAGACCCAAGGTTGGGAAACACTGGTTTATACCATTTTATATATCACTTGTGTGAAAATGCGACTCTCCTGCTTTGGGCAAAATGTGCAGGTCCCCATGCATAAAGTAGTGAGTTGTTTTAAGCAAGGACATTTTTCATCAGTGGAAAAAACTGGCGACAAGTGTCTTTCCCTCCCCGCAAAAAAAACAACAACAATTAAAGGAGCCCCCGGATTTATTTCACACTCAACAGAAAGAGGCCAATTTGAGATACATCCCATTAATATTTACCCAGGGGTGGAAAATACTAGAGAGAAGTGTCATTCCAGAAAAGATTAAATGAGCCCAAAGCCTATTTCCAAGATCCATGAAATTGGGATAAATCCCATTAAATATTACCAAGTGGCCTCTCTTTGGTGTCGGATGCAGCCATCTCTGCCTCTGAGCAATCAGTGTCCATTTCTGCAACCCAATCCTCTCCCTGAAACAGTAATAATTCAAAACACAGAATGGGAAGAAGGATTAGAAAAGGAATGACTGGGGGGGTGGAGAGAGAGAGACTTTCTTAGATGCTTTCCAAAAGAGAATGGGCAATTAGTACAGACTTTTGGGATACCCTCCCTCAGATTCTAAAACTTTTGGGTCTATCTAAATGAAACATTCTCACCTGCTGTCCTGCCTGGTGTTTCTCCTCTGCCTGGCTCAGGAGGTAACCTTCAACCAGGGCCATTGCCTGGGAACTGGTCTCCGCTCCACATTCTTTCACCCAGGTCTCCAGCTCCTGTGGAAGGACACTCATGAACTGCTTCAGGATCACCAGGTCCAGGATCTCCTTTTTTGTGTGTTGCTCTGGCTTCAGCCACCGATGGCAAATATGGTAGAGTCGGTTGCAAATCTCTCGGGGGCCCTGTGCACCTTGGTAGTGAAAATTCCTGAACTGCTGGCGATGTACATCTGAGCTGTGGGCACGCTGCTCACTCAGGATTTTCTGCAGCAAGGTTCTCCAGGATGCCCAACTGCTCCCAATCTTGACGGCATTGCAGCCTCTTCCTGCTTCAGGGCCAGCTGAGTCTTCCTCGTCCATCTGCGCTCCAAGGAAACCTCCAAGAGGTCTAAGGGAATTCCTTCGTTCTTCTGCCATTGTGTGTCCTAACGAGAGGTGCTACCAAATCCTACAAAGCCAAGAAGTTCTGTTATAAGATTCCTACACTGTCAGAAGAGGAAAAATGCTCGCTGACAAGTGTGGATGAGTCTCACTAGCAACCAGGGCTGGATTAGTGGTGCATTATTATTATTATTATTATTATTATTATTATTATTTCAATAGTGCTCCTGGAAGAAAAGTTATGATGCAAAATATGCAGGCCAACTTCTAGGTCAGCTTTTCTCAAAACCTTGGCCAAGGGCCACTTCTGGGCCTCTGCCTTCTTCCAGGTGGACCTCGGAGTCACTTCATTCTCCCTCCTCACCTTCTGAGACAAGCAGATCTCAGCACTGTAATACCAGAGGGGTCTGCCTGGCTCTGTCATGGAATTCTACTCAATATTGATCCAGAGCAGATTCCAATGTAGAGTTGCAGAGTAAAAACTTAAAACATGTTGCAGGATTCCGAAAAAAGAGGCAATTGATATTTCATCCAGCAGAGCTTTACTGCTACTGAAGGCAAATGAGAATAATGGTCACAAATCCATTACATTCAGGATTGGCACTGTCCATAACAAATCCAGTTGCAGCAGACTTATACTTACACTAACTTATAATAAGACTAAATCTTAACACTAAGCATACTATGTACAGACCACACCAGAAGAGATAGAAAGTGAAACCCAGGCTCCTCCTGGCCTCTTTTTATAATCAGCATGACCTTGAAAGATAACAGAACCAGATGAAGCCAGCTGTACTCAGCTTCTCTGAAGGAATAACTGAAACATCCATGAACCTTCTGCTTGTTTTTTTCACACAGAAGCTTCCAGAACCCTCTTTCTGCACTAAGAAATGCAAATTGACATGTTCCTCCCTGCCTTTCTGTATTTTAAAACAATGTGAGTGTAGTCAACAGTTGTGACTAAGAAGTGAGTTGCTTGGGCACAAGCCAATGGTAACAAATTCCATGGGTCCTAATGAGTTGCCATTTCAGTGATGATTCAGTGTACATTTAATCCCAGCAAACATACGGTGGCTTTCCTGTATGTGTCTCAAAATATTTGTACACAGTCATTATATGTAGATTCATCACTGCCAGCAAAAAAAAAAAGGCAAATAAAAAAATGCTGGAAGGAGGCTTAGAAATGTCTCCTGTTGTCCATTCATTCAATGATAATTCACTGTACAATGAAATTATAGAACAATTTTGTACATGTCCACCCAGAATTATTGGGTTTGTGGCGTTCAGGAGCCAAAACGTTCGAGAAGTAAGCAGTTCTAATACCAAGGTATGACTATACATCTCCTTTTGTTTTTGGGCCTTGCTCCCACATAAATTAATATGCAGACAGGATTTTGGTAATCAGGTCACATTAAGATTGGTTGAAGCTGTACAGATCTGCAAGTGGGTCAGAAAAATGTGGCTCTTTATAGTACAAAAATGCATTGGTCTGGTTAAAGGAAGCAAAACCTAAAGCTTTTAACAGCCATCTAATTCCTTTTTCTATAACTTCAGAGAAGCCAAGCCATGTGATGTAAGTGAAGCTGAACCTCAGTGATTAGACCAACGCAATCAATGAGAAAAAACCCAATAATGTAAGCTTTAAAAGTGAAAAAGCAAGGACTCAATGAGTATTTTTGGTGCTATTTCTCAAGGGGGAGTAGGATGTAGCAATCTAAGCTTGAGGGTGGTGCCTAATTTCTGGGGCTTTTTAAAATCTTCCACAGCTCCAGGAGTTTGCTTTTAATTTTCAAATATTCAGTTCAATTTTCAATTCTTCTATCCATGGCTTCCAGATTTTTGACTAAAGGAAGGGATTTGTGCACTGTGTTAAATATAGAAAAGGGCCATGAAATAGCCAAGGACAGCATGAGGGCACAGAATATGGCCATTGTAGCCCAAGATGAGGTTAATCCTAAAGGGCAGAAATGGCCATTCAAATCACTGGTCGATTTTGCTCAGGAGTGTCCACATGTGACTGGTAGCATCTCCCTAAGGCTTCACACAGGAGACATAAAAGGTGCAGTAAAAGAAATGGTCACCACCAACCTCCCTTCCCTTGCTAAGCTAGTGACCATCCAGCTTCCCACATAACAGGGGGATCTGTGAGTTATGGTTCTTTGCAGGTTGGGGGGGGGGCTCTCTCCATTACTTCTCCTCCCCCATTACAGCCAGGCTTTCTCCTGCATTTGATTCTTCTGATTACTAGACCTCCAATAGTTCTCAGCAGTGCTTTGTATTCAGCCTCAAACGATCCTCTCCGTCTCACAGGCATTGCACGTCTGAATGGGCACATGCGTGTCCTCCAGAACCCTTGGTGAAGCCACTGCCTGATTAATGGGGAGGGGCCACTAAATCTAATCAAAGCTCAATTGGAGATACACTTGCACCGAGATCAACTTTAAATCCTCCCCTCCCTGCAATATTTCAAATAGCACCTCCTGCCTTTGCACAGAGGGAGAGAAAAAGGTTGGGGGGGGAATCCTGGATGGATCAGATCTCCTTTGCACCCTCTCCTTCCTGCAGCCCTGGGATCCCCCTTCGCCCAAATGCACAAAATAAAGGGGGAACAACTTACCGGCTCCCAGAAGGGTCCCCCCAATGCAGCGCTGGGAGAGACAAAGACCACGTTCCTCCCCCCAGGGGAAAGCCAAGCAGGAAGGGGCTTTGGAGGGAGGGGCTTTCTCTCCTGGAGGACTCTGCAAGGCCCCCACCCTATTCTCCCGCACTATTCCCTTCCTCTCTAGGAATCCAGTTCGGTTCGCTTTAACCCTTACACAGCCAAAAAGGCGAGAGGGGCAGGAGGCGGGGCGGCTGCTCTATGCAGCCAGAAGCTCCCGGGTTCAATCCGTGCCATTTCCCCAATTATGAAAAGCCAGGGGGCAAGTCCTGGGGAAGACCAAAGGGCAAGATCACCTCCTTCTGCGCTTGTCCATGAAGGAGGCAAGGAGGAGCCACCCCCTGAACACAGAGGGGCGTTTTGAACAGGGTTCTGGGCACGCGCGAAACCACATTCACACCGCATGTGTGATCCTTGCCAAAGGATCCTGGGAGCGGTAGTTTGTTGCGAATTGTGCCTCTGTGAGAGGGAATCTGCAGTTTGCATGATTTTGGTTGGGGGAGTAGGGGTGGGGATGCCCTTTAAATGCATTGATGCGCGCGGGCGCGCTCCAGGGTCTCAAACTTCCGATTCCTTGACTTATAGGACTGGACTGGTTAAAGCGCGCCATAGAGCTTGGTTGCCTACTTCAAACTCAGAGGCCGGGCGCCTCATTTCAGCGCAAGGACCCTGGTCTGCCAGGCTCCTCTTTAGGCCTCCAAACAACAAACGTAACAGGCTGGCAGAAATTAATTCTGATAAATCAAGATATAAATAATGAAAGCACATGCATGTACAAGACCAAAATCTGTGTATACTCTGGTATAAACTCTCGAAAAAACAACATATGAATATTATCCGTTTCAACAGTCTATATGCTTAAAGGTTCATATGTGGAGGTACATAGCAAGTATCACAAGTCCAGTGGCCTCCATATAAATTCAACTAACAGTCCCAAGTTCGGTGTCCTCCATATAATGCAAATAAAACTTCCAACTGAAAGTTGAGCTTGATAAGACAGTGATGATGCAACACTCCAAAGTGTGAATGTAGTTTTCATGAAGATACGGAGCAAGCAGGACAAGGATGCCCGGATTATTTATCCCTGTTTCGCCACTTTTGGCTTCATCAGCAGCATAATGACTACATACTATAAAGAAACATAAACACCATTAGCTAACATCTATATACATGTCTAGCGTACAAAATTATATAATGTATACATACCAATAACAGATAGTGAACAAACGGAGACCCAACAGGTACTCCAAAGATGTAGGTAACAATTCCTTGTAAACTGGGAATATATATACATGAAGGGTAACACTGAGGATAACAGGTGTTGCTAATTATTATATCATTGTAAAGGTTCTTAAAGGAACCCATAATGCAAGACATCAATTTTATACAGACAAACTCAAAACAGAGACTATACCATAAAACAGTCATATTTATATAGTTGTAAATTTATTAAAAAAATATAATCAACATCTGTATTGAGCCCAGCAGGATGTAGTGTGTTTAGTAAGAAGATGAATCTTGCTTCTTTTTGCATAGGACGTCTCTTAGCTAGCTCCATTGGCCCTAAATAAGTCCAAATTACAAAATAAGTTAGATCCTGATCACTGTGTTATGCTTCCATGAAATGTGCCACTAAAGGTGCATCTGTCACACAATTTCTAATTCTAGACCTGTGTTCTGAAATCCTGACCTTTATAAGTCTAAGTGTATAACCTATATACAAGAAACCACATGGGCATCTAATGACATATATTACCCGTGATGTGGCACACGTGGCAAAGGATTGTATGGTGAATTTGTAGCCTTCAACGTTAGTAAATTCTTTAACCTGTAATGCAAATTTACAAGTACTACAATGTCCACATTTGTAAAAGCCACGTGGAGATTCTAAAAAAACTTGCTGAGTGGATGTAGGTTTGAGGTCAGTGTGTACTAGATAGAACATCCTTAAATGATTTTGCACGACGCTTGGCAAACAAAGGTGCGATATCGCATCCTGGGATATCTTTCACGATGTGACAATGACGTCAGACAATCTTTTCAATGTCTGAAGTAAGATGATTGTATTCAAGGGAAGCAATAATCCGAGAGGTATTACTGTCAATAGCATGAGAGTCAGCTAGGAGAGATGATCTATCCCTAAATTGAACTTTCTGGAGTGCCGAATTAATGACCGCAGAGGGATACCCACGTTGTATCAATGATGTTGCTAGTTTATTTGAATGAGCTATGAAATCCTGCAGCTTAGACAAATTCCGTTTCAGTCTTAGGAATTGTCCTGTTGTTGTTGTTGTTCAGTCGTTCAGTCGTGTCCGAATCTTCGTGACCCCATGGACCAGAGCACGCCAGGCACGCCTATCCTTCACTGCCTCTCGCAGTTTGGCCAAACTCATGTTAGTAGCTTCGAGAACACTGTCCAACCATCTCGTCCTCTGTCGTCCCCTTCTCCTTGTGCCCTCAACCTTTCCCAACATCAGGGTCTTTTCTAGGGAGTCTTCTCTTCTCATGAGGTGGCCAAAGTACTGGAGCCTTAACCTCAGGATCTGTCCTTCTAGTGAGCACTCAGGGCTGATTTCTTTAAGAATGGATAGGTTTGATCTTCTTGCAGTCCATGGGACTCTCAAGGAATTGTCCTACCGGTAAGTTATTTCTTAAATGTTTTGGATGGTTAGAACTGTAATGTAGTAATGAATTTTTATGTATGCATTTCTTAAAGGGTCGACTGTTGACAACTGTTAACGACTGCAATTAGTCTTACAGGAAAAAGCAAGGGGTGAGATTAAAAATAGCTTTGTCATGTCAACAGGTTTACCACAGCTATCAGCCTATCACCCATTTCCACCACCCCTCTGAGTAATACCCCTCCCCACCCTCTCACTATATATAAGGGTCTGGTGACTTCTGTTTCAGTGTATCTGAAGAAGTGTGCATGCACACAAAAGCTCATACCAAGAACAAACTTAGTTGGTCTCTAAGGTGCTGCTGGAAGGAATTTGTTTGTTTGTTTGTTTTGACTATGACAGACCAACACGGCTATCTACCTGTAACTGTTTGTGCTTAGTTCGATTTTTTTCCGCCCCCCCCCCCCCTTGAGGCTCAGACTGTTTCTTATTAAAAAGGATTGCTAAGGGCTC
Organism: Darevskia nairensis; assembly: GCA_034642065.1. Lineage (NCBI taxonomy): Eukaryota > Metazoa > Chordata > Lepidosauria > Squamata > Lacertidae > Darevskia > Darevskia nairensis. The sequence continues at coordinate 25,870 of JAWWNI010000950.1, forward strand.
TCTGGCCAGAACTTGTTGCTCCTTGGTTCCTCCTCGGTTGTTAAGAGGGGTTGCTAAGGGCCCTCTGGGCAGCGTGGCTCGATGCTCCCCCTTCCATTGTTAAGAGGGGTTGCTGAGGGCTCTCTGGGTAGCGTAGACTTGTTGCTCCCCCTTCCGTTGTTAAGAGGGGTCGCTAAGGGCTCTCTGGGCATCGTGGACTCGCTGACTCGCTGCTCCCCCTTCTGTTATTACTGGCGTGCTCTGGTCCATGGGGTCATGAAGAGTTGGACAGGACTAAACGACTCAACAACAACAACAACAACGAGCCCTCTAGGCTTTTTGCTCCTTTCACCTTGTCTGGAGACGCCAGGTTTTGCATTTATGCAAATATGTGTCAAAATCGGAAAAGTAGAATGGTGTTTTGTTTGTTTGTTTGCATAACAGAATCATTCCAGGTCGCAGGCAAAGCTCTCTATACTCTGCAGATATTTATATGGTTTCCCCCTTGTGTGAATTCTTTGGTGCAAAATGAGGCTTGACTTCTTGTCAAAGTTGTCTCCACATGCCATTGAAGTGCTCTTCAATGGCGTTTCCCACAGGTGGAATTTTTGATGGTTACCGAGAGCTGATTTTGTGTTGCCATTGCCCCCCCCCCCCACATATGTGTGTGTGTGAGTGAGAGAGAGAGAGAGAGAGATATTTTGCAGAAAAAGCTCAACAACTTTTGTGTCCGGATTTTCACTTTTTGAAATATGACAACCCTAACATCCAACTGAGGCAGGGCTGGCCCACCCATGAGGCAAGGAGAGGCGACTGCCTCGGGCAGCAGGTTCCACATGGGCAGCAGATTTGCCCTCCAAGGAATGCATCACTTGCTGCTGCTAGCAGCATCGAAGTCTGCAGCACAAGCCTTGGAGGTTGGATCTACCACCTCCTTGATAGTACCCACCCCATGCTGCTTCTCCAGCAGCTTCTGGGTCTCCTCCCGCCCCTAGGGAGGAAATGGCAAGGGCCGGCAGGATTTAGAGTGGGACCCTATCGCCACCTCCCATGATGGACTTTGGTGACCTGCCAGATTGATCTGATTCTCCCACACTTCTTCCCGATGTAGACATTTATTCCCCTCTTGTTCCCAATGTAGATACCCACGGACCCTTTCTTCCCTGGGAAGCGTTCGGGTGCCATCAGGTGCCAAAATGCCATGGAACGGCCCTGAGCTGAGGGAAGCATTTCACATATTGGTTGAAGTGGTCTGAAGGCCACAAAAAGTTTCTGACAGAATCACAGGAATGTCTTCTAAGTCTGATGGATTTCAGTGGCGCTGCATCATGTCTAAATACAGTGGAACAGTTGTGAATGCTTCCATTTTCGAACACGCCTCAGAAGTTGAACGGCTTCCGAGGCGCATTTCTCCATTTTTTTTTAACAGGAATTTGCTGGCCGGCAATTGCGCTTCGGTTGTCAAATGTTTCAGAAGTCGAACGGTCTTCCGGAATGGATTGCGTTCGACAACCGAGGTTCCACTGTAATTTTATTCCTCTGGATTCTAAGGTTTAAAACGAACTGAGCTGGATTCTAACAGCTGTAGCGACATTTGTGGGGTTGGGATTAGGGAGAGAGAAGTGGGCAGAACCCTCCAAACACTGAAAAAGTCAACTCCCTTCGTCCAGCAGGTGAAAACTTTCTTGTTCTGACACTTTGGGGAACTGACTGCTTTGAATGAAAGGGCTGGTGCTGTGCTGTTCTTGCTGTCATTATTTTTTATGGTTTAACAATTTTTTCAAGAAAAGATTGTTCTTTTCTGTGTTTAGCCATTCTTGTTCTTATCCATAAACTGCCTTGTGTCCCATAAGGGGAAAAGGCAAGGTATCAATAAATAGAAGGATAACACAATACTGCATAGTCTTTCATGGATTATCAAGAATGATTCATCTGACCAAGTGGGCTACAACTCCAAAACAGCTTGTGCCTCCACTGGATCTTAACCCTGATCTCCCAGGTCCCAGTCCATTAAATATCTCTCTATTTTATTTCACTTTCTGGAAATAAGACATAGGAGTAAATAAGCTGGGTCGTGGGGGAATTCTTTTCCCATAGTCTTAGGATTGGATGGGTACTTTGTTAAAGGTTCTGAGACTAGCCTATTCAGCCTGCAATTCTGGACACAATTATCAGAGTGGCTGGGGAGACCCAGCCAGATGGGTGGGGTACAAATAATAAATTATTATTATTATTATTATTATTATTATTATTATATCTGCATTTTACATTGAATTCAGTGAGGATTCTTTCTGAGTAATGTACAGCTTTCACGACACAAATCATCTCTAGAAATCATGACCTGTGATGGGTCCTGGAAGTTTAGGGTAAATGCACACTAAATGTGTGTTACCAGCAGTGTTTCATTACCAGCAAAATAACAACAACAACAACAACAATAATAATAACAATAATTTATTTATTTATAGCCCGTCCATCTGATTGGGTTGCCCCAGCCACTCTGGGTGGCTTCCAACATATATTAAAGCATAATAAAATTACACATTTAAAAGCTTCCCTATCTTATTCCTATAAAAAGAATAATAATAATAATAATTTTTTATTTGTACCCCGCCCATCTGGCCGGGTCCCCCCAGCCACTCTGGGCGGCTTCCAACAAATCTTAAAATACATCAAAATCACAAGTTAAAAACTTCCCTAAACAGGGCTGCCTTCAGGTATTTTCTGTATGTAGGATAGTTGTTGATCCCTTTAACCTCTGCTGGGAGGGCGTTCCACAGGGTGGGCGCCACTACCGAGAAGGCCTTCTGCCTGGTTCCCTGTAGCTTTGCTTCTCGCAGTGAGGGAACCGCCAGAAGGCCCTCGGCGCTGGATCTCAGTGTCCGGGCTGAACGGTGGGGGTGGAGAAAGAATGGAGATCTCCAGGGTCAATATTATCATTCTCCAAAGGAAAACTCAAGGACAAATACGAGATAACCATTCTGTCATTTCTAACCAGGGGCATCTCCTTTTGACTTCAAACTTAGAAATATGAACAGAATAGTAAACCTAGAGGGACTTGTAGGAAACAATGGTACAATGAAATAAAGGCATTATGCCCCTCACTCATGCAGGGAGGGAGGACGCAGGTGGCGCTGTGGGTTAAACCAGAGCCTAGGGCTTGCCGATCGGAAGGCTGGCGGTTCAAATCCCTGAGATGGGATGAGCTCCCGTTGCTCGGTCCCTGCTCCTGCCAACCTAGCAGTTCGAAAGCACGTCAAAGTGCAAGTAGATAAATAGGTACCGCTCTGGCGGGAAGGTAAACGGTGTTTCTGTGTGCTGCTCTGGTTCGCCAGAAGTGACTTAGTCATGCTGGCCACATGACCCGGAAGCTGTACGCCGGCTCCCTCGGCCAATAAAGCGAGATGAGCGCCGCAACCCCAGAGCCGTCCATGACTGGACCTAATGGTCAGGGGTCCCTTTACCTTTACATGCAGGGAAACCGCCTCCCTTCCCCGTAAGGATACATTGGCCCAAAATAGTACTTAAATCCCAGATTACCATTGGTTGGGTAGCTCAAAGCTCCAATGGAATACCCTTTTTCATGCCTTGCTGGAAATGGACGAAAAGAAGGACTGAGAGAGATGCTGTAGCCTTGAGGTAGAGGTTATTTGTGGGGAGAGCAGAACTCCAAACCAAAGGTACAGAGATATACCGTATTTTTCACTCCATAAGACGCACTTTTTTCCTCCTAAAAAGTAAGGGGAAACGTCTGTGTGTCTTATGGAGTGAATGTGTGGTCCCTGGAGCTGAACTGCCCAGGGGCAAAAGCAGATCGTGCTTTTTTTAAAAAAAAAAAAAGAGAGAAGGGGGTGTTGAAAGGAAGCCCACTGAGCAGCTCCTCAGTAAACAATCGGGGAGAGAGATAAGGGAGAGAGATTCCAGCCCCGCCCCCTTGCAGAGGGAGGCTGTTTCCCCAGCGACATGTGACTGGCTGATTAGATTATCTGTCTAGAAACTGTAGAAATGGTTTCCTGAAGCTGCAGAACTGTGAGTTAAACCCCATAAAACAGGGTTTTTTCCCCTTTGCAAAGTAAGCTCAACAACTTTGAGCTGATCCTAAAAAAATGGGGCTTTTCTCCTTTGCAAAAGAAGCTGCAGAAATTTGAGCTGATCCTCAAAAAAATGGGGCTTTCCCCCTCTAAAAACTAGGTGCATCCTATGGTCAGGTGCATCTTATAGAGCAAAAAATACGGTATGTGAGAGCTGGACAAACCTATGCATTCAGGTGTACACATGCAGCACAGCCCTGTCATTACCTATGACTGCTGGCATTTATTCCTTTCATAGTTTTGATTCCATCATGGTTTGCTTGATGGGAAGTGAGATAGGCCCTCTGACTGAAGCTCCGTCCACATTCCAAGCACCGATACGGCTTCTCTCCGTTATGAATTCTTTGATGAGCCGTGAGATGGTAGCTCCGGCTGAAGCGCTTTCCGCATTCCAAGCACTGAAACGGTTTCTCCCCTGTGTGAAGCGTCTGATGGGAAGTGAGAATTTGCTTTAACCTGAAGCTCATCCCACATTCCAAGCACTGATACGGCTTTTCCCCGGTGTGAAGCGTCTGGTGGGAGGCGAGAGTTTGCTTCAACCTGAAGCTCCTTCCGCATTCCAAGCATGGATATGGTTTCTCCCCTGTGTGAAGCGTCTGATGGGAAGTGAGATTTACCTTTAAACTGAAGCTCTTCCCACATTCCAAGCACTGGTAGGGTTTCTCCCCTGTATGAATCCTTCGATGGAAAGTGAGGCGGTCGTTCCGAGAGAAGCTCTTTCCGCATTCCAAGCACTGAAATGGCTTTTCCCCTGTGTGAAGTGTCTGATGGGAAGTGAGGTTATGCTTTAAACTGAAGCTCTTTCCACATTCCAAGCACTGATATGGTTTCTCCCCTGTATGAATTCTTTGATGTGTAGCTAGGCTGTCACTCATACTGAAGCCCTTCCCACATTCCAAACATGGATACGGTCTCTCCCCTGTATGAATTCTTTGATGGGAAGCGAGACGGTTGTTCCGACTTAGGCACTTTCCGCACTCCAAGCACTGATAAGGTTTTACCCCCGTGTGAAACGTTTGATGCTTAAGGAAGTCCGTGCTTCTTTTAAAGCTCTTACCACAGTCGAAGCATTGATACGGTTTCTCTTCTGAATGAATTATTTCATGCCTAGTGAGATTTGACTTCCTGCTGAAGTTTTTCCCACATTCCAAGCACTGATACTGTTTCTTCCCACTGTCCGTTTTTTGTTGGGGCCTCTGGCTGAATCTCTCTCCACAATTTACATTCTGCTCCCCCACTGCGCAGCAGACATTATCGTGGGCTCCTTTATTCTTGGTTTCCAATTCGTCACCTTCTGCAATGAAGACAGAAACTGATTAGACACAAACAGCATAAAGTATCACTGTGGTGATAATATGAACCATAAACAACCAAAACCACCACACAATGGCTGAAACGATAATAAAAGATTTACTGGAATCCTCTTCTGAAAAACTAACAGTCTTTCAATAAAGCCACATGATTAACAAGCCATATATGCGTGATATAACAGAATGTATAATGTTCACGTGACTGAACTATTCAGCAACAGGTTGGGTATAGCAACAACAAAATCTTGGTGCCAACAAAACGTTCACAATTGGTTGACGGTGAGTAGATAGTAGAATTCTTCAACGGTTCAAAGCAAAAATCTCATGGATGTAATAGTAGATGAAGTGTATTTATATGAGTCTTGCAACATCACCATCCAGCCGAAATCAACACAAGTGGCACATGAGAAGGACGAAGAAGACCTGTCCTCCGGATTACTCACAGGTTTCGCTATATAGCTTCATCAGTTCAGGTTAAGCATTCTGATTAGCACAACATGCGAAATATTCCACAGGCACAAATCACCATCAACCAATTGTGAACGTTTTGTTGGCACCAAGATTTTGTGGTTCAGAGGAAGTCAAATTTATAGGTGAATTTAATTGGATAGAATTTAAGTTTAGTCATACTTTTTTTTGTGTTGTTCTGTCTTTGTACGTACTTGGTTTATGTATTTTTGGTGTTTGTGATTATAGAATTTGTGATTGACATAAAACTGTGAAAAATCAATAATTTATTTTGGTAAAAACAAAACAAAACTCCCAGGTAAATGTGAAAGGATTTTCCACACTGATCGGCTGATTGGCGCTGAAAGCTGGCCTTCAAGGGGGCTTTGCATCCCCCGCACTTTCTAATTGCAACCTGATGTCATAATGTCATCAGAAGATTGATAGACAGTTATGAATGACCACCTGTCAAAGTTGGCTTATGCATAGGGCAGGGAACTATCCGCCTCACCAGCCAGCTCATTCCCTTTCCTCATCTAATGGATCTTAGATGGAACTGTTCAATGTGCTGGCATGGAACTTTGGAGGGATACTGTCAGCCACTGGGCAAGACTGACCAATGGTTAGAGCAGTCAAAACCACTTTGCTAATTGTTTAGAAGGGGAAAACTGGAGGAATCATATTTAGAGATGAAACAATATACTATCTTCCACTTGAGGTTAACTGCAGAGGCATTAGAATACTAGATACCGTAGGTGCTGCTGCTGAATTCCAGCACAATATTGTAGGTTCACATTGCACATATAAACACCTGACTTTCCTAAGAGAGATAAAACAGACAGCCTTACGCAGAGAGGCCATGATCCTGCAGGTCTCCTCCATGACTTCCTTATGCAGAGCTCTCTGGTCAGGATCCAGCAGCACCCACTCCTCATCTGTGAAATGCACAGCCACATCCTCAAAGGATGCTATACCCTAAAAGAAAAAGGAAATATTTCCACCTTAGAGATAGCTCCTCAGACAGCTCATTACTAGGTTGTCCATTGTCTATAAATTGTTGTGTTGCTTTAATGGCATAATTTTTTTTTGCACAATTTAATTATGAGTGTTTATTTTAATGTTTCAGTGGAATTGCTTCATTTCTGTAACTGCTTTTTCTACTTTGTCAACTGTTTAGAAGCTTACCTTAGCATTAAGTGTTATTTAAATTCATACGTAGCACTGCTACTACTAAGAAACAATTCTAGCTGCATCCAAAAGGATAGTTAAGGTGAGGTAAAGGTAAAGGTAAAGGTACCCCTGGCCGTTAGGTCCAGTCGTGGATGACTCTGGGGTTGCGGTGCTCATCTTGCTTTACTGGCCGAGGGAGCCGGCATACAGCTTCCGGGTCATGTGGCCAGTATGACTAAGCCGCTTCTGGAGAAACCAGAGCAGTGCACGGAAACGCCGTTTACCTTCCCGCCAGAGCGGTACCTATTTATCTACTTGCACTTTGACGTGCTTTTGAACTGCTAGGTGGGCAGGAGCTGGGACCGAGCAACGGGAGCTCAGCCCGTCACAGGGATTCGAACTGCTGCCCTAGGCTCTGTGGTTTAGACCACAACGCCACCCGTGTGGTAGCTGTTCCTTCTTCTCAAGATTTATAGTTTCCTTGAGTGGCCTTCAAAGCTTTTGTTCAGGTCACATTTCAAAGAAAGAAAGTGAAAGAAAATTGATTCTGGCTCAGAGAGGAGAGGACAGAGGCCCCCAGTCTCCCCCCCCCCCCACTGACTTGCCGCACTACCTGATCTAGTACCACAGAAGCTGATTCCCCTCCTTCGTGAAGAGAATATGGCTGAAGAGGTCTTCCCAGCATCATCCCATCACCTGTGAAATACAAAGTTGATGGAAAGCTTGTCTCAGAGGTTAAGCATTGCATGTCTAACTACAAACAGACTTTAGAAAAAGTCTCATCTATTGTGTTTTTTATTCCAATTTTATATTTCAGGAGTGTGGAAATGCATCTTTCCCACTTTGGGCTTTTGTCCGCAGCTCAGCGTGCATGTCCCCACATTTAAAAACAGGGAAATGTTGTTTTGAGCTATGGAAAAGGCTGGAGAAAAGTACCTTCTGCTCCAAACACTAAAGGAGCCCATGGAAGTATTTTGCAATTAAACACTGAAGGCAAACTGGGATATATTTCTGCAGTGCTTACCCAGTGGATGCTTTCTGGTGTCTGATGGAGTCCTCTCCTTATCAGAGAAATCAGGGCCCATTTCTGCAAACAGAACGTTCCCCTGAAACGGCAACAAAAATTCAAAACGTTGAATGGGGAGAAACATTAGAAAAGGCATTACAAGAAGCAGAAGGGTTCTTGTATATATCCTTCCTCGGATGCTTTCCAAAAATGTTGCAATCAGCAGCGGATTTTGAGGTACCCTCCATCACATTTTAAGATCTTGGTGCTTTCTAGATTGGAGCACTCACCTGCCAGTCTTTCTGCCTTTTCTCCTCTGCCTGGCTCAGGAGGAAACCTTCAGCCAGGGCAACTGCCTGGGAGCTGGCCTCTGCTCCACATTCCCTCACCCAGCTCTCCATCTTTGATGGAAGGACAGTCAGAAACTGCTCCAGGATCACCAGGTCCAGAATCTCCTTCTTTGTGTGTTGGTTTGGCTTTAGCCACTGATGGCAAAGATGGTGGAGTTGGCTGCAAACCTCTCGGGGTCCTTTGGCCTCCTGGTAAAGGAAATGCCTGAAACACTGGGGCTGAACATACGAGATGAGGGTGTCCTTAGTCCCTGTGTTCTCCCAGAATCCTCTACTGCTCCCAGTCTCGATGGCATCCTGGCCACTTCCTGCTTCAAGTCCTCTGGAATGTTCCTCCTCCATCGGTGCTCCCAGGAAGTCTCCAAGAGGTTCACAGGAGCTCCTTTGCTCTTCTGCCAGTTTCTGTCTGTCCTAATGAGAAGTGCTAGCAAGTCCTAGAAGGCCAAGACATGGTTCTTTTGTAAAATTGCTTCATTGTCAAAACAAAATAAAAAATAAAAAAAAATTCCTTCTAGTAGCACCTTAAGAGACCAACTAAGTTTGTTCTTGGTATGAGCTTTCGTGTGCATGCACACTTCTTCAGATACACTGAAACAAAAGTCACCAGACCCTTATATATAGTGAGAGGGTGCTTTTGAGAAATACCCCTCCCCATCCTAAATGTTTCGGACCTGCTTTGCACCCTCTCTCAATGTTTCAAAAATTGGCTTTGCAGGGAGGGAATCTGCACTCCCTGACTGTGGGGCTTGGGGGTCCCCTGGATGGATCAGCTGCACCCTCCCCCTAAATGCACAGAATAGAGTGGGGGTCGACTTACCAATTCCCAGAAGGGCCCCTTGATCTCCCACCCCCCAAATCCCGGCAGGAAGGACTATGGAGTGGGGGCATGTATTGCCCTGGAGGACTCCGCTCCCTTCCTTCCTCTCTAGGAAGCCAGTTCAGTTCTCCTTAACCCTTAGAAAGCCACACAGCTGACGTTGTTTACTAGACCCAATAGGGGGCGCTGTTGATTTTTTTTTCCTAGGGTTGTTTGTTATTTTGACAGTTTCGGGGAAGGTTTTTTCCCCTTCCTAAAGTAATTGGGCGGTTTAGGGGCCGGGTGACCTTTTTTTCAGCACAAGGATGGTGACCACCTGCCAGACTCCTCTTTATCTTTTATCTTTATATATCTTTATTGTCATTGTACAAGTACAACGAAATTTGATTTAAAATAATAATAATAATAATAATAATAATAATAATAATAATAATAAAATAATTTTAAAAAATCATTTAACAGCAGTAAAAGCCATACGAAACACTTAAAAATAAGGGAGAGCACTGAGCAGCCGCTGCGTCTATGCGCGCCGCCATCTTAGAACTCTTATAAAAAAAATAACAGAAATTTAAACAAAAATAAAAAACAAAACAAAACTGAGGCCTCTCTGCCAAGCGGCGGTGGCAGCGGTCCTTTATAGAGCCCATCAGGCCCCGCCCTAGGCCAGATGGTGAGTGGCAGGACTGGGGCCCTCAGGCGCTGGGCAGGGCAGCAAACGCCAGCAAAGTTACTGCGCCCTTTGAAGCAATGCTACATCCTTATATGAACTTCCAAAACATTTCATTTTTTTAAATTTCATGTGATTGTTTTGAGAATTGTGCTGGAGCACAGATCTACACCAGTTTTGCTTTCCGATGACAAAGGCGTCCTTGCGCTCCAAAAATATATTCTTCCAACTGTTCACTTTCCAGAGATAAATATTGTTTTAAAGATTATTAGATCTAGCGGTAGTCAAATTTTGGTCTCTTTGGCATCAGTGGGATAAATTAATATGGACTTCGTCTCTCTGTGTGAATAAACACTGTGAATAATATAATTATCACCATATATAAAAGGGTAAAGGTAAAGGGACCCCTGACCATTAGTTCGTTGTGGACGACTCGGGGGTTGCGGCGCTCATCTCGCATTACTGGCCGAGGGAGCCAGCGTACAGCTTCCGGGTCATGTGGCCAGCATGACTAAGCCGCTTCTGGCGAACCAGAGCAGTGCACGGAAACACCATTTACCTTCCCGCCGGATCGGTTCCTATTTATCCACTTGCACTTTGACGTGCTTCCGAACTGCTAGGTTGGCAGCAGCAGGGACCGAGCAACGGGAGCTCACCCTGTTGTGGGGATTCAAACCGCCGACCTTCTGATCGGCAAGCCCTAGGCCAGGGTGGTGTAATGGTTAAGAGTGGTAGACTCATAATCTGGGGAACCAGGTTCGCGTCTCTGCTCCTCCACGTGCAGCTGCTGGGTGACCTTGGGCTAGTCACACTTCTTTGAAGTCTCTCAGCCCCACTCACCTCACAGAGGGTTTGTTGTGGGGGAGTGATAAAGCGGGATATCAAATCCAAACTCTTCTTCTTCTTTAACCCACAGCGCCACCCGCGTCCCTATCCCCATATATACTTTTCTGTATTTCATTCCTTTATTCAACTGACAACCCTTCTGCCCCAAAACGTGAATATACATACAACCGAGGGTAGCATTTCACACCTCTGCTGAATATAGGTCACAAAAGGTTCTGCCAGAATAAATTGGTTGGTCTTTTAAGGCATTACAGGATTGTTTTTAAGTCCCATGGATTTAAATGGAGCTACAGAATGTAAAAAATACTTTATTTATTCTGCTCCATTCTAAGGGTTAAAATGAACTGAACTGGATTCTAAGAGTGGAAGGGATATAGGTGTGGGTACAGGGAATATGGCAGGGTCCTCCAAACCCTCAAAAATCAACAAGATGTGTCTTGCCTCCTCCTCCTCCTCTTTTGCCCTCTACACCTTGGGTTATCTTTTCATATTCCTGACTAGCTTCCCTCAACTGCTGCTGCGGCCCATTAAATGAGAATCAAATGAGTTGAATGACATGTGGAGTTGTGGCTCAACTGTTTCCTTGAAGGCTGCACTTTCAGAGAGCATGTTTGCTCCTTGAGCTGCATTCTTCTCCTTTCTCTGACTTACCATGAGTCCCCTGGAAGTGTGTGGGGAGGCTAAGGAGCTGGAATCAGAAGACCATGAATAGGGTCCTAGGGGGCTGGGCTGGGGTGAATCTGGGACTGCAAGGGAGTCTGGCACAGAGGACAGACTCCTGGCCCAGAGGGGGACGGGCCTCGCAGCGATTCATAAGAGTGGATTTTAAGAGCAGAAGGGAAATAGGTGTGGGAATATGGAGGAGAGAGGAGAGGGTAGGGTCCTCCTAATAAATAAGAACATTATTGTTATTAACATGCAATGTTTTATGATGCTTTTTATATATGTTGGAAGCCACCAGGGTGGCTGGGGCAGCCCAGTCAGATGGGCAGAGAGCAAATAATAAAATTATTATTATTAGCCCTCAAAAGTCAGTACTGTAAGATGTGTCTGTCTCCTCCCTCCCTGCTTGGAGTCTCCCATTTCAGCAGGAGACAAACCAAATCAACAGCATTTTCTTCCAAAGCAGTCTCATATCTGTACCTCTGACTGACTTCCCCTTTACCCTTCTTCAGCCTTCCTTCTTCTTCTCTTTTGCCCTCTATATCCTGGACATAGCCAGAATTACAGTGGTAACTCTGGTTAAGAACTTACCGGTAATTCGTTCTGGAGGTCCATTCTTAACCTGAAACTGTTCTTAACCTGAGGTACCACTTTAGCTAATGGGGCCTCCCGCTGCCACCGTGCCGTTCACGGTTTCTGTTCTCATCCTGAAGTAAAGTTCTTAACCCGAGGTACTATTTCTGGGTTAGCGAAGTCTGTAAGCTGAAGTGTCTGTAACCCAAGGTACCACTGTACTGAAGTCGGAAGCAGTGTTTGGGTGAAAATTGTGGAGGGGGGGGGGGAGTACGGGAAAATCTGAATGTACGGCAAACCATGCATGTCAGCAGTGTTGTTTGGGGCGATTTTCCTTAAAAATAGATCAAAAGCTTTGCCCAAAAAGAAAAGAAAAAAGCTCAACAAGTTCGTCCAAGAGCTGTTTCCTTGAAGGCTACACCTCCAGAGCCCAGAAACATGTTTGCTCCTTTAGCAGCTTCCCTGACCTGCCATTACTCCCAAGAAGATGTAAATTATGCGGTTAGAAATGCCAGCCGCACTCTTCATAAAGAAAGAAGAAGCATGTCAAGTGTTGGATCAACATCTTATTGACATCCTGCTATGAGCTGCCCTGCGTTGTCATGAGCCAGCTGTTTGTAACCTGTAAACCCATGTTGATCTTTGTGTGTAAGTACCACACTAGTTTTAATTTGCAAAACAAATGTTTTACTCATACTATCTAGGAAGGCATAAGGGATTGGGAAGACTTAAGGTGGAGATACCTTCTCATTGTTGGCAGTTCATTATAAAATATGTTTACTATATATTCTATATTATATACAGTGGTACCTCGGGTTACAGACGCTTCAGGTTACAGACTCTGCTAACTCAGAAATATTACCTCGGGTTAAGAACTTTGCTTCAGGATGAGAACAGAAATTGCGCTGCTGCAGCGGGATGCCCCATTAGCTAAAGTAGTACCTCAGGTTAGGAACAGTTTCAGGTTAAGAACGGACCTCCAGAATGAATTAAGTTCGTAACCCGAGGTACCAATGTAATAACCAGTCAGTCATTTCTCAGCAGGGTCATGTCCTTTCAACTTCAAGATTAGCAAAGTGAACAGAATAGTAAACAGGAACTTGTAGGAAATAAAGAGTAGCACACAGAAATAAAGGTGTTATAACCCTCACTCTTCCAGGGCAACCCCCCCCCCTTCGCTTTAAGGATTCATTGGCTCAAAATAGTACTTAAATCCCAGATTGCTAGTGGTCGGGTAGCTCAAAGCTCCTTCTTCATGCCTTGCTGGAAACGGACCAAAAGGAGGACTTTGAGAGATGTTGTAGCCTTGCTGGTGGAGATTACTAACGGGGAGAGCAGAACTCCCAGACCAAAGCCACAGAACTCTGCTCCCTGACTTAGGTTCTGCATACTTTGGGCTAGATATGTACACCCCCGTCCTTTCTCACTATATTTCAAGTGTGGGCACTGTGGCAAATTAACACACTCACTTTCTAGGCTTTTGGGATAGCAAGGTATCATTTTTACTCTCAAGTTCGTGGTGTGTATGCTGCACGATTTACTACCCACTTATATTGCAACACCTGTTTGAAAACCACACCCATATTATTTCATTTCCATACGGCCTTTCATCCGAAGATCACAGGGCAGTTTACAATACTAAAACATAACATGAGACATAATACCAAAAGAGCAAATGAAAACAGTACCTCTCTAGTATTCTGTGTCATTTTTATTTCATTTAATAAAACAATCATTTTTTTATTTATCTGGTGTGTGCTACATCTTTATGGGGCATAAGGTTAAGGACAGAAAGAGATATTCAGAATGGATGCATGTTTAACTCCAATAAAAGACCCTCACAGATCTGTAGAGCTGAAAGGGACCACGAGCGTCATCTAGTTCAACCCCGTGCAATGCAGGAATCTTTCGCCCAACATGGGAGCTCAAACACACAACTCTGAGATTAAGAGTCTCATGCTCTACCAATGCAGCAAACCCAGGTCTTAAATATCCTGAATATCTTACATGAGCGCTGGACAAACTTGTGGGTTCAGATGCACACTTTCCAGTGGCTGTCGACTGTCACTGTTTTTATAATATCATTCCATCATGAATTCTTTGATGGGAAATGAAAGTTTCTTTCCAGCGGAAGCTCTGTCCACATTCCAAGCACTGATACGGCTTCTCCCCTGAATGAATTCTTTGATGGGAAGTGAGACGGTGGCTCCGACTGAAGCTCTTCCCACACTCCAAGCACTGATATGGTTTCTCTCCGTTATGAAGTCTTTGATGGGAAGTGAGATTCTGCTTTAAGCTGAAGCTCTTTCCACATTCCAAGCACTGATAGGGTTTCTCCCCCGTATGAATTATCTGATGGGAAGTGAGATTATCCTTCCGACTGAAGCTCTTTCCACATTCCAAGCACGGATATGGTTTTTCCCCTGTGTGAATTCTTTGATGATTATATAAGTTTGCCCTTAAATTAAAGCTCTTTCCACAATCTAAACATTGATATGGTTTCTCCCCTGTGTGAATTCTTTGATGTGAAGTCAGGTGGACCCTCTGAATGAAGCGCTTTCCACATTCCAAGCACAGATACGGTTTCTCCCCTGTATGAATTCTTTGATGGGCAGTGAGACTTGCCTTCTGGCTGAAGCTCTTCCCACAGTCCAAGCACTGATATGGGTTCTCCATGGTGTGAACTCTTTGATGTGAAGTGAGATGGGAGCTTTGACTGAAACACTTCCCACATTCTATGCACTGATATGGTTTCTTCCCCGTATGAATTCTTTGGTGGGAAGTGAGATGGGCGATCTGACTAAAGTGCTTCCCACATTCCAGGCATTGATACGGTTTCTCCCCTGTATGAATTCTTCGATGGGCCGTGAGACTTGACTTCTGGCTGAAGCACTTTCCACAGTCCAAGCACTGATATGGTTTATTTTCGGTATGAACTCTTTGGTGGGAAGTGAGATGGGTGATTTGGCGAAAGCTCTTTCCACATTCCAAGCATATATATGGTTTCTCGCCTGTGTGAATTCTTTTGTGCTTAGTGAGACTGGACTTCCTGCTAAACTTCCTCCCACATTCTAAGCACTGATACGGTTTCTCCTCGCTGTCAGTTTCTTGTTGAGAGCTCTGACTGAAGATCTCTTCCCTCTCCAAATAGATATTCAGCTCCCCTACTCCGTGACTATTGTTGTGGGTTCTCTTATTCTTGCTTTCCAATTTTTCACCTTCTGCAAGGAGAACAGAAACTGATTAGAATCACTGGATGAAGTTGAGCTCCAGATTACCGAGCCATGTCGAAAAACAGTTGTGATAGAGAAGGAACTGAAGGGACTTAGATGCGACACAGAGCTTTCTACAGAATCAACTGCCCCATTAACTGGCATTAAGGAACAGGTGCCATGCTACAGACCACTGGTTCTCAAACTTCTTCTCTGGGCCACACTTTCAGAATAAAAATTTGCTTACGCCAAACCAAATTTGTTATCGATACATTGGAATACATTGGAAAAACAAAAGAAACCACTCCTATCATAGAATCATAGAATTGGAAGAGACCACAAGGGCCATCCAGTCCAACCCCCTGCCAAGCAGGAAACACCATCAAAGCATTCCTGACAGGTGGCTGTCAAGCCTCTGCTTAAAGACCTCCAAAGAGGGAGACTCCACCACACTCCTTGGCAGCAAAGTCCACTGTCGAACAGCTCTTACTGTCAGGAAGTTCTTTCTAATGTTTAGGTGGAATCTTCTTTCTTGTAGTTTGAAATCAGTGCTTGATTTATAAAATAAAACACAACTACTTTATAATTAGGGACGCAGGTGGCGCTGTGGGTTAAACCACAGAGCCTAGGGCTTGCTGATCAGAAGGTCGGCGGTTCGAATCCCCGCGACGAGGTGAGCTCCCGTTGCTTGGTCCCTGCTCCTGCCAACCTAGCAGTTCGAAAGCACGTCAAAGTGCAAGTAGATAAATAGGTACCACTCCGGCGGGAAGGTAAACGGCGTTTCTGTGCGCTGCTCTGGTTCGCCAGAAGCGGCTTAGTCATGCTGGCCACATGACCTGGAAGCTGTACACCGGCTCCCTCGGCCAGTAACGTGAGATGAGCGCCGCAATCCCAGAGTCGGACACGACTGGACCTAATGGTCAGGGGTCCCCTTTACCTTTTTACTTTATAATATGATCACGGGATATCCCGAAAGTATAAAACAATGCAGTTACATAAGAACAGGCACCATTTACAAAATTTAATTATAAGCTGGCCTCTTGCATAGGTACCTTAAGTATGTATGCAAACTCAATGAGTGGTGTGAGCTTGCTTTTATATTAGGTCTACTTTGAGACAAGCAAAGACTTGTATCCTCATCGAAGAAGGCTTTCTCTTTTCTGATCTTTCATATCTGTCAGAAAGGATATTTTGATAAGATATCTATCCAGCTACCATACCTTACTGCAGTGTTTCCCAACCAGTGTGCCTCCAGATGTTTTGGGACTACAACTCCCATCATCCCTCGCTAGCAATACCAGTGGTCAGGGATGATGGGAATTGTAGTCCCAAAACATCTGGAGGCACACTGGTTGGGAAACACTGCCTTACTGTATGCTACACTGAAATATTTAAATTTTTCTTTGATTGTCTTTTAATCTTCCCACTATACTTGCCATCCTCTCCTGCAACACAAGGCTGCTGGGCCAAACCCTTTGAGAACCACTGCTATAGATAGTTGAAATTCGGCCATGGGTTACAGGGAACCAGTCAGAGGGCCTTCTTGGTAGAGGCATGTGCCCAGGGGAGATAAACAATTATATGACCTTCCGTAGACACCTGAATGTAGCCCCAAATCAGGATGTTATCAATGTCTGATGTATCGTATTTTCTTTATATCAGGCACGTCCAACTCCCAAGAGACTGCTATCTACTCCCAGTATGAAAAAACTGGCCGTGATCTACCCACTGTCATTGCCAGGAATTGCTGAGCTTTCTTTAGGTGAGGGTTGAGCTTTTTTTGGAAATCGATAAGGACCATCTAGGTCAGTGATGGCTAACCTTGACACCCCAGATGTTTTGGAACTACAACTCCCATCATCCCTAGCTAACAGGATCAGTGGTCAGGGATGATGGGAGTTGTAGTCCCAAAACATCTGGAGTGTCAAGGTTAGCCATCACTGATCTAGGTGATCACTTTACTAAATACCAAGATTGACCTGGGATGCCCCCGCGATTAATAATAATAATAATAATAATAATAATAATAATAATAATAACAACTTATTGTTTATACCCCACCCATCTAGCTGAGTTTCCCCAGCCACTCTAGGCGGCTCCCAATCGAGTCTTAAAAACAATACAGCAATAATATTAAAAACTTCCCTAAACAGGGCTGCCTTCAGATGTCTTTTAAAAATAGGATAGCTGCTTATTTCCTTGTCATCTGATAGGAGGGTGTTCCACAGGGTGGGTGCCACTACCAAGAAGGCCCTCCGCCTGGTTCCCTGTAACCTCACTTCTCGCAATGAGGGAACCGCCAGAAGGCCCTCAGCGCTGGACCTCAGTGTCCGGGCTGAACGATGGGGGTTGAGACACTCCTTCAGGTATACAGGACCAAGGCCGTTTAGGGCTTTAAAGGTCAGCACCAACACTTTGAATTGTGCTCAGAAACGTACTGGGAGCCAATGCAGATCTCTCAGGACCGGTGTTATATGGTCCTGGCAGCCACTCCCAGTCACCAGTCTAGCTGCCGCATTCTGGATTAATTGCAGTTTCCGGGTCACCTTCAAAGGTAGCCCCACGTAGAGCGCATTGCAGTAGTCCAAGCAGGAGATAACTAGAGCATGCACCACTCTGGCGAGACAGTCCGCGGGCAGGTAGGGTCTCAGCCTGCATACCAGATGGAGCTGATAAACAGCTGCCCTGGACACAGAGTTGACCTGCGCCTCCAGGGACAGCTGTGAGTCCAAAATGACTCCCAGGCTGCGCACCTGGTCCTTCAGGGGCACAGTTACCCCATTCAGGACCAGGGAGTCCTCCACACCTGCCCGCCTCCTGTCTCTCAAAAACAGTACTTCTGTCTTGTCAGGATTCAACCTCAATCTGTTAGCTGCCATCCATCCTCCAACTGCCTTGATCAATCAGTCAATCGCAATTGACCTGTTGTACATGCCTGCTTTATATTATGTTGGAAGCTGCCCAGAGTGGCTGGGGAAATCCAGTCAGATGGGTGGGGTACAAGTAATAAATAATAATAATAATAATAATTATTATTATTATTATTATTATTATTATTATTATTACCACCATATTCAGAAACAAAACGGTTGATCATTTTCCATTCCAGGTTAACTGCAGGGTCATTGGAATAAAGGTAAAGGACCCCTGGACGGTTAAGTCCAGTCAAAGGCGCCTATGGGGTTGTGGCGCTCATCTCCACTTTCAGGCCGAGGGAGCTGGCATTTGTCCACAGTCAGCTTTCTGGTTCATGCGGCCAGCATGACTAAACCGCTTCTGGTGCAACAGAACAACGTGACGGAAACCAGAGCGCACAGAAACGCTGCTTACCTTCCCAACGCAGCAATACCTATTTATCTACTTGCACTTTGACGTGCTTTCGAACTGCTAGGTTGGCAGGAGCAGGGACCGAACAACGGGAGCTCGTCCTGTCGTTGCGGGGATTCGAACTGCCGACCTTCCGATTGGCAAGTCCAAGAGGCTCAGTGGTTTAGACCACAGCGCCACCTGTGCTGTAGGGGGCACAGTTGAATTCCATCACAATACCATTGGTTCATCACACATCCGCTTTTCAAAACAGTTCTTGGGACACAACAGAGAGACTTACCGAGAGAGACCATGATGCCACAGGTCTCTTCCATGACTTCCGTATGCAGAGCTCTCTGGTCAGGATCCAGCAACACCCACTCCTCATCCGTGAAATGTATAGCCACATCCTCAAAGGTTGCTGGACTCTAAAAGAAAAAGGAAATGTTTCCACCTCAGAGAAAGCATATGGAACACCTGCTGCTCATTACTGTTGTTCATTACCTATGAATTGCTGTGTTTTTTAATGACATTATTGTGCTGCGTATTTTAATTATGGGTGTTTTAAGGGAAACGCTTCATTGCGTGTTTTAACGATGGCTGTTTCAAGCTTATTCTTTCTGTAACCACTTTTCCTACGCTGTCAACTGTTTAGAAGCCTATGTTACCATTAAGCGTTATTTAAATTCATAAGCAATACTACTACTAAGAAAAAACAATTAATTCAGGTCTAGGGAGGCGAGGAGGGGACAGAGGCACCCTGGCTTCCCCCAGCTCTTTTCCCCACCCCACTGATTTGCTCCCCATACCTGATCCCGTGCCACAGAAGCTGCTTCCCTTCCACTGTGAAGAAGAGATGGCTGAGGAGGTCTTGCCGGCATCATCCTGTCAACTGTGAGAGACAAAGTTAGTGAGAAGCCAGTAGCACTTGATGGTCTCAGAGATTAACTACCGGTAAGTACACAGAGGCCTTGGAAAAAGTTATATTTTGTAGTGTTTATAAAGAAATGTGTTTATATGTGTTTGCATTTCAGTTGTGTGAAAAGGCATTTCTACTCCTTTGGGCTTTTGTTCTCAACTCAAAAGTGCTGGTCCCCATGTATTGGAAATAACGCTACAGAGGTGTCTTTTGTTCCAAATATTAAAGCAGCTCCTAGGTTTATTTTGCAGTCAACAGAGGGAGACCAAACTGTTATACATCCCATTCATCCTTACCAAGTGGACTCTGTTTGGTACCAAATGGAACCGTCTTCATCTCAGGGAAAACTGTGCTCCTTTCTGCAAACTGATTCCGTCTCTGAAACAGTAATGAAGAATCAAAACAAGGAATGGGGAGAAGGAATGACAGGAGCAAAATCCTAATGCAGGGGTCAGCAAACTTTTTCAGCAGGGGGCCGGTCCACTGTCCCTCAGACCTTGTGGGGGGCCAGACTCTCTCTCTCTCTCTCTCTCTCTCTATATATATATATTGGGGGGGGGGATGAACGAATTCCTATGCCCCACAAATAACCCAGGGATGCATTCCCCCCCCCCATTTTTCACCTATTTATTATACACAAGATGCAACCAAACAGCAACAGATTTCTACTGAGGTGGTTGACCACGTCCACGCCCAAATCCACCTCTAAACTGAAATTCAGTAGCTGACCCAGCTCCAGCCTCTGCCTTCTTGTCAGCTCCAGGAGGAGCAGCACTGCGTCTGTAGGTGTCCCTGTCTGCCTCTCCCTGTGTAAGGCGAGCAGGACGCTCGCCCTCCAAACCTTTTGGCCGGGGTCGTCCAGTTTCAGGACGACTGCGACGCAAGGTGGCAGGCACAATTTCAGGCGGCAGATGGAGATAGTCCCTCAAGTACTGGATGCCCTCATTGGTCAAATACCAGTAGAAATGCCTCCATGCAAACTGCTCCTTCACGTAACCACGAGATTTCAGCGACTGCATTGCTTTCATGACGTGGAGGTTGGGCACATTTTTGTCTGCCAGTTCTGGGTGTTTAGGCATATGAACATCTTTCTTAGCTACCATTACTCCCTCCTTAAAAAGGAGTTCGTAGATGGCAATGCGGTTTTTTTTAGGCATCAACATCGTGGCGGCAGCAAGAGGCTCGAACGCTGGAAAGGCTCAAGGATGCATTTTAAATAAAAGCACACATTCTACTCATGTAAAAACACACTGATTCCCGGACCGTCCGTGAGCCGGATTTAGAAGGCGGTTGGGCCGGATCCGGCCCCCAGACCTTAGTTTGCCTACCCATGTCTTAATGGGATCTGGACATCTTTCCTTGGATG
Source organism: Darevskia nairensis (assembly GCA_034642065.1). NCBI lineage: Eukaryota > Metazoa > Chordata > Lepidosauria > Squamata > Lacertidae > Darevskia > Darevskia nairensis. The sequence goes on from JAWWNI010000950.1 coordinate 46,592, forward strand.
CTTTACTGAAAATGTTGGGTAAATAGCAGAGTTTTGAGATACCCTCCCTCATGTTCTGAACCCCCTGGGGACTATCTAGATGAAACACTCACCTGTGCCTTCTCCTGCTTGTTGTCTGCCTGGCTCAGGAGGAAACCTTCAGCCAGGGCCACAGCCTGGGAACAAGTGTCTGCTCCACAGCCTCTCACCCAGCTCTCCATCTCCGGTGGAAGGACAGCCAGGAACTGCTCCAGAATCACCAAGTCTAGGATCTCCTTCTTTGTGTGTTGATCTGGCTTCAGCCACTGACAGCAAAGATGGTGGAGTCGGCTACAAACCTCTCGGGGTCCTTTGGCCTCCTGGTAGCAGAACTGCCTGAACTGCTGGCTCTGCACATTTGAGCCGAGAGTGATTTTCTCACTCGGGACTTTCTGCACTGACTTTTCCCAGATTCTCCCACGGCTCTCAGTCTTGATGGCATCGTAGCCTCTTCCTGCTTCAGGGCCAGCCGAGTCTTCCTTTTTCTTCTGCGCCCCAAGGAAGCCTCCAGGAAGTCGAAAGGAACTCCTTCGCTCTTCTGCCATTTTCTGCTTGTCCTAATTAATCAAGACATTGTTTTGTTATGGGACTGCTATGCTGTAAGGAGAGGAAAAATAGTCCCTGACGAAGTATCTTTAGTAACCTGGGAGGTATTATAGTGATGCAATAGCCCTTCTCGAAGAAAAAATTTCAAGTTAACTCAACTCAACTCATTTTATTTCTGCTTTAAGCACATAGACATAACAACCAAAAACAGAAACAGCACAGTCTGGTTTACAATTGCTAACAGTAAAATAGATTAAAAGGGATACTCAAATTGAATAAAATATGATAAAAATTAAATTAAAATTTCAAGCTGTATATAACAATCCATTGCGTTTCTTAAGTGTCAGAACTGATGTCAGAAATTTTGCCATATGTAGGGTTATAATCGAGTCTGAATCTTGCAACAGAAGAGCAAGGTAAGACTCTTCCAAATACCCTGGTAATTTTTGAGTTAATGGAAGTAATAGAGTCTTTCAGGCGGCAGAATACAAGGGGCAGACAAACACTATGTGATGAAGAGATTCAATTATCACAGGCACATAAGACCGAAACGTGGCCCCTAGAAAATCTATGAAAAGGGACGTTTGAGGGGAATACATTAAACCAGCGTTTTTCAACCGGTGTGCCGCGGCACACTGGTGTGCCGCGAGACACCGGCTGCTGTGCCGCGGGAAAACTCCCGGCGCATTGGGCTGCGCACACAGGCGGCTCCGGCAGGACGAGGGCACGGGATCATAGAGCCGGACGAGCCGGACGAGGGCGCGGGATCATAGAGCCTTGGGTAGAGGCTAGAGAGGCGCCCACTTCCGATCCGGCTTCTTTCCCCCTCCGGGCGCGCCGCTTCCGGTGAGCACGGGCGGGGCGACCGGCGGTGCCCTGAGCCGCTTCCGAATCGGTCCGGGTGGCTGGCATCGCCTCGGCTCCGCTTCTCGCTCGCCGACTGCCGCCTTCGCCGGAGCTGCCGGGCGCTTCACCTGCTGCCTCTGCCGCCCCGATCGCAGTCGAAGACGGGCAGGAGGTGCCGGTGCCGCCGGGCTCGCTCAGGACCGAGTGGAGATGCTGCCGGGAAGCTGAGCGCGGGAGGCGGAGAGGGAACGGGCGCCTGACCCGCCGCGATCGCCGATCTCCTGCTCCGTTTTCGCCCACCTGAATTCTTCCCCTCCCTCCCGCCGAGGCACGCAGACACCCCACCCCCCAAAGCAGGGGAATCGAGGTACATATATCCTTCCCCTTTCCCCGTTTTTTGACATTTTCTGGTGGTGGTGTGCCGCGAGATTTTTTTCATGAGACAGGTGTGCCGTTGCCCCGAAAAGGTTGAGAAACACTGCATTAAACCGTGCTTCAATAAAAGTGAAACGATGACTAGCAATAGAAAGAGTTGACAGATAGGCTGGTATTTGAAGTGGGGGTACAATGCCCAGGGATCTCGGTGAGCATGTCCCCCCGCCCAGCATAACATTGCGTTGCAACAAAATTTCAAGTTAAATACGCAGCCCACCTTCTCAAAGTGCGGGTCATAGACCCTTAACCTCACCCTGTGAGGCGAGGTAGTTTCAATCTGAAACACCAGAGGAGTTGGTCTGGTTTCTCACTACCTTACCATGTTTTTTTTTAAAAAGATTGAAGTTGGAGCTGTGATTGACAGGTGAATTGTTTGGATGCCAGGCAATAGTTAAGCATCCCTGGGGACCTAAAAAGCTGCCATTTCTTCCTCTGATTTAATGCACATTTCATCCTAGCAACCAGAATGCAGATTTCCTGTACATCTTAGATTAGGAACAGGTTATTTTCTTCAAATACCTCTACGGAGTGTTTGTGGGTGGGTGCTAAATAATCTCTTCCCCTCCTAAAAAATGGTAAATGCAAAAACAACAACAAACAAGCTACAAAGAGGCTGCCCAGACGTTCATTAAGAATTCAGTGTATAGTTAACTTACAGCAGAATGTGCTGGAGTGTTGTGGGCGTCAAGGAGTTAACACTCTGTGCTAAGTGGAAATGCTGACTCAGCATCATGTATAACCACCTAGTATAAAAAAGTATGGCTGACTTCCCCTCTCAGGCTTCTTTCCTATATGTAGTCCCATCTGTGTATGCTGATTTCTGGATATAAGACTGCTTTATAATGATACAAAACGGCAACTGGAATAAAGCTGAAAATACCGCTTGACTCTTGAGAGCTTCATGTGGGGCTTTCGTACATTGCAACAGAATGGTATGCATGTCTACTCAGAATGTGTCTTATATGATTCTGTCTTGGGCCCAGTCTTATTCAACATCTTTATCAATGACTTGGATGATGGGCTTGAGGGCATCCTGATCAAGTTTGCAGATGACACCAAATTGTGAGGGGTGGCTAATACCCCAGAAGACAGGATCACACTTCAAAATGACCTTAACAGATTAGAGAATTGGGCCAAAGCAAACAAGATGAATTTTAACAGGGAGAACTGTAAAGTACTACACTTGGGCAAAAAAAAATGAAAGGCACAAATACAGGATGGGTGACACCTGGCTTGAGAGCAGTACAAGTGAAAAGGATCTAGGAGTCTTGGTAGACCACAAACTTGACATGAGTCAACAGTGATGCAGCAGCTAAAAAAGCCAATGCAATTCTGGGCTGCATCAATAGGAGTATAGCATCTAGATCAAGGGAAGTAATAGTACCACTGTATTCCACTCTGGTCAGACCTCACCTGGAATACTGTGTCCAGTTCTGGGCACCACAGTTCAAGAAGGATACGGACAAGCTGGAACGTGTCCAGAGGAGGGCAACCAAAATGGTCAAAGGCCTGGAAACGATGCCTTATGAGGAACGGCTTAGGGAGCTGGGTATGTTTAGCCTGGAGAAGAGAAGGTTAAGGGGTGATATACCAGGTAATAGCCATGTTCAAATATATAAAAGGATGTCATATAGAGGAGGGAGAAAGGTTGTTTTCTGCTGCTCCAGAGAAGCGGACACGGAGCAATGGATTCAAACTACAAGAAAGAAGATTCCACCTAAACATTAGGAAGAACTTCCTGACAGTAAGAGCTGTTCGACAGTGGAATTTGCTGCCAAGGAGTGTGGTGGAGTCTCCTTCTTTGGAGGTCTTTAAGCAGAGGCTTGACAGCCACCTGTCAGGAATGCTTTGATGGTGTTTCCTGCTTGGCAGGGGGTTGGACTGGATGGCCCTTGTGGTCTCTTCCAACACTATGATTCTATGAGAGTTAAAGTGGGCATGGGATTGCAGTAATCAGGTCACATTAAGATTGGTCGAAGCCTTGGCGCTGTACTAATCTGTGAGTGGCAGTCAAAGATGCATCGCTCTCCTTAAAGGAAGCAAACGCCCTTCTGCAGCCATTTTACTGTCTTTTCTCTAGTTTCACACCCACCATATGAGGTAGGTTTATCTTGTCGCATCAGTGACTGGAGCAAGGCAGTCCGTGAGCAAACAGAATAAGGCAAGTTCAAAATGTGAAACTGCCCAGACTTGTGGGGATTTTTTTTTATGCTGCTTCTCAAGGCTGGCAAAACGGGTTGTGTCTTTCCTTCTGCTGCAAAAGGAGAACAAGAAGAGCGGAACAAAGCCATCCAAGCACAGAGAAGGGCAGGGAGAAACTTGCTTTGCCTGTTTTTTTTGTTCTTCTGCCTTTCATTCTGGATACAGGTAGGTAGCCGTGTTGGTCTGCCGTAGTAAAAAAAAAATCATTCCAGTAGCACCTTAGAGACCAACTAAGTTTGTTATTGGTATGAGCTTTTGTGTGCATTTGTGTATCTGAAGAAGTGTGCGTGCACACGAAAGCTCAAACCAATAACAAACTTAGTTGGTCTCTAAGGTGCTACTGGAAGGAATATTTTTATTTTTCATTTTGTTTCATTCTGGAGGAATGGTTTGGGGGAGCAGGATTTGGGAACTGTGATGAAACAGCAGAGGGCAATGTGAGGAGGGCACAGGATGTGTAGCCTGAGATAAGACTTAACCCTGAAGGCTAGATGGCTCTTTGGGGTCCCTTCCAACTCTACAAGCCCGTGATTCTATGACCTCCTTTGATGGGCAGAAGCACTGCGGCCAACTTGAGCATCTGGCAACCTAATAACATAATGCCAACATCTATCTATCTATCTATCTATCTATCTATCTATCTATCTATCTATCTACATTTACCTACCTACCTCTATCTATCTCTCATCTATCTACCTCTCTATCTATCTACATCTACCTACCTACCTCTATCTATCTATCTCTCATCTATCTCTCTATCTCTCTCTCCATCCATCCACCTCCCTCCCTCCCTCCCTCCCTCTATCTATCTCTCATCTCTCTCTCTATCTCTATCTACATCTATCTACCTACCTACCTACCTACATCTAGCTATCTCTCATCTCTCTCTCTCTCTCTCCATCCATCTACCTACCTACCTACCTACCTACCTACCTCTATCTCTCATCTGTCTCTCTATCTATCTACATCTGTCTATCTATCTATCTACCTACCTACCTACATCTATCTATCTCTCATCTATCTCTCTATCTCTCTCTCCATCCATCCACCTCCCTCCCTCCCTCTATCTATCTCTCATCTCTCTCTCTCTCTCTCTCTCTCTCTACATCTATCTACCTACCTACCTACCTACATCTATCTATCTCTCATCTCTCTCTCTCTCTCTCCACCTACCTACCTACCTCTATCTCTCATCTGTCTATCTATCTATCTACATCTATGTATCTACCTACCTACCTACATCTATCTATCTCTCATCTATCTCTCTATCTCTCTATCTACCTACCTACCTACCTGTACATTTATCTATAAACAGGCCTGGCTTTGCAGACAGGGATGGAGGGAGAGAATTTCCACCACCTGATCCGGGGACTCGGTGTGTGTCCCCCTGACCCCCTCGGCACCCAAAAACACCCCCCACCCCACTTCCTAGAAACGCGCGTCACAGAGAGGGGGCTCACCGGGTGCCGGAAGGGCGAACGAGAGCGGGTCGTCCAGGAGTGACAAAGGCCACTTTCTCCAGCCCGAGAGGGAAGCCAGGAAGGAAGAGGCTTCGGAGGCCGGGTGTTTTGCCAGAGCGCTTCCGCCCTGCCTCCGCCCGGCCACTTCCTGTCCCCTCTAGGGAGCAACCTCGTTGGTCACAGGGGGCTTGCTGGGCGTGCAGAAGGTCCCCGGGTTCCGTTCCTGGGCGCCTCCGCTTAATCAGATCCAAGCAGCAGATCCATTCCAACCACCTCCCCCTTCTTGCACTGCCTAGCGCATTTCAGCCCCTGGGAAATGCAGTTTGCGAAGGGTGCTGGGAACTGTAGTTCTGCAAAGTGGTGCTGGAGGAGACTCTTGAGAGTCCCATGGACTGCAAGAAGATCAAACCTATCCATTCTTAAAGAAATCAGCCCTGAGTGCTCACTAGAAGGACAGATCCTGAAGTTGAGACTCCAGTACTTTGGCCACCTCATGAGAAGACTCCCTAGAAAAGACCCTGATGTTGGGAAAGATTGAGGGCACAAGGAGAAGGGGACGACAGAAGATGAGATGGTTGGACAGTGTTCTCGAAGCTACTAGCATGAGTTTGGCCAAACTGCGAGAGGCAGTGGAGGATAGGCGTGCCTGGCGTGCCTTGGTCCATGGGGTCACGAAGAGTCGGACACGACTGAATGACTGAACAACAACAACAACAAAGGGGTGATCTTCTCAGTATTGGGTGGATGAGGAGGGAGAGGCAGTTCTTTAGATGCAGAACAAAATAAAAAAATTCCTTCCAGTAGCACCTTAGAGACCAACTACCGTATTTGTTCATGTATAAGACTAGGTTTCCCCCCTAAAAAATAATGTCCAGAATTGGGGGTGTCTTATACATGGGGGCTATCGCCATTTTCTTAAATGGGAACCAAGCAGAGGGCCTTCTTGGTAGTGGCGCCCGCCCTGTGGAACGCCCTCCCATCAGAGGTCAAAGGAATCAACAACTGCATAACATTTAGAAAATACCTGAAGGCAGCCCTGTTTAGGGAAGTTTTTAATCTGTAACATGTTAAATGTATTTTAGTATTTGCTGGAAGCTGCCCAGAGTGGCTGGGGAGACCCAGCCAGCTGGGCGGAGTACAAATAATAAGTTATTATTATTAAATCGGAGTCCCCCAAAATAGGGGGCATCTTATACATGGGGGTGTATTCTCACTTCTCACCTATCAGCCAATCACCCATTCCCACCACCCTTCTGAGTAATACCCCTCCCCACCCTCTCACTATATATAAGGGTCTGGTGACTTCTGTTTCAGTGTATCTGAAGAAGTGTGCATGCACACGAAAGCTCATACCAAGAACAAATTTAGTTGGTCTCTAAGGTGCTACTGGAAGGATTTTTTTTATTTTTTTATTTTGTTTTGACTATAGCTGACCAACATGGCTACCTACCTGTACTTAGATGCAGGTTTGTGTCCAAAGTTCCGATTTCTTGGCGGAGCACACAGGGCTGCCCCCAACAAAGCAGGTGAAAGGGTGTTGTGCGATTTCCCGTTTCCAGCTTAGGAGTTGAGATGGGTGTTTTGCACTGCCAATTACATTTACATCACGTTTTTACACACACACTCCTTGCACGAGAATCCCAGGAACTGCAGTTTGCGAAGGGTGCTGGAAATTCTAGGTCTATAAAGGGTAAACTGCAGCTCTCGCTATTTGAGGGAGGCAGGTCTTTACATTTTTGATCTATTGGTGGAACAGACTAGGGAGCCGGCGTTTGTCCGTAGATAGCTTCTGGGTCATGTGGCCAGCATGACTAAAGCCGCTTCTGGCGAACCAGAGCAGCGCACGGAAATGACGTTTACCTTCCCGCTGGAGCGGTACCTATTTATCTACTTGCACTTGACGTGCTTTTGAACTGCTAGGTGGGCAGGAGCTGGGACCGAGCAACAGGAGCTCACCCCGTCACGGGGATTCGAACCGCCAACCTTCTGATCGGCAAGCCCTAGGCTCTGTGGTTTAGCAGCGCCACCCACACAGGAACCGTGACCTAATTAGAAGGCTCCTAACTGGAAGAAGACAACACCAGCCATGTTACCACACTCTTTGAATTATTGCTTCATGAAGATCTAGGATATTTTGTTTTTATTTTATGTGATGGTTTTGAGGAATACGCTCACCATCAGCGATGGGACAAGTTAAACTTGACATTCCGGTGCTAGGATGTCTGTGTTATCAACTGCATTATGTATGCATGAATAGACTGTCAGGAACATAATTAGCACCATTATGTAATGGTATGAAATACCTTTTGGTATTTCATTCCCTCATCTCACCATTTACAACCCCTCAAAGCATGGGGGGCTGTAGCCCACAAGAGTTTCTGCCTGAATCAATTTCTTACTGTTTTAAGTTGCCACAGGACTGCTTTTAGTCTCATGGATTTCAGTGGGGCTAAAGCATGTATAAACAATATCATTCAAATCCATGGCAAGCAACAGTAGGCACTAAACCTCTGAAGCTAGGTTCCCATCAGCCCAACACACACTAGATATTAAGCAAAACAGAAATAAATGCAGAAAAAGAAGGCAAGTTAAGTTTTTGGATAAGGGGCCTTCACCTGGTCAATCTCTGTACAGTGGTACCTTGGTTCTCAAACACCTTGGCACTCAAACAACTTGGAACCCAAACACTGCAAACCCAGAAGTAAGCGTTCCGGTTTGCAAACTTTTTTGGGAACCCGAACGTGTTCCGTTTTGAGTGCCACACTTCCGTTTGGAGTGTTACTCTGACAATTTGAGCGTAATGCTTCCGATTTGAGTGTTACGCTGAGGTCTGTCTGTTCTTGCTATTTTGTGTTTTTGTCTTTGCGAGACTTTTTGTGTGTGTGACTGTGTGGAGCCCAGTTCCGCTACTGATTGATTGTGTGACTGCAGTACCTTGTTTATTGCTTTTATTTTATGGATCAACTAGTATATTAAGCCTGTTGCAAAAAACAGGCGCTAGCCGGAGGCGGATATATACTGTATATATGCCAGACTTCTTCTCTTCCCCCCTCCACACACCTCGCATCATCCCATGCAAAAAACGCTGCATCTCCCTCCCCAAACACATTAACCCTTTCCCCTCCCCACCCTCCTCTCCTTCCCATTAACCCTTTTCCCTCCCCAGCCTTCTCTCCCTCCCATTAACCCCTTTACCTCCCCACCCTCCTGGCCCCCCTCGAGGCGGCGACTCCGAGCCCTGCGGTGGCGGCGGGAGGAGCCCCCCGCCCTCCTCCCCCCGTTTATTGCCGGGCCTCCTCTTCTTCCTCATCCGAGTTGCAAGCGGCTTGGCTGCAAAGGTAGGGAGAGGGGGGAAGCGCGCGTGGGGGGTGGGGGCTTGGTTGTGGTTGTGTGTCTCGTGGGGCGGGCGTTGGGGGTGGGAGGAGAAAAGCTGGTGCGGGCACTGGACTCACGACTCCGTTCGACCCTGCTGCTGTGTGCGGTGGGTGTGCGGCGACCCTCTTCGGCCTCCGGAGCACCGGCGCTCCGCGAGGCGGGTCGATTCAGGCCGCTGGGGGGTGGAGAGGGGCTCCCTCCCCCTTCTTCTTTGCCCCGCGCTTGGCCTTGTAAGCAAGGCGGCCCAGGGAGGGAGCGGAGCCTCGGGGCCTCGCAAGGGCTGGCCGGGGCGCACCCTGTTGCGCGCGCGCACTCGCCTGCCTGCCTGCCTGCCTGCCGGTGGCTCCTCTTCCTCCTCCGAGCGAGAGCGCGGCCGAGTGGCCTCCTGCCGCCTTCCCTTCCTCGCTCCTCCCCATGTCCCTGCGAGGCAGCGGCGCTGGCGCAAGTGACAACGCGCGTGCGCCGCCGCCACCTCTCGGACACGCCCCCCTCTCCCGTCGTCCAATCCGTGTGTCAGTGGCGTGCATGCCCACTTGCGAATTCCTGTGACACACGGAAAGTGGTACGTACGGACAGAGCAAGATTATTATATAGGATGCTCTTGTTAGATAGTAAAATTCATGTTAAATTGTTGTTTTAGGGGTTGTTTTTAAAAGTCTGGAACGGATTAATCCATTTTGCATTCTATGGGAAAGTGCCCCTTGGTTTTGGAATGCTTTGGTTTTGGAACGGACTTCCAGAACGGATTAAGTTTGAGAACCAAGGTACCATTGTACTGCTAATTGCTATCAATTCTTGCTTTATTTCATCTTGGGAGACAGGAAGTCTGGTCTTTAAATTAATCTCAAAAACCATAGTAAGGGCCAAAGTGAGAGGGTGATCCCAGCATGCTTCAATGCTTATGCCAACTCCCAAATCTAGTTGTGATCCAAATATTAGGTTGCATTGAGCTGCTATGCTTACAGCAGGCAACAGGCACACAGAGCCAAAGAAAGCGGTATTTATTTTTTTCACACTTTGGCTGCGAAAGAAGTCCCTATTGCAAGTGTTCAGAAAAACAAAACAGGTTTCTAAGCCCTTACCCTATACACACATTGGACTGGGTGGGTTTTATTTATTTATATTTAACAAAACTTTATATGCCACCGGATGGTAACAAAACCTCTTAGGCGGTTTACCAGAAGTGTCAAATTTATCCATTAAAAAACGTTGAAAACAATCAAAAGCATTTAAATTAAGCAGCAAAGTTAAAACCGTAAAAATGTTAACATTAACAATATAAGATTGAAACACATCAACATCCATGCATCTGGAAAGGTTTTCCTGAACAAACATACATTAAGCTGGCGCCGAAAAGAGTACAGCAAAACTGCCTGCCTGACATCAATAGGCAGAGAGGAATTTCTGCTAAGAAGTAATCCTATCACAATAACTCCAACTCGCTCTGAAAACAGGGATCATCAGGAATCTCTGGAGATTTCATTCTTTCCTGAGGATCCTTGGGAGCGCATGAGGGTGTCACACCATAGTATACCGTAACACTATTTGTGAACAACATATTTACAATGTCAACGTATTTTACAGTACATTTTATGTTACAATAGATACATTTGCACTCAATAATAGCTGAGGGGAAAGGACCGCAGGTGACAGATTGGTGTGCAGGATACACATCTTGAGAAAGAAGAACAAGCCTTCTTGGCCATGTGAGACTCGACAATCTGCAGGGTGCAAGGCCTCAGGTGAAGAGGGTTGCAAGGCCTTGACTGGAGACACGGCCATCCAGCATGTTTTCAAAACTATGCCGACTGTTATAACTGACTGAATCTCAGTTAACACCGGGGAGGAAGTAGAACAGTGTCAGCTGCTCAAGGAAAATATGTGAGGCACTGACAAAAATGCCCCACTGGCGAAGATCTGGTGCTCTGTCCATGTGGCATGGAATAAGGTGTAAGACGCTGGCACTGGGTTGAGCCATGTTATTAAGAATCTGGGTTCAATCTAAGCCTTCTTCCATGTATCATACAGGTGCAGATGATAACCGGAGTAGCTGAAGGAAATAAACATTGCTTGCTGTTGCACCCAACCACCTCTGAGGTATGATGAAGAGAGGACTCTTTCTTCCTTATGGAAGCCAGTGTGGTGTAGTGGTTAAGAGCGGTAGACTCGTAATCTGGGGAACCGGGTTCGCGTCTCTGCTCCTCCACATGCAGCTGCTGGGTGACCTTGGGTTAGTCACACTTCTCTGAAGTCTCTCAGCCCCACTCACCTCACAGATTGTTTGTTGTGGGGAAGGAAGGGGAAGGAGAATGTTAGCTGCTTTGAGACTCCTTCGGGTAGTGATAAAGCGGGATAACTTCTACCTTCTCACAGAGGAAAACCTGAAACTTGTGGCTTTTCTGGCAGATGTCCTGTGTGTTCAGCAGACATGAGGAGGAGCTACAATCTGATGCCCCCACCATCCTAGACATGCTGAGGCTGACAGTGGCGACCAGGAGCACCACAAATTTGCTACCTGAAGGCTCTTGAATGGCCTCGGTTCTGTATACCTGAAGGAGCGTTTCCACTCCCATTATTCAGCCCGGACACAGAGGTCCAGCGCCGAGGCAAAGCTACAGGGAACCAGGCAGAGGGCCTTTTCGGTAGTGGCGCCCGCCCTGTGGAACGCCCTCCCATCAGAGGTCAAAGAGATAAACAACTATCTGACATTCAGAAAATACCTGAAGGCAGCCCTGTTTAGGGAAGTTTTTAACCTGTGATATTTTAATGTATTTTAATATCTGTTGGAGGCCGCCCAGAGTGGCTGGGGGGACCCGGCCAGATGGGCGGGGTACAAATAATAAATTATTATTATTATTATTATTATTATTATTATTATTATTATTATTATTATTATTATTATTATCTTGAAGTACCTGAATTGCTGGGCCAAAGAAAACCTCTGCGTTGACGGCTACCTCATCGGTGTTGCCAAATCTCTCTTTATCCTTTCTCCAGACATGATGTGAAGAAGGTATTCAACCCCTTGGCCAATGACTTGTACCTCACAGAGCTGGGCATGTGAAATGAAGTATTACTGGGCACTGAAAATGCAGTTCATGGTTTTGAGAAACAGGAGCAACTTTTTAGCTCCGTTGGAGAATGATGAGATCCTGTTGCAATCCTCACCCGCGTTCTAAATAAAATCTCCTAAAAATAAATTTGTATACAGCCATTGATATGGTTTCTCCCCACTGTGAGTTCTTTGATGGGAAGTGAGATTGGAGCTCTGGCTGAAGCTCTTCCCGCATTCCACGCACTGATACGGCTTCTCGCCAGTATGGATTCTTTGGTGGGAAGTGAGACTTTCCTTCCGACTGAATCTTTTCCCACACTCTTGACATTGAAATGGCTTCTCCCCACGGTGAATACTTTGATGGCTGTGGAAGTTTGTGCTTGTATTAAAGCATTTCCCACATTCCAAGCATTGATACGGCTTCTCCCCACTATGAATTCTCTGATGTCGGCGGAAATTTGTGCTTGTATTAAAGCTCTTCCCACATTCCAAGCACTGATATGGTTTCTCCCCTGTATGAATTCTTTGATGGGAAGTGAGACTTTCCTTCCAGGTGAAGCTCTTTCCACATTCTAAGCACTGAAACGGTTTCTTCCCACTGTGAACTCTTTGATGGGAAGTGAGACTTCTTTTGGAATTGAAGCTGTTTCCACATTCCAGGCATTTAAATGGCTCCTCCCCTTTGTGAATCCTCTCATGTAAAGTGAGATTCGAGTTCCGAGTGAAGCTCTTTCCACATTCCAAGCAGTAATATGGCTTCTCCTTGGTGTGGATTCCTTGATGGGACGTGAGGTGTGAGTTCCGACTGAAGCTCTTTCCACATTCCAGGCATTGATAGGGTTTCTCTCCAGTATGGATTCTTTGATGGGAAGTGAGATTTGAGCTCTGACTGAAGCTCTTTCCACATTCTGAGCATTGATATAATTTCTTCCCAGTGGGATTTCTTTGATGGGAAGTGGAATGGAACCTCTGACTGAAGCCATCTTTACACTCCAAACGTTCAGAAGGGATTTTGTTCTCGTTTCCCTTGTTCTTAATTTCCGATTTATCACCACCTGTAAATAAAGAGAGAAACGGATCGGAGCCTCAGGAAGAAATGGACCCCCAAATTATTGAACAATGCTAATTAACAATGGTGATAGATGAAGAACAGAAGGGAGTTCGATGTGTGGTCCTACTACACAGGGTTCACTGCCTTTGTTGAATCGCAACATATTTATGGGAATCTGAGATTCGAGAAACCTGGCTCTTTTCTGGGATGGATTTTGATTGGCCCAGTCACGGGATCCAGTCCATCTCTGATGTCAGTAGTCTCTTCGGCCAACCAAAAACTGATAGAAGCAAAAATAAGAAACAACAAACCTGACAGAATCTACTTCCAGCTTCCCTAACAGCTCTGAAGCTTACATTTAAAAAGGCCTGGGCAGTTCAGACCAGCCTGATCAGTGTTCAAAATGGCGTAACTGGAGAAAGATTATTCACAGACAAAACAACAGATACTGTCCATTCAAGGTTATCTGTTGGGGTGTAAGAACCCCAGATGTGCAGTTGAGCTACATCAAAATATTGGAGGATCATCACAGATAGGTAAAAAAGGTAAAGGGACCCCTGACCATTAGGTCCAGTCGTGTCCGACTCTGGGGTTGTGGCGTTTATCTAGCTTTATTGGCCGAGAGCCGGCGTACAGCTTCCAGGTCATGTGGCCAGCATGACAAAGCCGCTTCTGGCGAACCAGAGCAGCACACGGAAACGCTGTTTACCTTCCCGCCAGAGCGGTACCTATTTATCTACTTGCACTTTGATGTGCTTTTGAACTGCTAGGTGGGCAGGAGCTGGGACCAAGCAACGGGAGCTCACCCCGTCGCAGGGATTCGAACCGCCGACCTTCCGATCAGCAAGCCCTAGGCTCTGCGGTTTAACCCACCTGGGTCCCACTACACAGATAGGTACTGAATTTCAAAAATTATATTATGATGCAACAGGGAGCCTTACTCAGAAAAGCCATGATCCCACAATTCTCCTCCATGACTTCATTATGCAGAGCTCTCTGGTCAGCATCCAGCAACACCCACTCCTCATCTGTGAAATAAACTGCTACCTCTTCAAAGCAAATTGGACCCTAAGAAAAAGAAAAATGTCCTCCTCTTAGACAGCATAAATATTATTTACACACCGCTTTGTTTTCTGCCTGCTAATTGTTTGTTGACAGAATATGCGCAGCTTGCAGACTTAACATATAGAATGAGAACAAAAATAACATATGTTTGGAGAAGATTGGAAAACGTTTATTGAATATATGGGAAATAATTGTTTACAGCTGAAAACGCCGGCAGCATTAAGATAAATTCAACAGTGTAAATAAGCTTTGATTGCTACAATAATGGAATACTGAATGGTATACTTTCTGTAAAATATGCAGGGATTTATGATATGTGATATGAACCATGGAAAGAGTACAAGGGAAGTAACTGATATCTTAAGGATGTAAAAATGAGTATTTTAAATTGCAAAACAAAATTTAATAAAAATTATATATATATCAACAACCTCAGATATATCAACAACCTCAGATATGCTGATGATACAACCTTGATGGCAGAAAGTGAGGAGGAATTAAAGAACCTTTTAATGAGGGTGAAAGAGGAAGCGCAAAATATGGTCTAAAGCTCAACATCAAAAAAACTAAGATCATGGCCACTGGTCCCATCACCTCCTGGCAAATAGAAGGGGAAGAAATGGAGGCAGTGAGAGATTTCACTTTCTTGGGTTCCATGATCACTGCAGATGGTGACAGCACTCACGAAATTAGAAGACGCCTGCTTCTTGGGAGAAAAGCAATGACAAACCTAGACAGCATCTTAAAAAGCAAAGACATCACCTTGCCAACAAAGGTCCGTATAGTTAAAGCTATGGTTTTCCCAGTAGTAATGTACGGAAGTGAGAGCTGGACCATAAAGAAGGCTGATCGCCGAAGAATTGATGCTTTTGAATTATGGTGCTGGAGGAGACTCTTGAGAGTCCCATGGACTGCAAGAAGATCAAACCTATCCATTCTTAAAGAAATCAGCCCTGAGTGCTCACTGGAAGGACAGATCCTGAGGTTAAGGCTCCAGTACTTTGGCCACCTCATGAGAAGAGAAGACTCCCTAGAAAAGACCCTGATGTTGGGAAAGGTTGAGGGCACAAGGAGAAGGGGACGACAGAGGACGAGATGGTTGGACAGTGTTCTCGAAGCTACTAACATGAGTTTGGCCAAACTGCAAGAGGCAGTGAAGGATAGACGTGCCTGGCGTGCTCTGGTCCATGGGGTCACGAAGAGTCGGACACGACTGAATGACTGAACAACAACAACAATATATATATATATATATATTGTATAATCTTGTTATAATTGTTGATTGTTGGTATCGGTAGTGGTATTTGTAGTGGTATTTCTTTTTTGTTTTCTCTTGGGTTTCCCCCCTGTATTTGTATATGCATGTTGAATCTTTATACTTTTAAAATAAAATAAAAAATTTAAAAAAAATGTTTGTTGTTTTAATGGAATTGTTTTGCTGCACATTTTAATTATGGATGCTTATTTTAATGTTTTAATGAGATTTTTTTTATTGTGCATTTTAATGGTGGGCATTAATCGTTGTATAAATGGGTGGAACTCAACATTCTGCTCTTCAAATCATTTGGTCTGCGTGGGCATTCAAGTTTGCAAGATGGAAGGATCCCCTCTCCACTCTCTCCAAGTGCCGTTTTTTTGGGGGGGTGATGCCCAAAAGCCAACTTCAAGGGGCACAAGGAAGGAAAGTGGCAAAAGTCCTATGGTGCAACTGATGGGTTGGTTAGGTGAATCCTGGCCACTGCTTGCTGTGGTTTGCAAACTACTTAAGGTAAAGGGTAAAGGGACCCCTGACCGCTAGGTCCAGTCGCGGACGACTCTGGGGTTGCGGTGCTCATCTCGTGTTACTGACCGAGGGAGCCGGCGTACAGCTTCTGGGTCATGTGGCCAGCATGACAAAGCCGCTTCTGGCGAACCAAAGCAGCGCACGGAAACACCGTTTACCTTCCCGCAAGAGAGGTACCTATTTATCTACTTGCACTTTGACGTGCTTTCAAACTGCTAGGTTGGCAGGAGCAGGGACCGAGCAACGGGAGCTCACCCCATTGCGGGGATTCGAACCGCCGACCTTCTGATCGGCAAGCCCTAGGCTCAGTGGTTTACACCACAGCGCCAACTACTTAGAAGCCTATTTTAGCATTAAACGATGAATATATAAATAACTGCCAACCTAGCAGTTCGAAAGCATGTCAAAGTGCAAGTAGATAAATAGGTACTGCTGCAGTGGGAAGGTAAACAGCATTTCCATGCGCTGCTCTGGGTAGCCAGAAGCGGCTTTGTCATGACCCGGAAGCTGTACGCCGGCTCTCAGCCAATAAAGCGAGATGAGCGCCGCAACCCCAGAGTCGGTCATGACTGGACCTAATGGTCAGGGGTCCCTTTACCTTTACCTTTTATATAAATAAAACGCCAAGTACCGATAAATGATACTAATGATATTCAGAAGGCTAGTTAAGGTGAGGCGGCTGTTATTCTCAGCACATAAACCTTATTGAATAGCTTTTCCAGCTTTCGTTAAGGGCAGCTTTGACAGAAGCAAAGAGGAGGAGAGAACTTTGTTCGAGCCCAGAGGCACCCTGGTTGCCCCACTCTTCAGCCTCTTTCCCCACAATTCTCCTTCCTCTTACCTGATCTGGTTTCACAGCCACTGCTTCCCCTCGGCCACCATGAAATGATGGATGTGGCGGTCTTGCTGGCATCATTCTGTCACCTGCGAGGGACAAAGGTAATTTGGGAAGCCATTCTCTCACAGGTTAAGCAGTGCAACTCTAACTACAGGTGAGAGCCAGAGTGGTGTAGTGGTCGAGAACGGTAGACTCATAATCTGGTGAACCAGGTTCGCGTCTCCGCTCCTCCACATGCAGCTGCTGGGTGACCTTGGGCTAGTCACACTTCTCTGAAGTCTCTCAGCCCCACTCACCTCACAGAGTGTTTGTTGTGGGGGAGGAAGGGGAAGGAGAATGTTAGCCGCTTTGAGACTCCTTCGGGTAGTGATATAATAATAATAATAATAATAATAATAATAATAATAATTTATTATTTGTACCCCGCCCATCTGGCTGGGTCCCCCCAGCCACTCTGGGCGGCCTCCAACAGATATTAAAATACATTAAAATATCACAGGTTAAAAACTTCCCTAAACAGGGCTGCCTTCAGGTATTTTCTGAATGTCAGATAGTTGTTTATCTCTTTGACCTCTGCTGGGAGGGCTTTCCACAGGGCGGGCGCCACTACCGAAAAGGCCCTCTGCCTGGTTCCCTGCAGCTTTGCTTCTCACAGTGAAGGAACTGCCAGAAGGCCCTCGGCGCTGGATCTCAGTGTCTGGGCTGAATAATGGGAGTGGAGACGCTCCTTCAGGTATACAGGACCGAGGCCATTTAGGGCTTTAAAGGTCAGCACCAACACTTTGAATTGTGCTCGGAAACGTACTGGGAGCCAATGTAGATCTCTCAGGACCGGTGTTATGTGGTCCCGGCAGCCACTCCCAGTCACCAGTCTAGCTGCCGCATTCTGGATTAATTGCAGTTTCTGGGTCACCTTCAAAGGTAGCCCCACGTAGAGCGCATTGTAGTAGTCCAAGCGGGAGAAAACTAGAGCATGCACCACTCTGGCAAGACAGTCTGTGTGCAGGTAGGGTCTAAGCCTGCGTACAAAATGGAGCTGGTAGACAGCTGCCCTGGACACAGAATTAACCTGCGCCTCCATGGACAGCTGCGAGTCCAAAATGACTCCCAGGCTGCGCACCTGGTCCTTCAGGGGCACAGTTACCCCATTCAGGACCAGGGAGACCCCCACACCTGCTCGCACCCTATCCCCCCAAAACAGTACTTCTGTCTTGTCAGGATTCAACCTCAATCTGTTAGCCGCCATCCATCCTCCAACCTCCAAGCGGGATATCAAATCCAAACTCTTCTTCTCTTCTTCTTCAGGTGGGCCTTCGATACAGTCTCACCTGCTGAGTGCATGTGCATGTTTACACCCATTTCATACTTTAGTTGTGTAAAAATACATCTCTCCTCCCTTGGGCTTTTGGACCCAAGTGTAAAAGGACTCACAGATTACCGTATATGCTCGAGTATAAGCCGACCCGAATATAAGCCGAGGCACCCAATTTTACCACAAAAAACCTGGGAAAGCTTCATAGGAGCCACTGCCTGCCTCACTCGAGTATAAGCCGAGGGCGGCTTTTTCAACACAAAAAATGTGCTGAAAAACTAGGCTTATACTCGAGTATATAGGGTAGTTTCAAAATCAACAGGATGTGACCAAATGGCTTACCCAGTGGCCTCTCTCTGGTTTCCAACTGAGTCTTCTTCACCTCAGAGTAGCCAGTGCCCATTTCTGCAAATAGATCCTTTTTCTGAAAATAATAATAAATAATAATAAATTTTTATTTATACCCCACCCTTCCCAGCCAAGACCGGGCTCAGAGTGGCTAACACCAATAAAATCACAACAAAACATACAAAACAATAAATTAAAATGGAGGTTGAAATACGATTTAAAGTTTAAAATGCAGCCTCATTTTTAAATAGCCCACCAATCAAACCATAAAGGAATGAAACATCAGGGTTAAACTGAAACCAACCCAAAGGCCAGGCGGAACAGCTCCGTCTTGCAGGCCCTGCGGAAAGATGCCAAATCCCGCAGGGCCCTGGTCTCTTGTGACAGACCGGTCCACCAAGTCGGGGCCAGTACTGAGAAGGCCCTGGCCCTAGTTGAGGCCAGCCTAGCATCCTTGTGGCTCGGGACCTCCAAAATGTTATTATTTGAGGACCTTAAGGTCCTACACGGGGCATACCAGGAGAGGCGGTCCCTTAGGTACGAGGGCAAGAGCAACAAGGATTCAAAACAGAGAACAGGGAGAGGGATTAGAAAAGGAACGGCAAGAGGCAATAACTTTAAGGGTATGAGGATGCTTTAAAAAAAAAAAGGATGGGCAATTGGTAGAGAATTTTGGGAGACTCTCCCTTATGTTCTGAGCTCCTTGGGAGTATCCAGAGGAAAGTCTCTCTCACCTGCTGCTCAGCCTGACTCAGGAGGAAACCTTCGGCCAGAGCCACCGCCTGGGAACTGGTCTCCGCTCCACATTCCCTCACCCAGCTCTCCATCTCTGGTGGAAGGATAGCCAAGAACTGCTCCAAGATCACCAGGTCCAGCATCTGAGCTTTCGTATGCCTTTCTGGCTTCAGCCACTGGCGATAAAGGTGGTAGAGTCGGCTGCAAACCTCTCGGGGTCCCTCGGCCTCCTGGTAGCAGAACTGCCTGAACTGCTGGCTCTGCACATTTGAGCTGGGGGTGTCCTCCTCGCCTAGGATCTTCTGCACAGAGTTTTCCCAGAATCCCCCACTGTTCCCAGTTTGGATGACATTGCCCCTTCCTGCTTCAGGGCCAGCCGAGTCTTGTTCATCCATATGGGCTCTCAGGAAGCCTCCAAAGGATCTGAAGGAATCCCTTTGTCTTATGCCAAGTTCTGTCTGTCCTAATTTGAGGTGCTACCAAACCTACAGAGCAAATACATAATTCTGTTGTAAAATTGATACACTGTCAGGAGAAGCAAAATGTTCCCCGAGCAAACATAGATGCCCCTTGCTAGGAACCAGGGCTAGACTGTACCAGCCTAGACTCTGTGACTGTAAGTTGTTTTAAACTGGAAGCTGCCCAGTGTGGCTGGGGCAACCCAGTCAGATGGATGGCATAATAACAACAACAACAACAATAAGAAGAAGAAACGGCTCAGGACCGCAATACCTCAAGGACTCTTTCCATATGAACCTACCCAGACCCTAAGATTAACTTCTGAGGCCCTTCTTTGTGTGTCTTCTCCTCAAGAGGTTCGGAGGGTGGCAACAAGAGAACAGGGCCTTCTCTGCAGTGGCTCCCTGTCTGTGGAATGCTCTCCCCAGGAAAGTTCGCCTGGTGCCTTCATTATACACCTTTAGGCACCAGGCAAAAACGTTCCTTTTTAACCAGGCCTTTGGTTGATCCGATTTACATCCTATACCCTTTTAAAATGTGTTTTCTGAGGGGGAGTGTATTGGGTTGTTTTTGCGTTTATTGAGTATTTTGCGGTTTTATATCTTGATTTTATTCTGTGAACCACCCTGAGACCCCTGGCCATAGGGCGGTATATAAATTCAATAAATAATAATAAGAAGTTGTGTTTTCATGTTGTAACTTCCCCATGGAACTTAGGTTGAAGGGTGGTTTAATAATAATAATAATAATAATAATAATAATAATAATAATAATAATGTTACATCATTTAACCCCTCCCAGCCAAATATGCTTGAGGGTACTCCTGGAGCCAACATCTGAAGGCAGCCCTGTTTAGGGAGGCTTTTAATGTTTAATAGATTATTGCATTTTAATGTTCTGTTGGAAGCCGCCCAGAGTGGTTGGGGAAACCCAGCCAGATGGGCAGGGTATAAATAATAAATTATTATTATTATTTTATTATTATTATTATTATTATTATTATTATTATTATTATCATCGTCACTTGAAGCTCAGGTGCCCTATTTAAGGCACTCACTGACACCTGAGCTGTGTGTTTTCTGGACCGACCTTATTCCTGTGACTCTAATTTGTTCCAACTCTTTTAAATATTGAATTCTAAACCCGCCCTGGGTAATAAATGTCGTAATAATAGCAACAGCAATAATCATGGGCGTAGTCAGGATTTAAAAGTTGGAGGGGGCAGGACACCCACCGAACATCATTCTCTGTCTGGCTCTGCCTAGCAGATTCGGAATGAAATGCCTTGACAACATTTGTTTTAAATTACTTTCTGTTGACCCCAAGTGCTCAGAAAAACCGGTCAAAAGCTTTCTACTTTTAGTTAAGTGTTTTTATTTATTTACTTGATCGGGAGGGGCAGCTGCCCCTCCCCCGGCCTACGCCCATGGCAATAATAATAACCTCAACAACAACAACAACAATAATAATAATACACACATAGAGCCTCAAGAAAGTGGGGTGGGGGAGCCTGTTGGAATTTGCAGGATTCCCCCCACCCTTTGAGGTTTTTGCATAACTAAGCACACACACTTTACAACACGAGAGTGGGGGGGGGACCTCAAGAAAACAAATATACAGGCCTCGTCTGTACTATATATTTTAAAGAGTCATGGCGTCCTCCTAAGGATCCTGGGAACCATAGTTTGTTCAGGATGCAGAGGGTTGCTAGGAGACCCCCACCCAGACCCACACATGCATTCCAGTTACACGGCTGCCATCCCTACAGTGGTTTAACAATCAATCCTTCTTGCCAGGGAACCCAGGGAATTGGTGGGGTTAAAATAAAATAAAATAAAATAGGAATAGGGCATCCCTATTTTCAGGGGAGAAATGTTGGAGGGTATTATTATTTTCTCCACCCAGGAACCGCCGTTCAGAGAAGCACGGTTGGCTCCAGCTGCGCAGGCAGAGCAACTACCGCGTATCCCTCTTCCCCATGATCTGGCTTCCTCCTTTCCAAAGCCACCCAGGTTGCTGCCCATCTTAAGACTCCTGCAGCAGCGAGTTCCACAGTTCTGACTACGCACCGCAGGGGGGAAAGCGCTTTCTTTCCTCCGCCCTCAATTTCCCAACGGCCATTATTTCTTTTCATTTCTATAGGTCAGGTTTTCATTTTCAATTTTTTTTATTTTTAAAAAGTATATTGTATGCCCAAACGTTTCCGCCCGGCTACGACCTCTGTTAATCGATACGACCATATTCCCAAATGCGGTTTGTTTGCATTCCATTCCCCCTCCCCCGCCTTAAAGACCCACCCCCTCCCCAAAGTGGCAAAGGAAGACTAGAGCTGCAGACCTACTGGCTTTGCAGAGGGAGAGGGGGGACACGACTTCTGCTCCCTGGTTTGGGGGTGGTGGTTGGGTGGCTGCCTCCCCCCCCCCAAGCATTAGCTGAACACCCCCCCCATGCATGCTCCCCCTGCAGCCCTGGGTCACCCCCTTTCTCCCAAATGCATGCCATGGAAGAAAGGGGATAAGACTCACCAGATCCCAGGAGGTGCCACCCCTACAGCACTCCAGACACAAAAGCCACCGCCAGCTCCGTTTGCAGGAAGGGAATTCAGAGGGAGGTGCTTTTGCCCTGGAGGACTTCGCCCCCCCCTCTCTAGGAATCCGGCTCACTTCTTTTTAACCCTTGGCAAGCCGAGCGCACCAAGCTCGCGCCTCTCTCCCTCTCTGCGCCAGGAGCCAAGGAGGCGCACTGCAGATGCCTTATTTTGGGGAGGGGGGTCTTCTTGACTGGGTTTCTGAGCTGTCCCCTCCCTTGGCCAGAAACAGCAGTAGGCTCTGCAAGGAGGTAGGGAGCCCCATCGTAGAATCATAGACTTGTAGAGATGCAAGGGGGACCCCCAAGGGTCTTCCAGTCCAGCCCTCTGCAGGGCAGGAATCTCAACTCAAAGCATCCATGGCAAATGCCCACCCAACCTCTGCTTAAAAACCTCCAAGGAAGGAGAGCCCGCCACTTCCAGATGAAGTCCATTCCACTGTCAAACAGCTCTTACACAGTCCTGATGTTTAGTCGGAATCTGATTTTTTGTTTGGTCATTTGGATCTATTATTTTGAACTCAGGCCCGTTAAATATTAGAAGATGGCTCTCATGTCTCCCATTCAGCCAGATCTCAGCTGAATGGTGAGCAAGGCTCCTGCTTTTTCTGCGACTGAAGATGGGAGGTGGTACACCCATCCCATTAAATATTTTTAATTGCCTGTTAGTTCCCTCTCTTGCTCCTCCCATTCTATTGCGTTGCAGTTCAACTTCTGTAGAAAGGTGGTTACGTGTTTCTCCTAAAATAAGACACCGTCTTATATTTCCCCCCCCCCTCAAAAAACACACAGTATGGCTTATTTTCGGGGGATGTCTTATTTTAACCACTCCGCGTCAGTACGCTGCATAGCCACGCCTATCCAGACCATCTTAAGGGAGAGGCGCCGCGTCACTACAGTATGTCTTATTTTTGGGGTATGGCTTATTTTTGGGGTATGGATTATATTTCACAAATGTGTAGAAATCCTGCTACGGCTTATTTTATGGCTACGTCTTATTTTAGGAGAAACAGGGGTAAGATGCAATATGTAAGATATAAAAGAAACAATAGAAATACTATTAAAAGATCCGTCATGAATGCTTTAGTTGAGAGTCCTGCATTGCAGGGGGTTGGCCTAGAATAGATGACCCTCAGGGGTCTCTAGGATTAGACTTCTAAACATAGCTGTCAACCCTCCCTTTTTTGGTGGGAAACTCCCTTATTCCAATGCCATTTCCCGCTGCTATCCCAGATTGTTGATATCCCTTAAATTTCCCAGATTTCAAAGGAAGCAGCTCCTCTCCCTCCCTGCCGGCCAGGGAGGCTCCTCAGCTGCGTTGCTCGGCTGCCAATAAGGAGTCTGAGACTGACTGGGGGCGGAGCTTGCATGCCTTGTGCATCCAGACCCTCACGCCCAACTAGACAGACAGCCTGTCTGCCGTCTATGCGCTCGCTCTTTCGCTCACCCGTTCGCACGCAGCCTCTGGAGCGCAGGGTGGCGAGGCTACTTGGTGCCATTGCACCGCCCTCGCGGCATCCCTTATTTCCAAATCCAAAAGTTTGAAAAAATCCCTTATTTTCAAATCCGAGAGTTGACAGCTATGCTTCTAAAGCCTCTGGAACTCACCGCCAGATGATTTCTCCTTCTCCTCCCAGGCACTGATGAAGCAACAAGCCTGGTTGGGGTCAGAATTTGGTGGTGGCCAGGAAACGGATTGCACAAATCACCCTTTCCCGCCACCTTCTCCTCTCGGGTTGCAAATTTAACCCCTTTTCCTTGCTCAGCACATGAAATAAATATTTGCAGCGGGATCTTCAGGAAAGGCAAAACCTTGCAAAGGAGGTTCGCGCTGTTGCTGCTTTTGCAGCTGCCTGCTTTGCTCCGGTTATTGTGGGGCGCGAGCGAAGGAACTCCAAAAGCCTTAGCCAGATCAAAAGATTCGGAAACGGTGATGGCCGTAAGTCAACTTTGAGTGGCAAGGCAAAATCAATCAATCAATCCCATCTCAGGGTTAATGGGAGAGAGTCCGGATGGCTAGAAACGCAGCTAGACACCCACTTCCTTCCCCCCATCTCCCTCCTCCCCCATCTGCAGCCTTCGCGCCCCTTCCCCGCCCACCTCTCCAAGGGATCGGGGTGAGTGCATTTGGGTGGGGAGGCGCAGTGGAAGGTGGGGGTGGGGGTGCCCGATGGAAGGAGGGGAAAATGAGGGCGGGATGGGGGCCCCCCCTGTGCGTTAAAAGCAAATGCAAAGGGCATTGGGGTGCAAGGGAACCCCGAGGACTGGAGGAGAGAAGGTGCAAAGGGATGAGCAATTCCTGGTGTTTGCACTGGGAAGAAAGAGCGCACGAGTTCCCCCGCCCCATAGGATGGTGCGCCTTTTCTGGGTCTGGCATTGAACGAGAGCCCAAATTTTTGAGGCGTCACCCAGAGCAACCACCCCATCTGTTGTCTCTTCTCCATCTCCAAGGAAACCAGCTGAGTGAAAAGCAAGTAGAGGTGTAAAGGATTATCTGGGACTGAAATGGGGGCGGGGAGCTTTGGGGTGGGAAGGAGGAGGAGGAAAAGACTGGGGAGATCTCCTCCACCCCCCATCCCCGCCTCCAAAGGGAGATGGGCTCTGCAACTGACCCATCTGCATTCATTCCATTCTTATGCTACTTGCTACTTTTGGGGGTGTTGTATTTGTGTGTGTGTGTGTGTGTGTGTCTTTAGGTTGGTGGGGAAATGATACGCATATAAACCAAAGCCAAATGTATTAATAAGGCAGATTTATGAATAGTGGGTGGAGCTGGACAGAAACATTTGGACACGAAATATGCGTAAAAATAAAAACTTGACCTATTGAAGTAATGACACAATGGGTCATTGTATCTGGCTGTTAACCAGAAGGCGGGTGGTTTAAACTCTCCTGTCTGAGTCTTGCGGTTCTCATTTTCCTTCCTTGCAGGGACGAGCCCCTGTCTACCCAGAATCCTCCGGTGCTTCTTGCAAAGCCTACTTCCATTTGGTCCATGCGGTGGTCTCACTCTGAAGGACTTGAGACCTTTGCAAGATGTCGTCATCGCTTCCTCCTTACTCAAGTATCTAGTCCTCACTCTTCCTTCTTTGCAGGCACCGGTCCTGGTCTCTATTCAGAATCCTCCAGTGCTTCTTGCATAGCTTTCTCCAGTTCCAGTCATGTGACAAGGGCTCTCTCTCCCCCCCCCCCCCGCCAGAACTCACCGGAACTCGGGTGGGTGACATTGCCATTCTAAGAGAACAAGGGAGGCATTCATGGTGAGTTCTGGTGCTTCCTTTTCTAGAAAAATAGCACTGTGTAATAATAATAATAATAATAATAATAATAATAATAATAATAATAATAATAATAATATATTATTTATACCCCGCCCATCTGGTAGCCACTCTGAGTAGCTCCCAAAAGAATATTAAAAACACATCAAACATTAAAAACTTCCCTAAACAGGGCTGCCTTCAGATGTCTTCTAAAAGTCAGGTAGTTGTTTATTTCCTTGACATCTGATGGGAGGACGTTCCACAGCGCGGGTACCACTACCGAGAAGGCCCTCTGCCTGGTTCCCTGTAACCTCACTTCTCAGCAGTGAGGGAACCACCAGAAGGCCCTTGGAGCTGGACCTCAGTGTCCGGGCAGAACGATGGGGGTGGAGACGCTTCTTCAGGTCTTGAGTCCTTTGCAAGATGTTGTTGTTATCATCTCCTCCTTACCCAAGTTTCTAGTCCTCTTTGGGTTCTCATCTACCTTCCTTGCAGGAACCAGCCCCAGCCTATACCCAGAATCCTCCTGTGCTTCTTGCAGACTCCTCTTCCTGAGAGGGGCGTGTGATACTTGCACACCAAAGGACTGCACACCTTTGCAAGGAGATGTCGTCACCGTCTCCACACCCCAAATTCAGGCCTCCAGACAGAAACTGGCGTCAGAGCAAGGAGATCATCAGGGTCCTGTTAGAGGCTGAGCTGGAGCAGAGGTCAAAGGTGGAAGAGCAAAACTCAGACGGCCCCAAAGACAGAAGAAGCCCCCACATCGTCCAGGCGGGAGGCAGCAGCCAGGAATGCTGGGAAAGTAGAGAGCAGAAGATCCTGGACGAGGGCAACGCCAGCTCGGATGTACAACGCCAGCGTTTCAGGGCGTTCTGCTACCAGGAGGCCGAGGGGCCGCGAGAGGTTTGCGGCCGACTCCACGACCTCTGCTACCAATGGCTGAAGCCAGAGCGGCATACCAAGAAGCAGATCCTGGACCTGGTGATCCTGGAGCAATTCCTGGCTGTCCTCCCCCCGGAGATGGAGAGCTGGGTCAGGGAGTGTGGCCCGAAGTCCAGTTCCCAGGCGGTGGCCCTGGCCGAAGGTTTCCTCCTGAGCCGGCCAGAGGACAAGAAGCAGGAGGAGGAGCAGGTGAGAAAGTGTTTCATCCTAGTACTTCCAACAGGTTGAGAATGTGGGGGGACAGTCCCCTAAAAAGTCTCACCGGCCACCCATCTTTTCTTGGATGTTGCCCAAATAAGGGATTTATTGTTTCTTTAAAAGCATTTCTAGACCAATAGAAAAACCTCCAGGTGGCAAAAGATCAAATTAAAAACTAAAAAAAATTCAAACTATTGATATCAGGCACTGTAAACTTTTCGGCGTCTGCTATTTAGACATGCTGGCCACATGACCTGGAAGCTGTACGGCCAATAAAGCGAGATGAGCGGCGCAACCCCAGAGTCGTCCGCGACTGGACCTAATGCTCAGGGGTCCCTTTATGCAGATGTGTAGAAAACTGTGAACTTTATGGAAGTTCAAATAATAATAGACTAAGCGCATTTAAGTGCATTTGCCAAAGACACGTCTGGGAGTGTGTTGCAAGGTTTGGAAGTTAGAATAAGTTTACACGGAAATCTGAATTCCTAGGTAATTTGGAAATTGTTTCGATGTTATATTTGTTGATTTTATTTAATGGCACCCTTGTCCATTTCTTCCCTTTTCCTACTACCTCTTTCCTCTCATCCCTTTCTTTTGTTTCAGGCGCAGATGACGTTTTCCAAAGCAGCCACAGATCCCCCAGAGGCAGAAGATGCTCCGTTGAACATCACAAAGCGGCCGCTCTTCCGGGGGATCGTGTGGGAGGCCGAAGGGGGTGCCTCCTCTCTGGGTAAGAATAGGCCCTGTTACAGCATGCGTCCCATCCACACTAAACATTTAAAACAGCCCTGTACCACTTTAAGCCATCATTCAGAGAACTTGAACCCGTGTTTGCCTATTTCTTCCTCCCTCCCAATCCATCTTCCTTTTGTGCCATGTCTTTTGAGATTGCAAGCCTGAGTGTAAGGATTTCTCTTTGGGTTTTTTCTTAACATGATCGGTAAGGGGCTCTGGTAGTCCTTGCAGGCCTGAGCTCGATTGACCAATGGTCTGAGGCAGCGTCCTATGTTCCTATGTGCATGCTTGGTCTGTGCATGTAGCACATGTGTGTTTATGCACATGCTCATACATTGGCCGTGCACACCACTGGCAAGTGGGCCTCAGGGGGTTAGGACAAAGGAGGGCTAGCTAACCCTGCTATATCATCCGCCTTCTTTGTCTTCCTTGTAGGAAGTAGGCCAGCCCTCAGAGACAGCAAAATGGCCTTGGGGCATCCTCCCATGCCTACTTCTCTTTGTGATGGACTGGAAGCAGCGTCCCTGCAGCCAGAACAGGTACAGAATAAAACTGTGGGTGCCTTTTCTCCTCTGCCCATCACTCTGGACCTGAAGATGGCAGCCATTTCCTTCTGTCAGAGCCGCTCACTAAGAAGGCTTTGAGCGCTGCTGCTGAGGCTTTGGGTCTTGCAGGAGATCAGCTAAGGCCATAGCTGTCAACTTTCGGATTTGAAAATAAGGGATTTTTTCTAACTTTCGGATTTGAAAACAAGGGATGCCGCGAGGGCGGTGCAATGGCACCAAGTAGTCTCACCACCCTGCGCTCCAGAGGCTGCGCGTGAATGGGTGAGCGAAAGAGCGAGCGCGTAGACGGCAGGCAGGCTGTCTGTCTGGTTGGCCGTGAGGGTCTGGATGCACAAGGCATGCAAGCTCCGCCCCCGTCGGTCTCAGACTCCTTTTTGGCAGCTGAGCAACGCAGCTGAGGAGCCTCCCTGGCCGGCAGGGAGGGAGAGGAGCTGCTTCCTTTGAAATCCGGGAAATTTAAGGGATATAAACAATCCGGGATAGCAGCAGGAAACGGCATTGGAATAAGGGAGTTTCCCCGCAAAAAAAGCGGAGGGTTGACAGCTATGGCTAAAGCACCTCAGCTTTTCCTGTCTTCTTTCTTGTTGCTTTACCTGTGAGAAGTAAACATTTCCTTCCTTCCTTCCTCCCTTCCTCCCTTCCTTCCTTCCTTCCTTCCTTCCTTCCTTCCTTCCTTCCTTCCTTCCTTCCTTCCTTCCTTCCTTCCAGGACCTAGTGACCTTTGAGGAGATGGCTGTGCATTTCACGGCCTTCCACGGAGGCCGCGTGGGCTCTGCCGGACCCAGGCTGGAGGGCTCTGCGCAGGGAAGCCACGGAGAACTGTGGAATTGTGGGAATCTGGCCTCTCTTGGTAAGTAAGTGTGTCAGGCAGAATTGCTACTACAGCTACTATGTGGTTAGCATTTATTTATTTACATCCCACCTTTTTGCTGGACCCAGGACTCAAGGCAGCTTACATAAATTACAAAAAGGCAGATAAAATTCCAAAAGCTAAAAAGGTGTGAAAAGTTAATCCTTAAAAATTAAATTATAATTAAAAACAATATAACCCCCCAATCTATCAATCAATCAATCAATCAATCAGGAGTGAAAAATGGCATCGTTAGTGGAAGCATTGTTTTAAGCTCCACATCAGTATACGGTTTTTATCAGTTTATACCAGTTTTTACCAGTTTTTACCAGTTTTATTAGCCTCTATTTTTTACCAGCCTCAGTATTTTTTATCTAAAATATTTGGCATCTTTTCCTCAACATTTTTATGCACAAGGCTACTTATCAGCAGGAGGGGAGATTAAACACTCTTTTCTGGGAGGACGCCAAGTCTCCAGAGCCGCAGCAGAAAATAGCAGCAGCGGCTGCATACCTTGGAAATGTCTAGGAAAAAGAAACGACCAGCTACATCTCCACAAGTGAGCCCACAGCGGAAGTGCAAGCAGAGCAAAATGGATGTTTTCGTAAGAACACAGACCTCAGAACCATCAGAACCTATTAAAATATAGTGGTTCTTTGGTTGACAAACTTAATCCATTCGACTCCCAGAACCATTCGAAAACCAAGCTGCTTCTGATTGGCTGCAGGAGCTTCCTGCACTCAATCGGAAGCCGCGTCGAACATTCGGCTTCCGAAAAAGTTTGCAAACTGGAACACTTGCTTCCGGGTTTGCAGCGTTTGGGAGCTGATTTGTTTGGGAGCCAAGCCGTTTGACAACCAAGGTACCAGTGTACAGCTAATAAAGAAGGAAAACTCTGATCCTAAGCCTCTGCTCCCTTGTGAGATATCTTTGGGAGGAAAAAAGACTTAGGAGTAAACCATACAAAAATCCGCAATGGAGACCCTAAGACGGTTGGATAGCACCTTGTTTGCTTCCTTCTGGCAACTCCTGCAGCCAAGCTGGTGCCAAACATCTTCCTCTGCTTTTCTTTGGACCACATCAGCGAGGACGATGGGGGTTAGTAGCCGATGTCAGTTAGTGGCCAAAAGGCCTCTCAGGACGAAGAAATTTTCTCTGGCAGTGAAAGGAAAGCAGAGAAGGGCGGTAAAATACAAGGCAATGTGACCATTAGAAAAACTGCAATGCAGATTCCTAAAAGTACTTCACCAACAATAACTGTGAAAAGGACAAAATCTTTCACGAGTTTTAAAGGAAGGGGGCTGATCAGTGAGGCTTCACAGTCTTTGGCTGGTGGTACATATGTTCAAGACTTAATAACAATAGCAATTTCTTGTGTGACAACGGGTGGACTGTGATTTTAATTTTTATCTCATTTTTTATTGTGTGTATACCTCGGTCTATACCCCAGTCTATACCCAGCCCCAGTCTATACGTTTCCGAGCACAATTCAAAGTGTTGGTGCTGACCTTTAAAGCCCTAAACGGCCTCGGTCCTGTATACCTGAAGGAGCGTCTCCACCCCCACCGTTCAGCCCGGACACTGAGATCCAGCGCCGAGGGCCTTCTGGCGGTTCCCTCACTGCGAGAAGCAAAGCTACAGGGAACCAGGCAGAAGGCCTTCTCGGTAGTGGCGCCCACCCTGTGGAACGCCCTCCCAGCAGAGGTTAAAGGGATCAACAACTATCCTACATACAGAAAATACCTGAAGGCAGCCCGATTTAGGGAAGTTTTTAACTTGTGATTTTGATGTATTTTAATATTTGTTGGAAGCCGCCCAGAGTGGCTGGGGAGACCCAGCCAGATGGGCGGGGTACAAATAAAAAAATTATTATTATTATTATTAGTGTGTCTATAGCTATACATATGTAATTATTGTAAGATACACACACACACACACACCCACACCCACACACACCGGTATATATATATATACACCTTTCCCCCTTTTTAAGACACCGTCTTATAATTTTTTCCCCTCAAAAAAACACAGGGTGGCTTATTTTCGGGGGATGTCTTATTTTTATTATGTCAGTATGGTACGGTACAGCCTCCCCCTGTGTGCTGAGCAGGCAGAGCAGAACTCTGCAAGAGGCGCGTTCCCCCCGCGCGCCTCTCGCTGGTTCGCTGGCTCCCTGCGCACGCAGGAGGGGCTGAGGAGGCGACGGGAACAATGGCGGAACCACGGCCTACTTTTGGGGTACGTCTTCTCACAAAGGTAAAAAAACCCTACCATGGCTTACTTTATGACTACGTACAGTGGTACCTCGCCTAACGAATAACTCGCCTAACGTCTTTTTCGCCTAACGAATGACTTCCGGCAAAACAAAATGGCCACCGGAAACGAATTTCTTCGACTTAAGAAAAGACGTCGCAGCCGCTTTGAATAGGATTTCTTCGACTAACGAATTTTTGAATAGGATTTCTTCGACTAACGAATTTTTCCCCAATGCGTTCCTATGGGGATTCGCCGAACGCATTTTTTCGCCTAACGACGATCGTGTCGGAACTCATTATCTTTGTTAGGCGAGGTACCACTGTATTAAAAAAGGGGAAACCCACTTTGATTTTTTAAAATGAAGTTGCGGTATTTTAAGTGGTTTTTTTAAATAAACAAATACATCATATGGCATAAGAATTACAAGCAGGCAGTATCAGAGGGATTTCTCTCCTCTTTGGCCAAGCAAAAATTAGAGCCAGTTCACAGTGGCCAGTCCTTTTCCTTCAAGCAGGCAGCATCTACATGAGGTCACAATGTCTGGCCTCCTCCCATCCAATCACATCAGCATGAGGTCACAATGATTAGCAGTTGCTGGGAATCGCAAGTAGAGATACTGCTACCACGCTCAGATCCTGCTAGCTTGCTTCCCAGAAGACACATCTGGTTGTCCAGTGTAACAGCTGGACTAGATGGGCCGTTGGTGTGATCCGACAACTGCAAGGCTCTTCTGTTCCTACAAGTCATTTGTTTCTCTCGTTTTAAATTAGGACTTCCGCTTCCCAGGCTGGACCATATCCCCTGGCAGGGAGAAAGGGGCGACCCGTTTGACGAAAGCTCTGAAGAGGAGAGATCAGCAGGTAGGCACTTAGGGGCACATAGCGTACCCGGTTATGTCTTCACCTAGCAACCTTTCTTTTTCTTGCTGAAGTTCACCCAGTTAGCATCCCCTTTAAGCGATGGATTGACAATACTACAGTACTTGCAACATGTGAACGGATTGCCAGACAAATATACTGATGTTTGGAACGAGTTTATACAGAATATAATCGGCTATTAATAAGGATAATAATATGACTTACTGTATTTTTCCGTGTATAAGACGATGTTTCTTTCCATTATATTATGCGATTGTCAGCGATCCCCCCCATAAAAGCTTAACAATATTTCTATTGTTATTAAGTCTGAGCAATCTTCCCCCATCTCCTTAATTTGGGGTCCCAAAAATAGGGGTTGTCTTATACACAGGGGCGTGTTATACACGGAAAATACGGTATATTTATATAATAATGTATGGAAATGTAACTGATATTACTTATTGTATGATATTGTGCCTTTTGCACCTTTCCCCCTATTTCTTTCTTTTTCATTCTCCTTTTTCATTCTTTTGTCCTGCTATTTCCTTATAAATGAATTTCTTCTTAAGAAAAAAGACAAACAAAAACCACCCAGTTGAGGGGTACAGTAAGCCCACAATTTATACACATGTGTGCACATTTGGCAAAAAAATTAGGAAGGGGGCGACCCCACCTACCATTGAACCCAGTGTTTCTTGACCGTATGTGGTTTTGGCTTTTAGGCACAATCAGGCCCAGACGGTGTGTGTGTGTGTGTGTGTGTGTGTGTGTGTGTGTGTGTGTGTGTGTGTCATATGGGCCACTTGGCCCGGGCCTCCGATTCCAAAGGGGGCCTCGGTCAGCATCAGTAAAAAAAATAATAATCAGAAAAAAGTACTCAAAGAACAATGGATCATGTCTCAGATAGTGTAGTTTCTTTGTTTTCAGTAAAATGAAAAAAAAACTGATACAAAAATGCACTCCAATGAGAGAAGTTTCAATATATTAAAATGAATTCTTTCTTTCGATCAACAATGGAGACCCCCAGGGCAAAAAAGAAAAAGAAAAAAGGGCATTATCTACCTGACCCGGCTCTGCAAGGGCCTGGGCACGATCCTGGGAGCATGACCCCCCTCATAAGTTGCAGGTGCCCTGTATATCTGAGAAACAGCCAGGGAATGGTGCGAGGGATTCTCTCAACTGGGAAAGGAGTAGTTTGTATCTAAAGTGAGGGATGGCAGATCTTATTTCATAGCACCCACCTGCACTCCATGAGCCCAATTAGGCTCGGCCCCAATTTGGCCCACAAGTCTGTGCCCCACAAACCACATCCTCCTGCCCCGGGTGCTGCCAATGTTGCATTTAAAATTTTGGTTGCATTTAAAATTTTGAAGGGGGTGCTGGGACTGCCAGTCACAAAATGGCTGCCATGGAGTGGGCATGGCCTAACACAAAATGGCAAACCCTCCAAGTGTCCCTATTTTCCAGGGACGTCCCTGATTTAGAGAAGCCGTCCCGGTTTCTGATTTGATCCCAGAATGTCCCATTTTCCCTTAGGACATCCCTATTTTCATTGGAGAAATGTTGGAGGGTATGGAGTTATCCGACCCCCTAGCCATCTGAAGGCAATCCTGTATAGGGAAGTTTTTTTTTTTTTATGTTTAATGTTTTATTATGTTTTTATATATGTTGGAAGCTGCCCAGAGGGCAACCCAGTCAGATAGTCAGGGTATAAATAGTAAAATTATCATTATGGAATGGGACGTCCCTATTTTCATTGGAGAAATGTTGGAGGGGATGGAATGGCTGCCATGGGGAGGCAGGCATAATACAAAATCAGAGACAACCACCCCTGACAATGTTTATGCATACCATGGGAAGGCAGTTATGTCCTGCTGGTTATGGAGATTGTGTGTATACACACACACACTGTCTGATGATGTTGCTCTGTAATAACAACACAGAGCACTGGCTCCCGGTGGAGTACAGGGTCAGGTTTAAGGTGCTGGTTTTGACCTTTAAAGCCCTATGCGGCCTAGGACCCTCATACCTACAGGACCGCCTCTCCTGGTATGCCCCACGGAGGACCTTAAGGTCCATAAATAACAACACTTTGGAAGTCCTGAGCCCCAAGGAGGTTAGATTGGCCTCAACCCAGAGCCAGGGCCTTTTCAGGCCTGGTGGTACCGCAGGAGATCAGGGCCCTGCGAGATTTGACATCTTTCCGCAGGGCTGCAGGACGGAGCTGTTCCACCTGGCCTTTGGGCTGGACTCAGTCTAACCCCCCCCTCATTTATTTGTTTGTTTGTTTGTTTGACGGAACCCCTTATATGGGATTTTGTATATAAATTTTCCCTCAGCTTTTTTTGCTGGCCCATGTAGGACCAGCATGGATAGTTGGCCCCGGTGAATATTTGACGTTTTCTCCCCTTATGGCTTTGATCTATAGGCTACCACTAAAATGAGGTTGCATTTTAAACTGTATTCTAACACTAGTTGAATTCAGCCCGTTGATAACGGGCTCTAGCGGGGGCGAGCGGGACCCGAGGCGCGGAGGTGGCCAGCGGCGGCGGCCGGGGCGAGGAGGTTGTGGGGCGGCGTCCTCGTCCTCCTCGCCGCCGCTGCCTCCAGGCCGGGCCGGCCGTCCTCCTCCTCCTCCTTGGGGCTCCTCCGTCGAGGTGGCAGCGGCGGCGGCCCGGCAATGGCGGCGGCGCAGTTTCGCCCGGCCGGAAGTGTCTCTGCGTCGTCCCGTCCCCCCTCTCCGCCCCCTCCAATCCCTGCGTCCCCGTGTGACATGCGCAGAACGCACTTCCGTGACACACGGAAAAGCAGGGACATAGCAAGATTATTATATAGGATATTTTAATCAACTGTTGTTTTTTTTAAAAAAAATGTTTTTACTGTATTTATATTCAGTGTTAGCCGCCCTGAGCCCGGTTTTGGCTGGGGAGGGTGGGGTAAAAATAAAAAATTATTATTATTATTAATATTATAATACCAGGAAACATATACAAGCTAGCCACACCATTCATTTCACAGAAATCAATTAGAAGGCACCTGCCCGTTTTGCCTTTTAATTGGGTTGGGTTGATGACCCCTGACAGGTAATGTGTTTGAATCCAAAGTGCTCCTGCAAATGGACTTCAAAGCGGCTCCCTGTAACAGCCAATTAGTTGAACAATTTTCTCAGCTGATTGGTGCTTACAGGGAGTCCTCCTGAAGTTTTT
This sequence comes from Darevskia nairensis, assembly GCA_034642065.1. Taxonomy (NCBI): domain Eukaryota; kingdom Metazoa; phylum Chordata; class Lepidosauria; order Squamata; family Lacertidae; genus Darevskia; species Darevskia nairensis. The sequence continues at coordinate 81,579 of JAWWNI010000950.1, forward strand.
AAGCTGTCAGTCACTGGACATCATTATACCATTGGGTGATTTACAAGTGGATGGAGTTAAGCAGCCTGCCTGACACCCAGATTCAGTTTCCCACTCCTGCTTTAAAGACTATGTCACCACATTGTCGAGAATTAGCTACTTTGATTGGAAGAGGTCCTTTAAGGTCTCTGTTTTCCTGACACTGTTATTGAGTACATTCAGTTGGAGATGCCAGATAGTGAACCTGTGATCTTGCATGAGCAGAATAGCCAATGCTCCATGCACCACCCCATTTGTCTGTTCCAAGGTTCATCAGAGCAATGTTTGTTCCATGATTCGTAGATCTCTTCCTCCCTGATCAGATTTCACCTTTGATTCCTTTAGATGACGACGGAGAGGGCAATAAAGAGTGTGAACAGCATAGAATGAAAACGGAATTAAGACAGAAGTGGGGGAACAAATCCATTGTTTTTGAAGGGACTGACTTTCATGAAATCCCAATAGTAGAAGAACATTGTGAAGGAAACCAAAGAAAAATTCACAAGGAGAAACTGTTGAAATGCGCCGAGTGTGGGAAGCTTTTCAGCCAGCAGATGTACCTTATTAAACATCAGAGAGCGCATGCTGCAAATAAAACATACAAATGCTCGGAGTGCGGGAAGCAATTCCTTCGCAGCTCAGACCTTCATCTCCATCAAAGATTCCATGCAGGCAAAAGGCCTTATAAATGCTCGGAGTGTGGAAAGCGGTTCAGTCATAGCATAAGTCTGAAATGGCATGAAAGTATTCACACGAGAGAAAAGCCCTATAAATGCTCGGAGTGTGGAAAGGGTTTTAATGATGGTAGAAACCTTAAAAGACATCAGAGAATCCACACAGGGGAGAAACCTTATAAGTGCTCAGTGTGTGGAAAGGGCTTCAGTCGCAGCCCTGAGCTTAAATCGCATCAAAGGATCCACACTGGGGAGAAGCCCTACAAGTGCTCCGAGTGTGGGAAGAGGTTCAACCTGAGTTCAAACCTTAGTAAACATCAAAGAATCCACACAGGAGAGAAGCCCTACACATGTTCAGCATGTGGAAAGAGCTTCAGTCATAGCACGCATCTTAAAAGACATGAAAGAATTCACACAGGGGAGAAGCCCTATAAATGTTCTGAGTGTGGAAAGAGCTTCAGTCAAAACATAATTCTTAAATCGCATCAGAGAATTCACACGGGGGAGAAGCCAGATAAATGCTCCGAGTGTGGGAAATGTTTCAGCAATAGTGGGAACCTTAAAATACACCAGAAAATCCACACAGGGGAGAAGCCCTATAAATGCTCCGAGTGCGGGAAGTGTTTCAGTCAAAGCATAATCCTTAAATCACATCAAAGAACTCACACGGGGGAGAAGCCCTTTATATGCTCTGGGTGTGGAAAGAGTTTTGGCGACAGCCGGAGCCTCAAGGTGCATCAAAGAGTCCACACCCAGGAGAAGCCCTATAAATGCTCTGAGTGCGGCAAGACTTTCAGCGTCAGCAGGAGCCTCAAAGTACACCAAAGAACTCACACGCAGGAGAAACCCTATAAATGCCTCGAGTGCGGGAAAAGTTTCAGCGACAGCAGAATCCTCAAAGTGCACCAAAGGATCCACACGGGGGAGAAGCCCTACAACTGCTCAGAGTGCGGGAAGAGCTTCAACCAGAGCACGCACCTTAAGAGACATCAGAGAACCCACACGGAGGAGAAGCCCTACAAGTGCTTGGAGTGCGGGAAAAGCTTCAACCAGAGCACACACCTGAACACACACAGAAGAATCCACGTCAGAAGCCACATAAACGCTGAGAGTGCGGAATGACCTTCTGCCGGAGAAGACGCTTTCAACTGCGTCAAGCAGGGTGGAATCCTGCAAATCCTAGTGATGATTGGAATGTGGGAAGTTCTTGAGATGGAACATAAGCTTCCGACTTCAAAGACGCCAACCCAGGAGAGAGCATATGAATTATTAGAGTAGAGAATGACTTGACCAATCAAATCTTAATAAGCAGCTGTAGCAGGGCTCAGAATGGGCAGTTCCCAGTGACTACATGAGTCCAGGATAGATGTATGTCTAGGTTGTATTTTTGTAGGCCTAATGTTATGTTTAGCCTCTGTCCAGATATTTTGCGTTGACAGCATTTTTAAAAATTCTCCTCTTGCTGTAACCTTGGACAATCATGTTTAATTAAACAATGTGATATTGGCTGCCTGTTCAGTCTACTCTTTATTCCTGCATTGCAGGGGGTTGGGCTAGATGATCCTTGAGGCCCCTCCCAACTACAGTTTTATGATTCTACTAGCTGACCCGGCCACGCGTTGCTGTGGCCCATTCGTTTTACATAGCAACATGCCAGGAATGGAACCCAAGTTCAAAGCAATCGGTCAAGGACTTTCGCCTGCCTCCCCACAGCCTCCCCATTTTCCCGGTGCTGGCTCCACCCCCTGCGCACACGACCCCTGCTTTCGCCTGCCTCCCCACAGCTTCTCCCGTTGAACTCCCGCCTGCCTCCTCTCCCAGCGGAGAGGCTCCTTCCCCACCTTCCCCCCCCAGACCATCCCTCTCCCAATCCCCTTCTCCCTCCCTCAGAAACAGCTCCTTTCACGCGACGCGGCGTGATTCGCTCCCTGCCCCCGTACTCTCCCTGTGCACCCCGAGACTCCCCCGTCACCTCCCCTCCCGTTTCTGTATCTCTGTTTCTCCGTCTCCCGCTCCCTCTCCTCTCTGACTCTTTCTCTCTGTAGTTTGTGCGCGCCTTCCTTCTGACGACACGGGTATGCTCTCGCATAGCGTGTGTCATTGGCTGCTAATAGCCTATTGGCGTAGCCGCCCTCGCCTCCAAAGCCCCCCTCCCTCTCCTCCTGGGCTCTCTGACCTTGTATAGCCTGTATCACAGCAGTGATGTCACCACATTGACAATGGTGGAGGCTATGTGGTTATGTAGTGTTGTGATGTCATGCTGCTCACTATGCGATTGGTTAGGATCTAAAGAAGTATGTTTTTTTCCGCTTTACTTATCGCTGGTGTGACATCTATATAATGTAGTTACATATAAACACTCCCATATTTGAAGGCAACGTTGTGTCAAAATTTCAAAGCAATCGGTGCAGTACTTTGGGATATTATCGATTAGGGACAAACTGACAGTTACATTTTTATTTATATAGATGAAGATGTTCTCAGACCCTCCTGGCCTTCGGGTGCAAGGTCCCCTGAGGCCACTGGAGGACTGGCGAGCTGTCTTTGATTCTAGCAGCCTCTATAAAATCAACCAGGAAGAGGCTCCTAGCAGGCCACTCACCAGCCGTGATTGAAGCTTGACCCCTCTGCCTAAAAGTATCCGCCTTTGCTTGTTTAAAGAATGTAAGAGGACATGGCTGCCAGATCAGGCCCAACACCTGTCTAATCCATCATTCTGTTACCACTTTTTACTGTTTGGAATTTCTGTTTTCTTTCTTATGTCCCCTCTGATAACTGATCGTTCTGGGGCACACACACAGGTTTCTAGGAATGTTTCTCCTTTCTCACGAGTGGAACAAATATGTAGCCAATGTACTGTATTTTTCGCTCCATAAGACACACTTTTTTCCTCCTAAAAAGTAAGGGGAAATGTCTGTGCGTCTTATGGAGCGATTGTGTGGTCCCTGGAGCTGAACTGCCTAGGGGCAAAAGCAGATTGTGCTTTTTTTTAAAAAAAAGAGAGAGAAGGGGGTGTTGAAAGGAAGCCCGCTCAGCAAACGATCGGGGAGAGAGATAAGGGAGAGAGATTCCAGCCCTGCCCCCTTGCAGAGGGAGGCTGTTTCCCCAGCGACATGTGACTGGCTGATTAGATTATCTGTCTGGAAACTGTAGAAATGGCTTCCTGAAGCTGCAGAACTGTGAGTTAAACCCCATAAAACAGGTTTTTTTCCCCTTTGCAAAGGAAGCTCAACAACTTTGAGCTGATCCTCAAAAAATGGGGATTTTCTCCTTTGCAAAAGAAGCTGCAGAAATTTGAGCTGATCCTCAAAAAATTGGGCTTTTCTCCATTGCAAAAGAAGCTGCAGAAATTTGAGCTGATCCTCAAAAAATGGAGATTTTCTCCTTTGCAAAAGAAGCTGCAGAAATTTGAGCTGATCCTCAAAAAATGGGGATTTTCTCCTCTAAAAACTAGGTGCGTCCTATGGTCAGGTGCTCCTTATAGCACGAAAAATACGGTATATGCAGGTAATCAGAAGTCCCTCGTTACTACAACACTTCCTCTTTGGATTTCATTCTTAAGCTCAAGAACACTCTGGGCATTTTTTTTTTTACTCTGGTGGAGGAGATGCACAAAGGGCCCTAGATGATGATCTCAGTATTGATGATCTCAGGGTCCAGGTAGGTACATGTGGAGAGAGGTGGGTCCTTAATGTAAATGTTATCTTGGTGTACTGAAGGCTTCCCTCTTCTGCCCTCTAAGGAAGCAAGAGGCATTATCAGTTTTTAAGGATACTTTCCAGCCACACAAAAGCACTTCATGAGGGAAGGCGAGGGATGTAGCCTGGGGAGGGATGTGTGGCTGAGAGAGCCCTTGAGGGCCACATTTGGCTCCGGGCCTGGAAATCCCTAATTCTTTTCTAAAATCACCATAAAGCCTCCTTGATCGGGTGAGAAGGCTGGTGGCAACCAGACATAAACAGAGCTTGCGATCCGTTTGAAGAATTTATTGAGCAGAAAGAAACCCAGGTGAACACACAAACATAGCAAAGGGGTTGTTTTTTAAACACACATAAATTAAGGGAAAGGAAACTATAAGGAAGAGGTTACTGCAGGGGGCGGTGAGATTATGATACAAAAGAGGAGACCGAGAGGAGATAGGATAGCCACCTCCAAATATCTCAAGGGCTGTCACATGGAAGAGGGAGCAAGCTTGTTTTCTCCTGCTCCGGAGGGTAGGACTCGAACCCATGGCTTCAAGCTGCAAGAAAAGAGATTCCGACTCAACATCAGGAAAAAAACCTTTCCGACCAGCTAAAACGGATTCCCACGAGAGGTGGCGGGCTCTCCTTCCTTGGAGGTTTTGAAGCAGAGGTTGGACGGTCGTCCATCATGGATGCTTTAGCTGAGATTCCTGCATTGCAGGGGGTTGGACTAGATGACCCTTGGGGTCCCTTCCGACTCTTAAGAGTCTATGACCTCAGGAATTCCCAGATTAACAGCCCAAAGGAGGACGTTTCTCCCCACGATGGGTGTCGTGGAGGAACCCTGGTCAGATGCGTGGCCTTATTTGACCAGGGTGGGTGGGATGGTGGGGGGAGAGGGACCCCCCCACCAGCTGCTCCTCACCTGCCTGCCTTTTACGCTCTCCCTTTACTGGCTGGGGAGGTTTCCCCCTGCAAAAGCCCCCTGCCCAGACTTGCACTGTCCTTTTCTCCCTTCCACCCACGAAACCCCCCCCCCCCCCAATTCTGCACTCACCAAATGCTGCTCCTCCAGGGGAAGTGTGGGGCGGTGGGTTTGGCAGGCAGGAAGTGAGGACCCTCTTTCGGATCCTCTCTAGGAAGCGGGGCACTCTCTTGCCTTAACCCTTCATCCCCACCCCACCCTCTTCTCCTCCACCATCCAAAGCTCAAGAGAAGGCGGTTCCTTTCCTCCTCTCGCCAAGCAAGAGAATTTCAGGGGCAATTCTTTAGCAGGAGTTGTCTGCAAAACACAGGCTTCTGCTCTTCCCTTGCTGTTTGTCAAGGCTAGATCTACTCAGAGTAGACCTATTGGAATGAATCTGTCTGCAAAACACAGGCTTCTGCGCTTCCCTTGCTGTTTGTCAAGGCTAGATCTACTCAGAGTAGACCTATTGGAATGAATCTGTCTGCAAAACACAGGCTTCTGCTCTTCCCTTGTTGTTTGTCAAGGCTAGATCTACTCAGAGTAGACCTATTGGAATGAATCTATCTGCAAAACAGAGGCCTCTGCGCTTCCCTTGCTGTTTGTCAAGGCTAGATCTACTCAGAGTAGACCCATTGCAATGAATCTGTCTGCAAAACAGAGGCTTCTGCGCTTCCCTTGCTGTTTGTCAAGGCTAGATCTACTCAGAGTAGACCCATTGCAATGAATCAAGTTTGCAGTGCAGTCCTAGCCACGCTTACTCGAAAGTAAGCCCCGTTTAATTAAAGGGTTTGGGGGCGCGCGCACTAAGTTCCTTCCGCCTTGGGAGACAATGCAAGAGTGCGCTCCCCTTCGAATATTTTTTTGGGGACTGCAACTCCCATCAGCCCCTAGGCACCACGTGCTGGCTGGGGGCTGATGGGAGTTGTAGTCCAACCCCCCCCCCAAACAATCATGGAAGTGGATCAAGCCCGCAGAAGCTGCCCTCGTAAAGCCGACGGCGCTCTTTGGACTTTGCAGGACTCCTGGCAACACTAAATCCGCGCAGGCTGCTGGAGGGCGCGTGTGTTTGCGCGTCCAGCAACATCTGCAGCAACGCAGCTGCCCCACCAGGTTATAAAGGGTTAAAGCACTTTGCTTTTATTCCTAGAAAGGGCACTTACTGGGTGTGTGTGGGGGGGAGGTGTCACTTCCTCCTACATTTGGGGAAAACCTGGGAGGAGCCTGGCGCCTGGAGGAGGAGGGTGGTGATCCTTCCCCACTGGTAAGAATGGGGTGAGTAGGCGGGTGGGTGAAGAATCCCTCCAGACTGGCGTAGGAGCAAGGTTGGGTGCCAACTCCCTGGGACCCTGGGTGCCCGAGCACCCACAATAAAATTCCCCATGAAGGGGCCGGGCACGCTGCATGGCACCCACGGCCCCGGGCACCCACGATCGCGGGGCCAACCTGGCCCTCCTGGAAGTGTTTTGTGGGTGCAATGGATCAGGGGGCAGGTTGCCTCCTTTGCGCGCGCACAAGGTCCCCCAGATTGGACCTGGCTTGCAGAAAGCGCCCTTCCCCACGGGGGCAGGAGACTGGGGCTGGGAAAGCGCTTCCCAGGATCGACGCGCCTCCGCTTGTAGTTTGCTGCTTTGCCTGCGTGCGAAAGTAACCCTCCCCAGTTCCAGCTTTTGGCCAAAATCTCAGCGGCAGAGCAAAAAAGGCCTGCATGCAAAGGGATCCGGATTCAGTCCTTGTCTCATTTAAACCTGAAATAGCTTGGGCGACAGACTAGCTCTGCCTTACACCGAGTCAGTCCCATTGGTCCATGTGGCTCAGCGCTGAGCGCAAGGACTGGAAACAGCTCTCCAGGATTTAACTGATCTTCAAAACAAAGACAAAAATAAAAAAAATCCTTCCAGTAGCACCTTAGAGACCAACTAAGTTTTACTTTGTTTTGACTATGACAGACCAACACGGCTACCTACCTGTAACTTAACTGATCTTGTTTGTGAACTTGTGGGGGAGAATGCAGCAAGTTAACCCCCCCCCCCAATCAAAAATTTAAACTGCAAAGTGTCACAGCCGGGAAGGACAACAGTACAAAGGTACAGAACAGCTCCAAAAGGTTAACAAAGTTTTAATGCATACAAAGGTTCTATTTACAAATAATAAAGATTCATAAAAAATAAAAGTATTCTTCACCTGTGAGTTCGAAAGATTGGATACTGTCTTAAACGAGCCAGGCATTTTGCATATATTGTTGGCACTGAGTGACAATGCGTCTTTATATTTGTATAAGATAAAATCATACCATATATGGGGGGAAAACCCTCATGTCATTTGAGCTCTGACTTTTAGATACCGTACTTTTAGTTTATGATATATCTTGATTTCAATAAGGGCAAGCTTGAATACTGGCGATCCAAATTGTTAATATTAAAGGGCTTCCAGAATTTTTGATTCTTTGTTTTTTCTTTTGCCTTGTTATGTTGGCATGTTTGTTTGTTTGTTAATAAATCCCTTTTTCAAAAAGCAAGCGAAGAAAGCTTCATATCAGCCTGTGGCATCAATAAAAATACAGTTCATGTGGAATGAACCCTTTCCGGGACTCAACCAGCGTTTGGCTGCTGGGTCATACAGGATTTTTCACCTAGATTTATTTATTTTGTTAAATCCATTGGAGAGGTGAATGTTTCTTAGTAAGATTTGATCGAAGCTTGCTTCTGATTCCCAATGTGTTGTTTTCTTTTATATGCAGAAAAAAAAAAAAGCCCTGTAGGACTGCAAGGAACATGTGATGTGTCCCAAGAACGACTCTTTGTGAAGTTTGAAGAGAGGGCTTCTGTGCCCAGTCCTGCAATGGACATGCTTGGCCCAGTGGGGCAGGGATCAGGCAAAGGTGGTGATGCCGTCCAGGCTGGGAGCCCCAGGGAATTCTGGGAGAGAACAGTGCAGAAGATCCCGGATAGTAAGGACACTCTCGCCTCAGATGCTCAGCGCCAGCAGTTCAGGCGTTTCCGTTACCAGGAGGCCAAAGGACCCCGAGAGGTTTGCAGCCGACTCCACCATCTTTGCCATCAGTGGCTGAAGCCAGAGCAATGCAGCAAGACTCAAATCCTGGACTTTGTGATTCTGGAGCAGTTCCTGGCTGTCCTCCCCCCGGAGATGGTGAACTGGGTGAGGGAATGTGGAGCAGAGACCAGTTCCCAGGCAGTGGCCTTGGCAGAAGGCTTCCTCCTGAGTCAGGAAGAGGACAGGAAGCAGGAAGGGCTGCAGGTGAGAGAGACAGTTTTCATGAGAGCCAGTGTGGCATAGTAGTTAAGAGCTGTGGACTCGTAATCTGGTGAACCGGGTTCGTGTCTCTGCTCCTCCACATGCAGCTGCTGGGTGACCTTGGGCTAGTCACACTTCTCTGAAGTCTCTCAGCCCCACTCACCTCACAGAGGGTTTGTTGTGGGGGAGGAAGGGAAAGGAGAATGTGAGCCACTTTGAGACTCCTTCGGGTAGTGATAAAGCAGGATATCAAATCCAAATTCTTCTTCTTCTTCTCCTTCTTCTTCTTCTTCTTCTTCTTCTTCTTCTTCTTCTTCCCAGTTGTTTTTGAAAGAGGCACAGAAAGTGTTCAAAAGACATTGCATTTTGTGGAAGGGAAAGCCAAAACGTCACGTTGTGATTAGGGCAAAAGTGTGCTCAAGACTCTTTTTATATATCAATATATTGTCCAAAACTGGTTTGAAGGTTATGAAATCGGTTTCATAATTTTTGACCTGGCAATCACGAATCATGGGGTGTGGCTGTGTGCAAAAATCACAATGCGGGGGAAACCGTGAAGCCAGATAATGCTTCTACCTAGCTCCATCCTTATTTCAAATGTGCTATATCAGTATGTTGTGATGTTTCGCTGGTGATATATCGCGATGTTGAAAACCAGATGTCACCCAGCCCTAGTGGTTAGAGTGTTGGGACTAGAACCTGGGGGGATCAGGGTTCAAATCCCCTCTTGGCCGTGGAGCTCACTGGGTGACCTGGGTCCTGTCACTGCCTCTCAGCCTAACCTACCTCAAAGGGTTGTTGTGGGAATTAAATGGGGGGTGGGGAAGCCATGCATGCCATCTTGAGCTCCTTGGAGAAAGAGATGCAATAAATACATAGTAACAACAACAACAACAAGAATATTTACAGCAATAATGTGGTACTACTTTAAACGCGGGTGGCGCTGTGGGTTAAACCACAGAGCCTAGGGCTTGCCGATCAGAAGGTTGGCAGTTCAAATCCCCGCGACGGGGTGAGTTCCCATTGTTTGGTCCCTGCTCCTGCCAACCTAGCAGTTCGAAAGCATGTCAAAGTGCAAGTAGATAAATAGGTACCGCTGCAGCGGGAAGGTAAACGGCGTTTCCGTGCGCTGCTCTGGTTCGCCAGAAGCAACTTTGTCATGCTGGCCACATGACCTGGAAGCTGTCTGCAGACAAGTGCCGGCTCCCTCGGCCTATAGAGCGAGATGAGCACTGCAACCCCAGAGTCATCTGCGACTGGACCTAACGGTCAGGGGTCCCTTTACCTTTACAGTGGTACCTCGGTTTACATACGCTTCAGGTTACATACGCTTCAGGTTACAGACTCTGCTAACCCAGAAACATTACCTCGGGTTAAGAACTTTGCTTCAGGGTGAGAACAGAAATCGGGCAGCGGTGGCGCAGCAGCAGCTGGAGGCCCCATTAGCTAAAGTGGTGCTTCCGGTTAAGAACGTTTTCAGGTTAAGAACGGACCCCCGGAACGAATTAAGTAGGTAACCAGAGGTACCACTGTACTTTAAAATAGTACCATAATTTCTAGCAATGCAATAAGATACATGGCCACACATCATTCTTTTATTCTATGTGCCAACAATACTGGAGTTAGCAAAACATCTGCTGTGTGTCTGGTAGCAAACCATGTATTGTTGCTCTTACAGCTTGAAATCCTGTGAAAGGCACCTCTTCCTCTCTGTGAAAAAGCTCCTTGTTGGCTGGGTTTATGGTTATATTGCAGGGGTGAGAAATCTTTGGCCCTCTAGATCAGGCATAGGCAAACTCCGGCCCTCCAGATGTTTTGGGACCACAACTCCCATGATCCCAGCTAACAGGACCAGTGTTCAGGGATGATGGGAATTGTAGTCCCAAACATCTGGAGCGCCGGAGTTTGCCTATGCCTGCTCTAGATGTTGCTGAACTACATCTCCCATCAGCCCCAGCGAGGGTGGCCAATGGCCAGGGAAGGTGAGGTTCATTCAGCAACATCCTGCAGTTGTTCTTAACTCCTCTCCCTCTTCTTTATCTGGGATCTGGGCTCCTGTCTCAGGCTCAAGGGACCATCGCGGAGGTGGGCAATGAATCCCCTGAATCAAGGGAGAATCTGCCGGTAACCTTCCAGACGGCGCTCTTTGGGGAAATTTCGCCAGATAATCGAACTCGGGACACATCACTGGGTAAGGAAGGATTTTGAAAATCTGTTGTCGTACTTTTTCTCATTATGTGCCGTACATGTTCCACAGAGAGGGATAGCTCAGTTGGTATTATTATTATTATTTTATTATTAGTTGAATTTGAGTATCGCCCTAGATCTCTGGGTGGTAGAGCATGAGTAAGATCTCAAGAGTCGTCGGTTCGAGCCCCACGTTGGGCAAAAGATTCCCGAATTGCAGGGGGTTGGTCTAGATGACCCTTGTGATCCCTTCCAACTTTAGAGTTGTATGTTACGCATTCTTTACTTTTAGGGTAAAGGTAAAGGTAAAGGGACCCCTGACCATTAGGTCCAGTCGTGACCGACTCTGGGGTTGCAGTGCTCATCTCGCTCTATAGGCCAAGGGAGCCGGCGTACAGCTTCCAGGTCATGTGGCCAGCATGACTAAGCCGCTTCTGGCGAACCAGAGCAGCGCACAGAAACGCCGTAACTTTTAGGTTACGATTCCCAATTCTGCAGGGGAAGGGCCTTCTGTTAAATAAATCCTCTTTATCACACCTCCTTTATCGTTTTGGTTGCCCTTTTCTGAACTACCATCAGGAGATGTTTCATTATACACCTTTAGGCGCCAGGCAAAAACGTTTCTTTTCAACTGGGCCTTTAGTTGATCTGATTTACATCCTATGCCCTTTAAAAAATTTTTTTTGGGGGGTTGTTGTTTTATTTTCATTAGGTATTTTGTGGTTTTATATCTTGATTTTGTCCTGTGAACTGCCCTGAAACCTCTGGGTATAGGGCAGTATATAAATTCAATTAAAACAATTGTGTTGCGTACGCTCCGTGTTGCGTACGTTCGAGTTATGGACCTCCGCGACCCGGAAGTCCTCCACAGAGCGCGCGCGATGCGTGGGTGCACGCAGGTGCGCAGAAGCGTTCTACACAATTCGCGCATGCGCAGAAGCGCTCAAATTGCGCTTCTTCCGGGTTATTTTGGTTTTTTTCTGTGCGTTCATGATACGCACTCCCGGGTTACGTAGCGCGACCCCGGAACGGATTGCGTGCGTAACCCGGGATTCCACTGTAATAGTAATAATAATAATAATAATAATAATAATAATAATAATAATGTTGCCCTCAATTGAAAAAGAGGTTTTCCACACTGACTTTAAATTCTGGGTTTTCATTCCAATCCCCCAACCCCCTTACCACCCTTGTTTCCCCCAACAGGGAATGGAATAACATCACTGAGGCTCCCTACGACATCACCTTTTCACAGCGGAGCAGAAATAGACCCTGAGCAACCGACTCAGGTAGGAAAAGGAGATCATTGACAACTACGTGGTGGGGATTATAGCAAGCAATCTGTTCCTCTTCCCAGGGAACTCTGGAAATTGTAGGCCTGTGAAGAAAAGTGGGAATTTCTTAACAACGCTAAGCAGTCTTTTTGTTGTTGTTCAGTCGTGTCCGACTCTTCGTGACCCCATGGACCAGAGCACGCCAGGCACTCCTGTCTTCCACTGCCTCCCGCAGTTTGGTCAGACTCATGTTAGTAGCTTCGAGAACACTGTCCAACCATCTCATCCTCTGTCGTCCCCTTCTCCTTGTGGCCTCAATCTTTCCCAACATCAGCGTCTTTTCCAGGGAGTCTTCTCTTCTCATGAGGTGGCCAAAGTATTGGAGCCTCAGCTTCAGGATCTGTCCTTCCAGTGAGCACTCAGGGCTGATTTCCTTCAGAATGGATAGGTTTGATCTTCTTGCACTCCAGGGGACTCCCAAGAGTCTCCTCCAGCACCATAATTCAGAAGCATCAATTCTTCAGCGATCAGCCTTCTTTATGGTCCAGCTCTCACTTCCATACATCACTACTGGGAATAAGCAGTCTTAGCAGACTACAATTCCAGGAATGCTTTGGCGGAAGCTGTGGTGAGGATGAGGCCTGACTGGCCATGACCTTCCAGGGTTTACAGTCTCCCCCAACCCCACCTGGAGATTCTGGGGATTGAACCCGGAAGCTTCCGCACGTCGCACAGAAACTCTACCACTGAGCTATGGAGGAGGATTTACACATCCTTTAGTTCAGTGTTTCTCAACCTTTTCGGGGCAACGGCACACCTGTCTCATGAAAAAAAATCTCGCGGCACACCACCACCAGAAAATGTCAAAAAATCACAAGGAGATGCTGTGCACCCACAAAATGGCGGCGGCAACGTCGCCATGGCAACGGAAATCACGGAGCTATGCGCCCAAAGTAAAACGGCCCAGGGAAGCCTAAACGGCTCGCCACAGCAGCAGCCCCACAGCCCCAACCGGCAGCGCCAGGAAGACACAACCGCCCGGGGATCCCCGCTGCCCTCGCGCTCCCGAGCGCAGCAACCTCCAACCTCCCGACCCGCGCCCCCCAGCGCCCCCCAGCCCCCCCGCGCCACCTCTCTCTGGCTCCCACCAGAGTGGATGCCGAGCTCTCTGAGGCGCCGCTCCCCGTCGCCGAGGTCGAGGCCGAGCGGGGGGAAACTGAGCAGCAGGCGCTGGGCCTGGACGGGGACCCCGGTGAGGGCAGCGATCGCGGCCCGGAGCTCGCGCAGGCGGGAGTGCGCCGTGAGTCCGGGCAGCGGACAGGAGCCGCTCCGGGCTCCACAGCGCCGCCGCAACATCTCCCCGCCTGAAGTTCCTGAGCTGTTCCGGCGGCGGCGGCGGCCGGGCTTCAGCGCCCCCCAACAGCAAAATGGCGGCGGCTACCGGCAGCCCCCGCGTCTCCCTCCTCCGACTTCCCATTGGTCCCTGGCAACCAATCAGATTCGGCGGCGAGCTCCCAGCCTGCGCATGCGCGGCAGAGCCCGGCAGCCTCTCCGCGGTGCCTCCTCTCGGCGGTTGCCCTCTGCGCTCCCTTTCCCCCACTGGAGCCTCCGCCACGCGCCTGCGGCGTGGGTCCCCAACGGTTTTCCCGCGGCACACCAGCCGACGTCTCGCGGCACAGTAGTGTGCCGCGGAACACCGGTTGAGAAACGCTGCTTTAGTTCTCTGTTAATGTGAGATGTTTTCTTCCTCTTCCTCCTCTAGGTTCTAGTGTCCTTTGAGGAGGTGGCTGTGTATTTCACCAATGAGGAGTGGGCTTTGCTGGATTCAAGCCAGAAGGCCCTGCATAGGGAAGTCATGCTGGAGAATTCCCGGAGCGTGGCCTCACTCGGTAAGGACCCTTCTTTTGTTTTACGAACCTGAGTAGAGCCCGGCTGGTGGATCCAGCCAACTCCGAGGGCCTTCTGGTGGTTCCCTCACTGCGAGATGTGAAGCTTCAGGGTACCAGGCAGAGGGCCTTCTTGGTAGTGGCACCCACCCTGTGGAATGCCCTCCCATCAGATGTCAAAGAGATAAACAACTACATAACTTTTAGAAGACATCTGAAGGCAGCCCTGTATCAGGAAGTTTTTTATGTTTTATGTTTTTATATATGCTGTAAGCTGCCCAGAGTGTCTGGGGAAACCCAGTCCGATGGGCAGCATAGAAATAATAATAATAATAATAATAATAATAATAATAATAATAATAATTAGTCTACTCCAGCATCCTGTTGTCATAGGTGCCAAACAGTTGCCCCAATAGGAAGCCCACAACAACTCTCTCCCTACTTGTGATTCCCAACAACCGGTATTCTTAAACATTTAATGCCTCTTGAAGTAGAACACAGCCATTGTTGTTAGTAATCATCATGGCTAGTTGCTGTTGACAGCCAATGAATTTGTACAATTCCCTTTTGAAGCCATCCCCTTTTGTGGACACCGGTGGCTCCTGGGGAAGTGAGTTCCATAGTTTGACTATGTGCTCTGTGAAGAAGTCATTTGCGTTATCTGTCCTGAATTGTCCAACATTGGACTCCCTCAGGAGGTGGTGGGCTGTCCTTCCTTGGAGGTTTTTAAGCAGAGGTTGGATGACCATCTGCCATGGATGCTTTAGCTGAGATTCCTGCATCTAGTTGGGGCCCCTTCCAACTCTACAATTCCATGATTATCAGAGCTCCAAGCTTTCCCTTAAAAATAAAGTAAAATTCCAGTCCTCATGCTTCTAAATTGCGTGTAGGGAACCTTTGGCCCTCTGGATGTAGCTGAACTACAACTGCCATCAGGCCTAGCAAGCATGGCCAGGAGTAATGGGAATTGTAGTTCAGCAACATCTGGAGGACTACAGGTTCCCCATCTCTGGCTTTGAGTATTTTGTTGTTTAGTCGTGTCCGACTCTTCGAGACCCCATGGATCAAAGCACACTAGGTACTCCTGTCTTCCAACTGCCTCCCGCAGTTTGATCAGACTCATGTTGGTAGCTTCGAGAACACTGTCCAACCACCTTGTCCTCTGTCGTCCCCTTCTCCTTGTGCCCTCCATCTTTCCCAACATCAGGGTCTTTTTCAGGGAGTCTTCTCTTCTCATGAGGTGGCCAAAGTATTGGAGCCTCAGCTTCAGGATCTGTCCTTCCAGTGAGCACTCCGGGCTGATTTCCTTAAGAATTGATAGGTCTGATCTTCTCGCAGTCCATGGGACTCTCAAGAGTCTCCTCCGGCACCAGAATTCAAAAGCATCAATTCTTCAGTGATCAGCCTTCTTTATGGTCCAGCTCTCACTTCCGTACATTACTATTGGGAAAACCATAGCTTTAACTATACGGACCTTTGTCGGCAAGGTGATGTCTTTGCTTTTTAAGATGCTGTCTAGGTTTGTCATTGCTTTTCTCCCGAGAAGCAGGCATCTTCTAATTTCGTGACTGCTGTCACCATCTGCAGTGATCATGGAACCCAAGAAAGTGAAATCTCCATTTCTCCATTTCTTCCCCTTCTATTTGCCAGGAGGTGATGGGACCAGTGGCCATGATCTTAGTTTTTTTGATGTTGAGCTTCAGACCATATTTTGCGCTCTCCTCTTTCACCCTCATTAAAAGGTTCTTTAATTCCTCCTCACTTTCTGCCATCAAGGTTGTATCATCAGCATATCTGAGGTTGTTGATATTTCTTCCGGCAATCTTAATTCCGGTTTGGGCTTCATCCAGTCCAGCCGTTCGCATGATGAATTCTGCATATAAGTTAAATAAGCAGGGAGACAATATACAGCCTTGTCGTACTCCTTTCCCAATTTTGAACCAATCAGTTATTCCATATCCAGTTCTAACTGTAGCTTCTTGTCCCACATAGAGATTTCTCAGGAGACGGATGAGGTGATCAGGCACTCCCATTTCTTTAAGAATTTGCCATAGTTTGCTGTGGTCGACACAGTCAAAAGCTTAGAGTATTAGATTAGCTTTAATTCAGCATGGTGTGTGTGTGTGTGTGTGTGTGTGTGTGTGTGTGTGAAGCAGAGCCACACATGTATTACTTTTCCACAACAATGCACTGGATGCCGTCCATAATCAAAAGCGTATTTTCCTTCTTGTGCTGTTAATGGATTTCTCTATTCCAGCTGAAGGGTGGGACAATAAGGATGACGACGAACTCTGTGCAGCGCCATCGGTGAGAAACAAGCTTCAAGACATGGATGAGAACTTCAGAGATCAAGAAGGACCAAATAAGCAGGAAGGAAACCAAACCAGGAAGTGCGGGAATAAATCTTTGCCTGGGCGGAACTTGGATGAAATTCCAGTTCAGCAGCAGAGACGAAAAGGGAAGAGAAAGAATGTCTGCTCGCTGTGTGGGAAAGTCTTCAGCCGCAAATCACACTTCAACGTCCACATGAGGATCCACACAGGCCAGAAGCAGCATAAGTGTTTGGACTGCGGAAAGAGCTTCCGGCAGAGAGCGCACCTCACTTCCCACCAAAGAATCCACACGGGAGAAAGGCCGTATAAGTGCCTGCAGTGCGGGAAGAGCTTCCGGGAGCGTGCACACTTCACCGTGCATCAGAGAATCCACACAGGGGAAAAACCCTACCAGTGTTCGGAGTGCGGGAAGAAGTTCAGTAGGAGCACGAACCTCGCTTCCCACCTGAGAAAACACACGGGGGAGAAGCCGTACAAATGCCCCGAGTGCGGAAAGAGCTTCCGGCAGTTGGCGTACCTTACTTCACACCAGAGAATCCACACAGGAGAAAAACCGTATCAGTGTTCGGTGTGCGGAAAGAGCTTCAACAGGAACACAAACCTTACTGCCCACCTGAGAAAACACACGGGAGAGAAACCCTACAAGTGCACAGTCTGCAGTAGGAGCTTTTGTGATAAATCAGGCTTCAACATACACCAGTTGATTCATTCAAAGGATAAGCCACATAAATGCTTGGTGTGTGGCCGAAGCTTTATTCGGCGTTCGCAGCTTACATCCCACGAAGGGATCCATACGGGGGAGAAGCCGTATAAATGCTTGGTATGTGGAAAGAGCTTCCACCGGAGCTCCAACCTTACTTCTCATCAGAGAATCCACGCAGGAGAGAAACCGTATAACTGCTCGGAATGCAGCAAGAGCTTTTACGACAGATCGCGCCTCCTTATTCACCAAAGGACTCACACGGGCGAAAAGCCGTATAAATGCCCGGAGTGTGGAAAGAACTTCAAGTGGCATGCAAACCTTGCTTCTCATCAAAGGACACATGGAGGAGAAAAGCCCTATAACTGTGTGGAGTGTAGCAAGAGCTTTTATGACCACTCCCACCTTCTTACACACCAAAGAATCCACACGGGAGAGAAACCTTATCAGTGCTCAGTGTGTGGGAAGAGCTTCAGCCAGAGCTCGAGCCTTACGTCCCATCTGAGAGTCCACACAGAAGAGAAACCCTATCAGTGCACAGAGTGCGGAAAGAACTACACTCAGAGAAGAAACCTAATCAGACACCAGAAAATCCACTCGGGAGAAAAAACATACCAGTGCCTGGAATGTGGAAAGAGCTTCTATGATAAGTGTATGCTTAAGAGACACCAAAGGACTCACAGAGGGGGCAGTGAACCCATCATGTCTTGGAGTGTCGAAATGGCTTCTGATGGAGAACCGATTTTACTTCCCCTTGGTGGATTTGCACCAGAAAAGCAGTATGCGATTTGAGACTGAGTAACCAATCGAACCTTAGGAGCACTAGAGAATTCACATTGGGCAGAGGCTTTCCCCTCCCTTCCCTGATAAATACTTGGGGTGCGGAAAGAGCTTCTGTCACTGTTAGCTATATCAATATCAATGCACAATTTTTGTTAAACTTTAATGCAGCTCTTATTATTGTTATTCATTTCTAAGCCGCTTTATAGTTTTAAGGGAAAACAATCAAAGTGGTTTACAACACATTAAAATATCAAATTATAAAAAACCCAGAATAAAACAGTACGGAAGATATTTATACATTCAAAGCAACATAATTAACAGGAATCTTAAAAAAATTCAAAATAGAGCATTACAAAGGAGGTCAACTACAGAATGCACATTGAACACAGTAAAGTCTGAGAGCAGGGTCTGTATTTTGTGACTTTGCAGTTGTAACCTCTCATAGCACGCAGGGTGCTTATCCCTCGCATCCATGGCCCAATAGCAGGAGGATGCAGGTAAGGAGGATCAGGGAAAGAAAGTGCCTTCCAGTTGTGTGCTGTGGGAGAAAATTCCCTTTGGAGGTTCATCATGGAGACTCAAACCAGATTCCCATTTAGTCAGACTTTTATTCAGCAATGCATTACAGTCATACCTCATGTTGCGAACGCTGCGGGTTGCGTTTTTTCGGGTTGCGCTCGTGCCGAACCCGGAAGTACCGGAACGGGTTACTTCCGGGTTTTGGCGCTCACGCATGCGCAGAGGCGCTAAATTGTGCTTCACGCATGCGTAGAAGCGACGAATTGTGACCTGCGTGTGCGCAGAAGCGGCGCTGCGGGTTGCAAACGCTGCGGGTTGCGAACGTGCCTCCCGCACGGATCACGTTCGCAACCCGAGCGTTCACTGCACTGGGCAGAGCCCAAAGAATCTATGAGAGCAAATCCATTAGCATTGCAACCCCCAATATAGGAAAAAACACGTGAAAAACACTGTTCCATATTCTCCGCAACAACCTTCTGCCACCCCACTATCTCTCATCCAACCATAGTCCTTGAAAACACACTCAACCCAAACTTTTTTTTGCTGTACATGTGGACCCCTCCTTGCACCTTACCTGAACCAGCTTTCCACTCCAGTAGCGAATTGAACTGGCTCTTAACAGCTTTGTGGTCAGGCCACGCCATTACGTGGCTACGCTGGCCTCACGGATAATTGGCTTTGCAGAATTTCTACCTCGGCATTCCCTCCCCGACTCTATTGCCCTTTCCCACCACCCTGCCTGCCTCCACATCCTCACAGTGAGAGGTGAAGCTCAGCACTACCATGTGACCCATTTCCCAGCACCACAAGGAGGCGGTGGGACACAGTTATGCCGGAAAAGAAAATTTAATAGGTTTACATTCGGGGTAACGGAACTGCCAGCAGAGGAGTCCGTATTGTGTAGGCAGAGGAAAAAACTCCTGTTTAAACTTTTCTGCATTAATTTTTTTCCTATAGAGTCCTCACTGGAGAGCCAGTGTGGTGTAGTGGTTAAGAGCGGTCGACTTGTAATCTGGTGAACCGGGTTTGCGTCTCCGCTCCTCCACATGCAGCTGCTGGGTGACCTTGGGCTAGTCACACTTCTCTGAAGTCTCTCAGCCCCACTCACCCCACAGAATGTTTGTTGTGGGGGAGGAAGAAGGGAAAGGAGATTGTTAGCCGCTCTGAGACTCCTTTGGGTAGTGATAAAAGCCGGATATCAAATCCAAACTTCTAAACTCTTCTTCTTCTTCTTCCTCCTCCTCCTCCTCCTCTTCTTCTTCTTCTTCTTCTTCTTCTTCTTCTTCTTCTTCATGCTATGCAAAGCAAGGGAATTTAGCATAGGGAGAGGAGGTTCTGTATATGGGTAAAGGTTTCCTGTGATGCCAACCGTGCAATCCTAGCATCTCTACTCAGAATTCCCATTCAGTTTAGTGGGGCATCCTCGCAAGTAAGCAGATATTGGATTGCAGCCCAAAAGGGTTGGGAGGAGATTCTTCACTTACAAAGCTACTCACTGCAAATATCAAACGAGAAAGTGAAAAGAGACTGAAGGATCAACAGATGTTCCGGTGTCTGCGGATGACCCTGCTGGATGAATCTGGCGTTCCATTTCTCTAATATCTTCTGAGGGGACTGTCACTGCTTGCAATAGAATCGTCAAAGCATAGAGTTGGAAGGGACCCTGAGGAACATCTAGTACAACCTTCTGCAATGCAGGAATATGCAGCTGATGAGCTTGTTGAGCGCTGAAGTCCAGCAGGTCTTTGAAACACAAGTAACCTATGTTTATCGACACTTGATATTCCTAATAAGTGGACTTATTCCGCAGCTGTTTCATCAGGGTAAAGGAGAGATGAGACTACATGGCTCTCCTGAAAGACTAAAAATGGGTGCCTGAACTTGCTGTTCCCCTTTCCCCTCCAACTCCACTTTTGTGTTGTGTCTCTTAGATTTATGACCCAGATCTTGCAGGCTTGTGACAAGAAGTTACCTCATTCTCCCTGTGATTCTGATGTTTATGTTATTTGTGGACTCAAAGGCCATCGTTGGGGAAATCCCTGGACTACGTAAATTATCAAAATTATGATTTTTATAATTATAAAGTTATGAAGGTCTTCCTGCTCTGCAACTCCCTGGAATTGGTGTGTGACGCAATGGGCAGCTGCAGAGCAAAAGCAAAACATGTTTGTGAGAACCCAAAGATGGGGCTGTCAATCTGGGCCCTGCTAAACTTGAGGAAACATTAACTTCAGTAAAGTCTAGGAAACTATATAATACCTATGATGGATCAAGACGAGCAAGGCAGGACATGACAGAGGTTAATAAACTCCTGTATGGTGTAGATATTATGGATAGGAAATAGTTTTTCTCCCCTGCAGGTGTTAGTGGAGTTAGCGGCAGATTCTTGAAGATGTGGAACCTTCTGAAGTGACACTCAATGATTGCAAATGAAGTTTTCAGCTGTTGAGGTTCTATTGCTCTTTGAACCACAGTCAGCATTTAAAGACAATATATGTTTACACCAGTGCAGGTCAGTGAAATGGACATCTTCAGTAACAAATCCATCAGATTACAACAGAGATAGGACTGTAGGGCCCCTCCATCCTTATTATACATGCACTTTCATCATTCATTATTGCTTCCTGTCACAATTTTATTTTTTATTTCTGCTTCTTTGATTCCATGCATAACAAGGTCTGAACCCAGATTGAAATGGGTCAAGATAATTGTTTGACCTCAGGTGGTCCCATCCGTGTGATTTCCCAACTGTTCCCCTGCTTGACTTAATAATAATAATAATAATAATAATAATAATAACAACAACTTTTATTTGTACCCCACCCTTCCCAGCCGAAACCGGGCTCAGGGCGGCTAACAATAATAAAACCACACAACCACAAAACAAACAGTTAAAAATACAAATTAAAACAATTTAAAACTTAAAAGTTTAAAAGCCACCTCATTATAAGTAGCTCACCAACAACCAACAGAATAAAAACGTCAGGGATTACACTCAACCCAACCCAAAAGCCAGGCGAAACAGCTCCATTTTACAGGCCCTGCGGAAGGATACCAACTCCTGCAGGGCCCTCGTTTCCTGCGGCAGATCATTCCACCATCTCGGAGCCAGAACCGAGAAAGCCCTGGCCCTAGTAGCTGCCAGCCTGACATCCTTATGGCTAGGGATCTCTAGGATGTTATTATTTGAGGACCTCAAGGTCCTACCCGGGGCATACCGGGAGAGGCGGTCCCTTAAGTTAAAGCTTGCCAAGGGGATATGAGTGGCTGGATTCATGAGTTGTCAATGCATCCTCATGGAAGAGGGTAGTCCTGGCTGTATTGAAATATGTGGTGGCTTTATAACTCCTGAAAATTTCCAACATGAGCCTATTGGTTTATGATGACTACTACTAAGTGATGACTAAAACCGGTTGTTAGGGAAGTGTAGATGATGGGGAGGATTGTGGCAGGACATTTGCAAACATAGATTCTATGACCTTAGAGCGTTTGCAATTGTCCTGTCACCAACCAGGGTGGAGTTCATCTTAACAACAACATATTTTATGTGAAGCCAAGAATCTTCAAAGAAGCTAAGAATCAGAAACTACCTTCACTTTTTGTAGTTAGATGTGCCTTTGTGTTCAGATCAGGCCTGAGAATGATAATGTAGCACTTGGGAATGAATATGCAACCCAGAAGCCCAGCACTAGAGGCCAACATAGAGAAGACCTGCACGGCTACCATGTACTTCCCCTTGGTGCTCAGGTAGGTGGGCACAAAGGACACCCAAACACTGCAGAAGACCAGCATGCTGAAGGTGATCAGCTTGGCTTCATTGAAGGCCCCAGGCAGATTCCTGGCTAGGAAAGCCACCGTGAAGCAGATGGCCGCCAGGAAGCCCATGTAGCCAAGGGCAATGTAAAACATGGCAACAGATCCTTCATTGCATAGAAGGATGATCTCTCTAGCTTGGGAGTGCATGTCGGAGTCTGGGATGGGTGGGGAGATTCCCAACCAGATGGTGCAGATGAGAACTTGCATACCAGAACAGGAAAGGACAATGGAGTTGACCAGACTCTTCCCCAGCCATCTTCTCACCTTGTTCCCTGGCTTTGTGGCCAGAAAGGCCAGCACCACAGTGATGGTTTTCGCCAACAGAGAAGAAACGGCAAATGAAAATATGATGCTGAAGGCTGTTTGTCGGAGAAGGCAGGTGACTTTCCTTGGCCAGCCGATGAACAGGAAGGAGGACAAAAAGGAAAGCAGGAGGGAGATGAGGAGGATATAGGATAAGTCTCGATTGTTAGCTTTGACTATGGGCGTTTCCTTGTATTTAATGAAGATTCCTAGCACAATACCAGTGGTCAAGGACAAGAAGAGGGCAAAGGAAACCAGGACAATCCCCAAGGGTTCTTCATAAGTGAGAAATGTTATAGTCTTGGGGAAACATTTGTCTCTTGCTTGATTTGCATGCTGATCGTCTGGGCATTTGGTGCAATGCTTTGCATCTAAAGAAAAGAAGAAAGCCTTCAGCATAACTTACAAAATTATTATATCCATATCTGTCTGTTTTTCGATACATTGGGAAACATCAATAATAAATTAATAGATGATAGGATCTTGATTGTCTGGAGTAGGGGTCTACACACTTTTAAAACAGGGGGCCGGTTCACTGTCCCTCAGACACTTTCGGGGGCCGGAGTATAATTTGAAAAAAAAAAATGAACAAATTCCTATGCACACTGCACATATTTTATATGTAGTGCACAAAAAAGAGGAAAAACAATACAATATTAAAAATGAAGAACGATTTTAATCAACATAAACTTCAATGGGAAGTATGGGAATATTTCAATGGGAAGTATGGGCCTGCTTTTGGCTAATGAGTGGTAGCAAATACCTCGCCTGGGGCAGTTTGTGAGACTGCCCCAAACCCAGAGCAAAGCCGTGTGCGCACATCCCCGGCTACTGGAGTAGTCCGGTGGCGCAGTCATATGTGATTGTTCCCCAGCATGAAGAACAACACACACAAGCCATTATTAAGGCTAAACTATTTATTGTAGGAAAAGTGCAGAGAGAATCTCTGCTGCCATCTCAGTAAGACAGAGCTGTGCATAAATACTTCTGTGCGGCATCAGGTCTAGCCAGAAGAGAGAGCACAAAGGCTAGGATTACAATAGTACAGTGATACATAAACATCACATGTAGGAAACAGATAAGGCAGCTTTCTCACGGCTCCAGGCATAAGTCATACCTGCCTCGCTGCAGCAGTTTGCCGCTCGGCTTGGACAAAAATCATAACAATGAGATGGTCAATATCGCTAATGCTCATCCCTACAACCCAGCCTACACATGGATCTCTCTCACCCCCATGGCCCAGTCTACATGCAGACCTTCCATGCCTCCATCCCCACAACCCAGCTTATACACGTCTCCCTAAACCGCTTCCCCACGACCCAGCCTATGCATGTGCTTCCCTAACCCAGATGCTCACGACCCAGCCCGCACCCGTCTCCTTAAGCTCCATCCTCACGACCCAAGTTGCCCGCATGTCTCCCCAACCCCCAACCCCCAGCTTGCACGCCTGTCCTCCAACCCAAATCCCCACACGCCAGCCTGCCTGTGGGTCTCCCTACCCCTGATCCCCACTGTGCGGCATGCCTGCCTGCCGCCCGTCCCCATGACTCCTGACTTACTTCGGGGACAGCTCCTCTGGCGCATCATGAATTCCATGTCGCCACTTTGCAGCCGCAGCAGATCGGGGGATCGGGGCTGGCACCGGGCCCTGGGGAGGCGAGGCAGGAGCCCCGGTAGGGAGGGGTGAGGGTTCGCAGTGCTGCATCGCCATCAAGACCCTCGCGCTGGGTCCTCCCTTGCCCACAGCTGCAGCCATCTAGTGGGCACCCTGGGAAGCGGCAGCGAGGATGCGACACGCTGCAGCGCCAGCAAGGCCCTCACGCTGGGCCCATCCTACGCACCGCCGGCCTCCGGGGCAAGGAGGCAGGCGGGGAGAGGCCTGGCCTGCCCAGGCGGTGCGCTCGCTGGTGGGCGAAGAGGCCGCGAGCGGGAGACAGGGCATATGGGGTCTTGGGCGCAGGGGGCGCCTCTCTCCTCTGCAACCCCCTCCCGACACTGGGAGAGCTGGGTCCAGGACCCAGGTGGACTGAATCCGGCCCACAGGGCCTTAGTTTGAGGATGCCTGGTCTGGAGTTTTGAAGATTGTAAGTCAGTGGAAAAATACAGACTAGGTTTCATTCCAAGCCAGGACCTTACATGGGGCAGAGGCACTAAAATGACAAAAGCTGTTGATGGCCCATCTGAGAGGAATTCTTGGGCCTGGGCAGATAGAATCATAGAATCATAGAGTTGGAAGAGACCACAAGGGCCATCCAGTCCAACCCCCTGCCAAGCAGGAACACCATCAAAGCATTCTTGACAGATGGCTGTCAAGCCTCTGCTTAAAGACCTCCAAAGAAGGAGACTCCACCACACTCCTTGGCAGCAAATTCCACTGTTGAACAGCTCTTACTGTCAGGAAGTTCTTCCTAATGTTTAGGTGGAATCTTCTTTCTTGTAGTTTGAATCCATTGCTCCGTGTCCGCTTCTCTGGAGCAGCAGAAAACAACCTTTCTCCCTCCTCTATATGACATCCTTTTATATATTTGAACATGGCTATCATATCACCCCTTAACCTTCTCTTCTCCAGGCTAAACATACCCAGCTCCCTAAGCCATTCCTCATAAGGCATCGTTTCCAAGCCTTTGACCATTTTGGTTGCCCTCTTCTGGACACGTTCCAGCTTGTCAGTATCCTTCTTGAACAGATGGAGGTTGCCATGGTGATGGGATGTGCATTTGAGGTGTCAGGAAAAGAGAGTCTTTAGCAAGGTATGCTCGGAAGAATAAGGCAGAGAACAAGGAGGGACCCATCGTTGCTAGGGTGCTGAAGAATGGTTAGGAGAGATATCTTGCACTCGAGTGCTGCACTGCTATGGGGAACAAGTCCCTCTTGATCATGTGCTAAGATCTGGACTCCCTCCATGCAGATTGAAGGTGTAAATATGTGAATAAATCATATTTCTTAAAGCTACAACAGTTTCCCCACGTCTTCAATTCTCCAAAGGAGCACGAACTCTGGGTGACCCCTGGAACCCCCTGAAATCTTGCCTCTCCCTTTCTTCTGGAGTCACCCACCTTCCTGAACGGAGATGGTCCCTTCCGCACAAGGAGCACAATCATAGCAGCAAACGGGCTCTCCTTCTTTAGTCACTCTGGCATATCCAGGGTGACAGCTTTCGGTGCATCTTGAATGAGGCACGACCTAAAAACAAGGAGAAGGAGCGTCAAAGGAGATCAGCATGAATTACAGACATCATCTGAAGGCCCCGACTAAAAAAAATACTCAAATAAATATCATTTTTAGAATACTGAGGCCAGGTTAGAAAGCTTAAAATGGGAATGAGACCCTTCCAAATTTTGTTGGACTGTGGAGAACTTGTCTTCTTTCTGACATAAAGTTTCATTTTTAATTCTTCAACACAAATATTGTTGAACACAAAAGATCAAACAAACTTTGGCATTTTAAACTGTATTTGATGTTTGTTTTGTTTTGTTTTGTTACTATGATAGGGTTGCCATATTCAGGACAAAGTTACAGTACAACCTCTACTTATGTCCCACTCTACTTAGGCCGGTTCCAAGTTGCGACCATGGCAAACCCAGAAGTAAACACTAGGTTTGCTGTGATTCGCGCGATTTTTTTTTTTTTTTTTTAATTGCCCTACTTGTAATAGGTTTGTGTTTTCCAGGACATTTTGCTGTTTCAGCAAAAAGCTGTCTGGGTGCCATTTCTGTAGCCCAATTCTTGGATGTGTCTGAGATAAAATGGAGGTATGGCAGCCCTATACTAGGATGGGTATTGTTGTGTTTTTATAAGCGGTCGGCATTATTGGGCAGCTGAAAAAGCCCACATGGCAGCTAGGGCCACACTGCCAACTTTTGGCCCATTGATGTCCTTGTTCATCCACTCAGAGGGAAAGATGAAAATGCAAGTGTAAGAGCAGCCTCTC
Source organism: Darevskia nairensis (assembly GCA_034642065.1). Taxonomy (NCBI): domain Eukaryota; kingdom Metazoa; phylum Chordata; class Lepidosauria; order Squamata; family Lacertidae; genus Darevskia; species Darevskia nairensis. The sequence goes on from JAWWNI010000950.1 coordinate 107,905, forward strand.
ATCTCTTTGCCCTTCTTCATCTGAATTGCTATGCAAAAGAGAGGGCGAAACAGAGAGGGCAAAACAGCAGTGCTGTACACAACCAGGAGCGGGTCTCACTCTGCACAGGGCCCACTTAGTCTTAACTTGAAAATGGCTCCTATCAGCATATTATCAGAATGTAACAGACGTCACAGCAAGGGAACCAGAGCCAGTTGTGCCATAGTGGTAAGAGGGTTGGACGAGAATCTGGGAGACTAAGGTTTAAATTCCCATGAAGCTTCCTGGGTGACCTTGGGCCAATCACTTCCTCTCAGTCTATCCTACTTCACAGGGTTGTTGTGGGGATGAAATGAAGAGGCAGAAAACCATATATAGTATTTTGGGCTCCCTAGAGAAAAGGTGGGATATAAATGCAATGAATGAATGAATGAATGAATGAATGAATGAATGCAATGACCTTGCTGAACCACCCAGGCCACACAATGCCTTCTGGTTTAATGGAGAATTTTATGTCGGAGGATGTCTGTCCCTCGATGCTCCCAACTTTCTTTCTGCTGTGAGATCTATTGGGAAATATGACCCAGTTCACGATCTCAAAGTTGGCAATCAGCTCCCCATTCTTATCAGAATACATCCCTCCTACGGATGAATTGGAAAGCCAAATTTCTTTCAAGAAAGTGTGAAGCTAGAATGGCAGAGAAAACACCAGCATTTAGGAAACATGATATCCGGGTTGTGTGTGACAACTGCAGGCCTGTGTGCAAACTGCATAACAGATTAGAGTAAACTATGTTTAAACAAAATAATTTCTGGGTGTTTCCTGAGCATATGATTGAGCAAATCCTTTCATGAAGTTGGATATTTTGTGGGATGTAGTCTTGTTTTTCTTCTTTGAGGACGGTTCCAGACATCTTACCAATTTCATGAGAATTGTCCTAAATCAAGGATATCGTGGCAGAGGCCTCATGTCAGCTAAATGATGACCTTTTGGTCATTACAACTGGTTTTAAATCCTCAGGGGATATGACTCCAATAAACACATATAAAGGACATGTCCTAGCTTGAATCTATCCTATTGTGATTTTAACTTTCTATGTTTCAGGTTAGGGTTTTACATTCTTTAGTGATAATTTCATTACTTTAAATTTTTCGTAAACAGCTTTGAGGTTTTGTTCAGCAGTCAAGCAATATCTAAATGTTATGAAATAAAAATAGTAATTACTTAATTAAGCTTAATGAGAGAGAATGCTCCTTAACAATTCTTCATAGCTTATTTTGTGCTTTGAAGCATTATTTCCCTAACTTTTAAAATATCTATTTTTTTAAAAAAGATTTTAATTAATTTTCAAAGTATCGTAGTCCTACAAAAATAGATGAACAATTAAAGAACTTATAAATATGTCCTACTAAAGACAAGGCTTAGGAAACCTAAACATATTGAACAATTACAATGAGATAAACTACAAAGAATGTAGACTCTGAAAAGGATTCCAGAGATGGACAATGTATTTGCAAAAAAGGGGAGAAGACAGACCTGCCATGGCTGCAGCCTTTGAAGTTCCAATCTGTCGTCTCCACCTGCCATTAACCTCCATTTTGATCTGGAAGAATATGCAGCATTTAGGGCCTGAGCCATAAGTTGGACACTGTAGTAAATGCTATAGCGGTCTTGAGACCAGATTGCCTCCATGTCCTCCTGGGACAAAGTTTTCTGTAGTTCCTTTTCTGTGCATCTTGTCCAACCCACCATGGGCAGCACATCCTTTGAACATGAACAATTGAATGCTTTCTCCCAAAACTGTGCAAATGAAGATGCAGTTGCATATGAAAGTCGAGTACAGTAGCCACGTTCTGTCCTTTTTGGGGTATTCATTACAAAGGACAAAGAACCGTGGGCAGGCTGGAAGTAATCTTTGCCACCAAACAACATCTCATCAATATCCAGAAGATCTGTCGTGATCCAGACTATCCCCTGAGATTTCCTCACTTCATTAATTCTTTGTAACATCATGATTGGATAAATTCTGTGCTCAGAGTCCCCATAATAAACAAACACCTTGACTTGTCTCAAGGCAGATATATTAAAATGCAAGGATGAGAGGTGCAGAAGATTAATTTTTTCTAAGAAAGCAACACAAATCTCACTCCGGATCAGCAGAAGGGTGAAGGCTCTTAGGAACCTTTCTCCATTGTCATTGTCTGGAACAAAGACGCCGATCCACGTCCACCCGAAATATAGCAACAACTTGACAAGCCCCATGTACTGGGTTTCTTCTTTGGGGACCATCCGGTAGATATAAGGAAACTGGGTTTTGTCATTCAGATCATGAGCAGCAGAGCCAAAACTGATCTAGTATGAAAATGATTGGTGTCATGTTTTCAGAAATACGCAAAAATGGTCCCATGGCTTGATCAGGCCAAAGGCCCAGCTAACCAGATGCTAACCAGATGCTTATGGGATGCCTGCCTTGCCTCTGATGGAGGAATACTGTTCAGATGAGTACCTGGAGCTTACAGAGAAGGAAGTGGCTCCAATGGACATTGAGGCAAAGCAGGGCATTTGGGGCCTTCAGGGGTCATGGCACTTCAACCTCTTCCTAGAGTCACAATGGGCCACTACACAGAATGAGAGGCAGAGGCTAAGCAACTGCACATTCTGGAGAAGTGCAAGCAGCTAAACCTCTATGTTCAGTTAGCTGCCAGTCACTGGTCTGCCTGAGAAACAACAACTCCTTAGCAGCCAGGGGCTACTTTTTACTACATCTTCCTATGACAGTCTGGGGAGGGAGACAGGAAGAGGCTGAGGGTTTTCTAAATTGCTTTCCACATTCTTAAAATGTGATTCCCCACCCCCTTTGGCCTCTCTTTTTGGGTGCTTTTCTTTGGTGTTCCCTGGAAAATTTAGCCCTTTGGATATTGCTGAGGTACATCTCCTATCAGTCTGCACAAGCATGGCGACAAAGAAAGGTTGTCTTGGTAGTTTAGAAACTTCTGGGGGCATGAAGGGGTTCCTCACTGCTGGAGAGAAAGCAAAGAGGAATGAAAAATAATTGATCTCTTCTCTTCCCTTCCAATTCCTACCTGGGGCATTTTGTAGATGCCCAACATGCTTGAAATAAGGTGGGGGATTTCAGAAGAAGTTGCTTCAAAAACAGCCAACACGTTATTCTGTCTTCCACAGCTGTAGTTTTGAATACTGTCTAGCATGGCATCTACAGTTGTTCTGGCATCATAAGCAGCCTCATATATGTTATAGCCCAGGGTGACATTGGCTAAATGCTTAAGATGCTGGATGATCTCCTGGGTTGCAAACAAGATGGACAGGACTGCTGAGGTGTCTGCTGACCAACTGCAAATAAATGAATAAATGAATACACGAATAATCGTTTTAGCTTCCATTCTCCATTAAATGAAAACAACTCCTTGCTCTATAGGAACCTCAGAAGAGCCTGCTGGTTTTACTTTATATCTAACGGGCCAAACTCTGCAGCTAGGAAGGAGCAGAATCTTGGCCAGATCCACCAACAAAGAAAGGAGTAGCATTTAGGAGAGCTTGAGCTGGGGTGAATTAGATTGAAATGATCATTTAGAGTTTCTTAAGTTGGCAAGAGCTATTTACAGGATGAGAAGATATGAAAGAGGGAAATGCCCTCTCTTGGGCTACCCACCTTAATTTAGGACCTAGTAAGGTTCCTATACTGATTTGAACGTTCCAGAGAGTTTGAAGGGAAGGAGGTGGTCACCTTACATTCGGATTTTTACACTTTCTTCTATCCCCAAATGCAAGATTAGCACGATGTAATCCAAATACACACAAGACCACATGACACATTTGAGTTAGATGGTTCTGTTGGGAATACGGGAATAGGGGAAGCTCTGCAAAGTCATTTAATTATTGACCAGGAAGAAACACCCTTTTTGCATAAAAATACATTTAAGAAGCCAAATTTTCCTGTAATGTGTTATCTTTATATGGAGCAGTTCAGAAAGAACTTCCCAGGAAGAAGGACATGAGATGATCAACTGTGTTTAAGCTGCTGCCTTTGTACTAATGAAACTGAAGCCCAAAATAAGGAAAGGATTCAGAAATAACCTCTTTGTTTGCAGGATACCAAGGGGTCACTAGGTACTTGGATGCTGACTCACAATTCCCAAACCTTCTTCCGAAGGAAATAGAGGGGCAATGGAGAGAGAAGGTTTAATTAGGGATGGGCAGAAATTAGATGCTGTCTCTGGCAAACAGCAATAAATGTGAATGAAGGCTGGGTAACATAGAGTCACTTACGTCTTAACAGTGTTTATGGGATGTCGGGAAAAGTTGAATGGGTAAGTTCTAAAAGATGCTGGAAATATGACCTGACTAATGAGGTGGTCTCCTGGCCTGTAATAATTCAACGGATCAGATTCCATATGTAGGTTCAATGGGCATTTTGCTTTCAGCATCCTACTGGTTCCATGGGGCATTAGCAGCAAAAATAGCAGCAGCAGTAATATCATCCTTGCTATGCCTGCAAGAGTTGTACACTCTTATGACAGAAGTAACATTAGTAGCACAGCAGGACTCCTACAGTAGATTCAGAAGCAAATGTAGAAAATAGAAACATCCCACAGAACAAGCCCGGCCAGTCCCAAATCTCTCAGGTCAGGCTTCTGGTATTTATGACCCAGTTCTTCTTACAGGCTTGTGACAATAAGTTATCTCATTCCGCCTGTGATTCTGATGCTTATGTGATTTTTGGACTCAAAAACCATCATGGAAATCCCTGGACTAGATAAACAAATCACTATGATTTTGATAATTATAAGGTTAAGAAGGTCCACCTCCTCTTCAACTCCCTGGAATCGTGTGTGACTCAATGGGCAGCTGCAGAGCCAGAGCAAAACATGTTTGTGAGAACTCAAAGATGGGGCTGTCAATCTGGGCCCTTCTAAACTTGAGGAAACATTAACATCAGTAAAGTCCAGGAAACTATAGAATTGCTATGATGGACCAAGACCAGCAAGGCAGGACATGATAGAGGTTTATGAGCATGGTGTAGATAATATGGATAGGAAAAAGATTTCCTCCTTCCCAGTAATAATACTAGAAGTTTCGACTTTAAGCGAGAATTTAAACCCTTGTGTCCTAGGCCCAACTCCCTGATCACTACACCACACTGCCTTATAACTATAGATTCATTGGCATCCAATGGAGGTCTTTAACACCGACATAAGCCATGAGATACTCATATGAGCTAATAGAAGTTCAGGTTCATGAGACAACCCAACCAGCTGACTGGTCCATTTGCTTCATACAGTGGCTTTAGCTTAGTAATATACTAGCAGCCAACTAGAAATTCAATTCAATTCAGCTTCCAATGAAGCTGATTGTTGGAAGAGTCAGGAAGGAGAAATCTGTTATAGACTTTGAAGATTGCTGCTTCCCTGGAAGAATTTCAATCATACATAGTTGGGCTGAGGAAGGCTATTAACATAAATGTTAAATTCAGTAAGTAGCTATACGATTGCAGCCAAAAAGGGATGGGAGGAGGTTCCTCGCCACTTACAAAGCAACTTACTGCAACTATCAAACATGAAAGTGAAAAGAAACTGAGGGATCATCAGATGTTCTGCGGATGACCCTGCTGGGTGAACCTGGCATTCCGTTTCTCTAATATCTTCTGAGGGGACTGTCACTGCTTGAAATAGAATCGTCAAAGCATAGAGTTGGAAGGGACCCGGAGGAACATCTAGTACAACCTTCTGCAATGCAGGAATATGCATCTGATGAGCTTGTTAGGCACAGAAGTCCAGCAGGTCTTTGAAACACAAATAACCTATGTTTATTGGCACTTGATATTCCTAACAAGTGGACTTATTCAGCAGCTGGTTCATCAGGGTAAAGGAGAGATGAGACTACATGGCCTATACACTGGCTCTCTCGAGAGACTAAGAATGGGTGCCTGAACTTGCTGTTCCCCTTTTCCCTCCCGGTCCACTTTTGTGTTGTGTCTCTTAGATTGTTAGCTGAGGGCAGGATCTGTCTTCTCCTTGATATCTTGGGAGCTTACTTGTGGAGCAGGATTAAAATGTCATATATATACAGGATGAGTCCTTCAAAAGAGGCCTCGTGGATACAGAGTACACATACTCCACAGGCCCTCTTTTAAAAGACTCACATTGTATATCGATCAACTTCTCTTTTAAACTTCTGGGAGGGATGGCACACTGGTGAACACTCAACCCAACCCTCCCTGATGATCTCCATATGCTTCTTCATGCTCAGGCTATGAAATAAACATCAGGCTTGCTGGAAAGCCAGGCTGCTGGTGACCTAGTTGCAGGAGTTGATTGGCCAGTGACGTTACCATGGATGAATGCAGATGTATCATTGTGACATCAGTGTATGATGTCACAGACAGAATGAGCTTCAAACACCAGCAAAGTGAGAGACAGTTAACAGTCAGACCCAGGCTTAATGCTGTGGGTATTCGTGGCAGATGATGAAAAGGTAAAACATGGGGGCTATGGTATCTTTTACCAAAGGCTACAGTTCCAAAGGCTAGAGTTGTCTAGAGAGCGAAAATGAGTTAGATGGATGAAAAAATAATATAGGGGCACAGCAGAACATGGACTATATACCCGCTGAAGGTCCTGGGTTTAATTTGTGACATCTGCAATTCATCCTGAAGCATCAATAGGATTAAAGATAGAGGATTTTGAAAACATCGACCTCAAAGATGTATGGAAAATTATTAGAAAGACGCTTATAAGGGAAAGTATTCTCTACTCAATCGAGGTGGTGGGGCACAGTACCTGCTCCCCTCTATATCTGAACCTCCCTATGTGTAGAGACTTTAAAGGGGGATATATGGCCAACCTGAGGAGTCAGGAAGGGTGCAGGCCCTTCATGCTGGCTAGATTCAATGTGTTTCCCTCCATGATGACAGAAGGAAGATATTTAGATCTCCCAAAAGCCGAACGTTTATGTAAATGCGGGAAGGAGGAATGAGATACACTGGACCACATTTTCTAATTCAAAATATAAACACTAATAAACCATAAAATAAAGATTGATTTTTTCGAAATGAAGCAAAAGCCTACAGTAAGATGGAAAATAACATTTATTCCTGAACTTTATATTTGAAAAAAAAATAATTCTGCTACTTTTTTCCAATTGCAAAGATCATGGGAAATCCAGCAATGGAAAATTTATGAGGTGCCGCCCCTTCCCTCAAGGCCCTGAGCACATGCTTATTTTGCTTAATCCAGCCCAGTTCTGATTGACAGATTCAGGGAATCGCAACTGGGGAGAGAGCTGCTTGTGGGCATCCCATAGGCATCTGCTTGGCTTCTTTGATAATAGGATGCTAGAATAGGTGGCCCTTGACCTGATCCACTGGCCAGGTTCTTCTTATATTCTCATGTACTCCACTAACCAATGCATCTTGGTGAGCATTTTTTACTATTCCAATGCTGATGACAGCATCCTGACACCAGGGTTGGGTCCACTTTAACAACACTGTATATTATGTGAAGTTAAGAATCTTCAAAGAACCTAAGAATCAGATACTACCACCTTTGCTTTTTGTAGTTAGATGTGCTTTTGTGTTCAGATCAGGCCTGAGGATGATAATGTAGCACTTGGGAATGAAGATGCAACCCAGAAGCCCAGCACTGGAGGCCAACATAGAGAAGACCTGCACGGCTACCATGTATTTCCCCTTGGTGCTCAGGTAGGTGGGCACAAAGGACACCCAAACACTGCAGAAGACCAGCATGCTGAAGGTGATCAGCTTGGCTTCATTGAAGGACCCCGGAAGCTTTCTGGCTAGGAAAGCCACCGTGAAGCAGATGGCAGCCAGGAAGCCCATGTAGCCAAGGGCAATGTAAAACATGGCAACAGATCCTTCATTGCATAGAAGGATGATCTCTCTAGCTTGGGAGTGCATGTCGGAGTCTGGGATGGGTGGGGAGATTCCCAACCAGATGGTGCAGATGAGAACTTGCATACCAGAACAGGAAAGGACAATGGAGTTGACCAGACTCTTCCCCAGCCATCTTCTCACCTTGTTCCCTGGCTTTGTGGCCAGAAAGGCCAGCACCACAGTGATGGTTTTCGCCAACAGAGAAGAAACGGCAAATGAAAATATGATGCTGAAGGCTGTTTGTCGGAGAAGGCAGGTGACTTTCCTTGGCCAGCCGATGAACAGGAAGGCGGACAAAAAGGAAAGCAGGAGGGAGATGAGGAGGAGATAGGATAAGTCCCGATTGTTAGCTTTGACTATGGGAGTTTCGTTGTATTTAATGAAGATTCCTAGCACAATACCAGTGGTCAAGGACAAGAAGAGGGCAAAGGAAACCAGGACAATCCCCAAGGGTTCTTCATAAGTGAGAAATGTTATAGTCTTGGGGACACATTTGTCTCTCGCTTGATTTGCATGCTGATCTTCTGGACATTTGGTGCAATGTTTTGCATCTAAGGAGAAGGAGAATGACTTCAGCATAACTTACAAAATTCTTCTATCCATAACTGTCTGTTTTTTGATACATTGGGAAACATCAATAATAAATTAATAGATGATAGGATCTTGATTGTCTGGAGTAGGGGTCCCCAAACATTTTAAACAGGGGGCCAGTTCACTGTCCCTCCGACACTGTCGGGGGCCGGAGTATAATTTTAAAAAAAATATGAACAAATTCCTATTCACACTGTACATATTTTATTTGTAGTGCACAAAAAAGAGGAAAAACCATACAATATTTAAAAAGAAGAATGATTTTAATCAACATAAACTTCAATGGGAAGTATGGGAATATTTCAGTGGGAAGTATGGGCCTGCTTTTGGCTAATGAGATGGTCAATATCACTAATGCTTGTCCCTACAACCCAGCCTACACATGGATCTCCCTCACCCCCATGGCCCAGTCTACATGTAGGCCTTCCATGCCCTCATCCCCACAACCCAGCTTATACACGTTTCCCCTAACCCACTTCTCCATGACCCAGCCTATGCATGTGTGTCCCTCAACCAGATGCCCACGACCCAGCCCGCACCCATGTCTCCTTAGGCCCCATCCTCACGACCCAGCTTGCCTGTGTGTCTCCCTAACCCTGATCCACCCCCCCCAGCTTGCACACCTGCCCTCCAATCCCAAATCCCCACACGCCAGCCTGCCTGCGGGTCTCCCTAGTCCCGATCCCCACGGCGTGGCCTGCCCACCTGTGACCCGTCCCCACGTCTCCTGACTTACTCCGGGGGCAGCTCCTCTGGAGCATCACAAACTCCATGTCGCCGCATTGCAGCCGCGCCAGATCGGGGGATCGGGGCTGGCACCGGGCCTTGGAGAGGCTAGGGCGTGGCGTGCTGCAGCGCCATCAAGGCCCTTGCAGGGGCGTACCCAGGATCAAAACTAGGGGGGGGGGCAAGCCATGGTCGTTCAGGATTGCTTTGAATGGACGCTGATCATTTTTGCTTCTAGGGCTGCCTTCAAGGGGGGGGCAGCTGCCCCCCTCTGCCCCCCCTGGGTACGCCCATGGGCCCTTGCGCTGGGTTCATCCTCGCCTGTGGCTGCAGCCATCTGGTGGGCACCCCGAGAGGCGGCAATGAGGATGCGACGCGCTGCAGGGCCAGCAAGGCCCTCACGCTGGTCCCATCCTATGCACCGCTGGTCTCCGGGGCAAGGAGGCAGTTAGGGAGAGGCCTGGCCTGCCCAGGCGATGCGCTCACTGGCGGGCGAGGAGGCCGCGAGCGGGAGACAGGGCATATGGGGTCTCCTCTGCAATCCCCTCCCGACCCTGGGCGGGCTGGGTCCAGGACCCTGGTGGACTGAATCCGGCCCACGGGCCTTAGTTTGAGGATGCCTGGTCTGGAATTTTGAAGATTGTAAGTCAGTGGAAAAAGACAGACTAGGTTTCTTTCCAAGCCAGGACCTTACATGGGGCAGAGGCACTAAAATGAAAAAAGCTGTTGATTGCCCATCTGAGAGGAATTCTTGGGCCTGGGCAGATGGAGGTTGCCATGGTGATGGGCTGTGCATTTGAGGTGTCAGGAAAAGAGTGTCTTTAGCAAGGTATGCTCGGAAGAATAAGGCAGAGAACAAGGAGGGACCCATCGTGGCTAGGGTGGCTGAAGAATGGTTAGGAGAGATTTCTTGCACTCGAGTGCTGCACTGCTATGGGGAACAAGTCCCTCTTGATCATGTGCTAAGATCTGGACTCCCTCCATGCAGATTGAAGGTGTAAATATGTGAATAAATCATATTTCTTAAAGCTACAACAGTTTCCCTGCGTCTTCAATTCTCCAAAGGAGCACGAACTCTGGGTGATCCCTGGAACCCCCTGAAATCTTGCCTCTCCCTTTCCTCTGGAGTCACCCACCTTCCTGAATGGAGATGGTTCCTTCCGCACAAGGAGCACAATCATAGCAGCAAACGGGCTCTCCTTCTTTAGCCACTCTGGCATATCCAGGGTGACAGCTTTCGGTGCATCTTGAATGAGGCACGACCTAAAAACAAGGAGAAGGAGCGTCAAAGGAGATCAGCATGAATTACAGACATCATCTGAAGGCCCCGACTAAAAAAAATACTCAAATAAATATCATTTTTAGAATACTGAGGCCAGATTAGAAAGCTTAAAATGGGAATGAGACCCTTCCAAATTTTGTTGGACTGCGGAGAGCTTGTCTTCTTTCTGACATAAAGTTTCATTTTTAATTGTTGAACCCAAATATTGTTGAACACAAAAGATAAAACAAACCTTTGCATTTTAAATCGTATTTGATGTCTATTTATTTTAGTAATAATTTTTTATTAAATTTTTCAGTTTAACATTTCAAAATAAACATTTTACAAACTTTAAAATAACCAATGACTGCCCTTCTTCTCCTTCATGTTACATATCATTCCCGCATATTTTACATGCAAATCAGTTTTCCACTTTTACAGCCATCAAAAATTATTTACTCTGTTGAAATGTTGTTACTATGATAGGGTTGCCATATTCAGGACAAAGTTTCGTTCGAACCTCTGTTTATGTCCTGCTCTACTTAGGCTGGTTCCAAGTTGCGACCGCGGCAAACCTGGAAGTAAACACCAGGTTTCATAGAATCATAGAATCATAGAGTTGGAAGAGACCACAAGGGCCATACAGCCCAACCCCCTGCCAAGCAGGAAACACCATCAAAGCATTCCTGACAGGTGGCTGTCAAGCCTCTGCTTAAAGACCTCCAAAGAAGGAGACTCCACCACACTCCTTGGCAGCAAATTCCACTGCTGAACAGCTCTTACTGTCAGGAAGTTCTTCCTAATGTTTAGGTGGAATCTTCTTTCTTGTAGTTTGAATCCATTGCTCCGTGTCCGCTTCTCTGGAGCAGCAGAAAACAACCTTTCTCTCTCCTCTATATGACATCCTTTTATATATTTGAACATGGCTATCATATCACCCCTTAACCTTCTCTTCTCCAGGCTAAACATACCCAGCTCCCTAAGCCGTTCCTCATAAGGCATCGTTTCCAAGCCTTTGACCATTTTGGTTGCCCTCTTCTGGACACGTTCCAGCTTGTCAGTATCCTTCTTGAGCTGTGGTGCCCAGAACTGGAGACAGTATTCCAGGTGAGGTCTGACCAGAGGGGAATACAGTGGTACTATTACTTCCCTTGATCTAGATGCTATACTCCTATTGATGCTGTGTTGGTTTGCTGTGATTTGCGCTTGCGCAGAAGCAGTTGCTGCCGTCTGCACATTGGCAGAAGCAGGCCGCCGCCACATGCGCCTGCACACAATGGCGCTTCTACCAGCAACCCGTTTTGCAATAAGAATGGGCCTCCGGAAGGGATTGTGGTTGTGAGTAGAGCTTCCACTGTATTGAGCTTTATTTCCCCCCCCTCTGAATATTGAATTTTTAATCTTTTTTTTTTTTTAATTGCCCTACTTGTCATACGTTTGGGTTTTCCAGGACATTTTGCTGTTTCAGCAAAAAGCTGTCTGGGTGCCATTTCTGTAGCCCAATTCTTGGATGTGTCTGAGATAAAATGGAGGTATGGCAGCCCTATACTAGGATGTGTATTGTTGTGTTTTTATAAGCGGTCGGTGTTATTGGGCAGCTGACAAAGCCCACATGGCAGCTAGGGGCACACTGCCAACTTTTGACCCATTGATGTCCTTGTTCATCCACTCAGAGGGAAAGATGAAAATGCAAGTGTAAGAGCAGCCTCTCATCTCTTTGCCCTTCTTCATCTGAATTGCTATGCAAAAGAGAGAGGGCGAAGCAGAGAGGGAAAACAGCAGTGTTGTACACAACCAGGAGCGGGTCTCACTCTGCACAGGGCCCACTTAGGCTTAACCTGAAAATGGCTCCTATCAGCATATTATCAGAATGTAACAGACGTCACAGCAAGGGAACCAGAGCCAGTTGTGCCATAGTGGTTAGAGGGTTGGATGAGAATCTGGGAGACTAAGGTTCAAATTCCTAGGTGACCTTGGGCCAATCACTTCCTCTCAGTCTATCCTACTTCACAGGGTTGTTGTGGGGATGAAATGAAGAGGCAGAAAACCATATATAGTATTTTGAGCTCCCTAGAGAAAACATGGGATATGAATGCAATGAATGAAAGAATGAAAGAATGAATGAATGACTGAATGAATGCAATCACCTTGCTGAAGTTCCCAGGCCACATAATGGCTTCCGGTTTAATGGAGAATTTTATGTCGGAGGATGTCTGTCCCTCGATGCTCCCAACTTTCTTTCTGCTGTGAGATCTATTGGGAAATACGACCCAGTTCATGATCTCAAAGTTGGCAATCAGCTCCCCATTCTTATCAGAATACATCCCTCCTATGGATGAATTGGAAAGCCAAATTTCTTTCAAGAAAGTGTGAAGCTAGAATGGCAGAGAAAACACCAGCATTTAGGAAACATGATATCAGGGTTGTGTGTGACAACTGCAGGCCTGTGTGCAAACTGCATAACAGATGAGAGTAAACTATGTTTAAACAAAATAATTTCTGGGTGTTTCCTGGGCATGTGATTGAGCAAATCCTTTCACGAAGTTGGATATTTTGTGGGATGTAGTCTTGTTTTTCTTCTTTCAGGAATGTTCCAGACATCTTACCAATTTCATGAGAATTGTCCTAAATCAAGGACATAAAGGCAGAGGCCTTGTGTCAGCTAAATGACGACCTTTTGGTCATTACAACTGGTCCTTTATCAGGTTTTAAATCCTCAGGGGATATGACTCCAATAAACACTTATAAAGCACTTTGGAATGGCAAAAATATTGCATGTGTATTAATTGACTTGAATCTATCCTACTGTGATTTCAACTTTCTATATGTTTCAGATTAGGGTTTTATGTTCTTTAGTGATAATTTCATTATTTTAAATTTTTCGTAAACAGCTTTGAGTTTTTTTCTAGCAGTCAAGCAATATCTAAATGTTATGAAATAAAAATAGTAGTTACTTAATTAAGCTCAATGAGAGAGAATGCTTAACAATTCTTCATAGCTTATTTTGTGCTTTGAAGCATCATTTCCCTAACTTTTCTAAATTATCCTACTAAAGACAAGGCTTATGAAACCTAAACATATTGAACAATTACAATGAGATAACAACTGGTCCTTAATCATTACAACTGGTCCTTAATCAGGTTTTAAATCCTCAGGGGATATGACTCCAATAAACACATATAAAGGACATGTCCTAGCTTGAATCTATCCTATTGTGATTTCAACTTTCTATGTTTCAGATTAGGGTTTTACGTTCTTTAGTGATAATTTCATTACCCTATATACTCGAGTATAAGCCGACCCGAATATAAGCCGAGGCACCCAATTTTACCACAAAAAACTTGGGAAAGCTTCATAGGAGCCACTGCCTGCCTCACTCGAGTATAAGCCGAGGGCGGCTTTTTCAGCACAAAAAATGTGCTGAAAAACTAGGCTTATACTCGAGTATATAGGGTATTTTAATTTTTTCGTAAACAGCTTTGAGGTTTTTTTCAGCAATCAAGCAATATCTAAATGTTATGAAATAAAAATAGTAATTACTTAATTAAGCTTAATGAGAGAGAATGCTCCTTAACAATTCTTCATAGCTTATTTTGTGCTTTTAAGCATTATTTCCCTAACTTTTAAAATATCTATTTTTTTAAAAAAGATTTTAATTAATTAAAGATTTTAATTAAAAGGGGAGAAGACAGACCTGCCATGGCTGCAGCCTTTGAAGTTCCAATCTGTCTCCTCCACCCGCCATTAACCTCCATTTTGATCTGGAAGAATATGCAGCATTTAGGGCCTGAGCCATAAGTTGGACACTGTAGTAAATGCTATAGCGGTCTTGAGACCAGATTGCCTCCATGTCCTCCTGGGACAAAGTTTCCTGTAGTTCCTTTTCTGTGCATCTTGTCCAACCCACCATGGGCAGCACATCCTTTGAACATGAACAATTGAATGCTTTCTCCCAAAACTGTGCAGATGAAGATTTAGTTGCATATGAAAGTCGAGTATAGTAGCCATGTTCTCTCCTTTTTTGGGTATTCATTACAAAGGACAAGGAACCTTGGGCAGGTGGGAAAGAATGCATGTTACGAAACAACATATCGTCAATGTCCATAAGATCTGTTGTGATCCAGATTATCCCCTCAGATTCCCTCACTTGATGGATGCTTTGTAAAATCATGATTGGATAAATTCCATGTTCAGAGTCCCCATAATAAACAAACACTTTGACTTTTCTCAAGTCTGAAGGTTTACAATGTAAGGATGACATTTGTCGCAGGGTCAAAATCCGAAATTTTTCCAAGAAAGCAACACAAATCCCACTGTGGATCAGCAGAAGGGAGAAGGAACTCAGGAACCTTTCTCCATTGTCATTGTCTGGAACAAAGAGACCCATCCACGTCCACCCAAAATGGAGCAATAACTTGACAATTCCCATGTACTGGGTTTCTTCTTTGGGGACCATCCGGTAGATATAAGGAAACTGGGTTTTGTCTTTCAGATCATGAGCAGCAGAGCCAAAACTGATCTAGTATGACAAGGATTGGTGTCATGTTTTCAGAAATACACAAGAAGGGTCCCACGGCTTGATCAGGCCAAAGGCCCATCTAACCAGATGCTAACCAGATGCCTGCCATGCCTCTGATGGAGGAATCCTGTTCAGACGAGTACCTGGAGCTTACAGAGAAGGACGTGGTTCCAATGGACATTGAATACAAAAAAAGTATCAGGTGTTGTAATAATTGTGATCAAACAAAACCAAAACTACAAAACACCAAATTGGCTAATAAATATTGGGAACAGTTTACTCAATCAAACCTGTTAAAATAAACACATTAAGGTGCAACGTGCAAATCCAAGCCTGTAGATACTTTTAAGCACTTAATAAACTGATGGCATAATACTGTCACTACTGATAACATCCTAGCATAGTCCAATTACGCAAAAGTGTTGTAAATGGTACGCTACTGAACACGCAAAGTAGAGTACCATTTACAACACTTTTACGTAATTGGACTACGCTAGGATGTTATTAGTGTGTTTATTTTATTTTATTTTATTTTATTTTTCAAATAATTTTTATTGGTTTTACAATTTAGGCCTGGCTCTTTTTCAGGCCAGGTCACTTTTGTCATCTTACATTATCATATGACTTCCTCACATCCTCCCCACTGGTTCCATTTTTTTCTAAATCCCAATTCTATACAGGTTCATAACTTTTAAACTTACAAATATCTCCTCAGCATACTTTTATCTTTACTTCAATCACCTATTCCCCTTCCGCCTCCCCTCAATCCCTAGGTTTGTAGCCTTATTATTGTCCTTAATTTGATCCTTTATAATATATAATCTTAGTAATTTCTCATAAACATTGTAATCATTATAATCTTAATAATTTCTCATAGTCCCATAATCATTCCTTTGCCGTGTCCATTGTTCTTAACCTGGAATCCAAAAAAGAGTAATTTTATATATCCATCTTCAACCTATTCCTGCCGGCGTCGAAGCCCAATACCATTGTCTCTCTTGTGAAGTATTTTCCCAAGTCCAAAGCCAAACCTCTACTTGTTCAGCCAAGCATGCTGGTTCTTCTTTCTGCTGCATTCTGTTATGTTTGATTTTGCTGGTTTTCCTCATGATTCTTGTCTTGTTGCGTCGCTTAGCAACACCACTCTTAGAAAATTTATCCTTGCAGCCGGTTGTTTTGGGTTTCTTTTCTTTTTCTTTAGCCTTGGCATGGCATTTCCCCTCCGCTTGCAGCTGGGCATCTAGTTTGGCATTGACTTTGTTTAGGCTTTGTCTCATCCTGTTTGCATAATCTTGGGCTTCAACTCTGCATTCCTTCATCAGTTGCAAAATTTTCCACACAGTTACATCCTGGTTGTCCGCCATGTTCAAGGGCACAGCTTTCCACAGTCAAAATGAAGGTCACTTTTAAAAGTCACTTTTAGATTTTAAATCCAATAAATCCAATAATCCAATCAATCCACTATGTTTGTCAATATTTCACTCTTCAGCTACCCCCAAGACCAGGGGTTGCAAATGGGTTAAATCTCTGTTACAAGGTAAAACTTATGTTGCAGTTCAAATGCTTCGGTAACAGTCTCCTGTTACAATATCTCAATGGCAGGGGACAGACCTCCGTGATTTAAGTCGCAAGCCAGTCTCTAATTGGGTCCAAATTAAAATCTTAGTACTCACATCTCCAGTCCGAATTAATTGATTTCTTGGAGGAATCAGCGTGCTCAGGGAGGACGGACTCGCAGCTTCTCCCGACGGGGTTTTCAGGTCCGTGAAGCTCCGCCGCCCGCTCACTCTCGGGAACCCTTATTCGGGTCTCCCGGGGAGCAGGATCGGCGTTCCGAGCTTAGCCGGACCGCAGGACCCTGGGACACCTTGCCCAGGGGTTTTGGGGGCCGCGGCGCTGGCGCAGACACCCCTTTTCCTGGTCGGGTTGGGGAATGTCAGGACCGACATGTCCCCCCGACCGTCCTCTCCGGCGCGCCGACCGGAAGTCTCCAGTGTGTTTATTTTAACATGTTTGATTGAGTAAACTGTTCCCAATATTTATTAGCCAATTTGGTGTTTTCCAATGGACATTGAGGCAAAGCAGGGTATCTGGGGTCTTCAGGGGTCATGGCACCCCAACCTCTTCCTAGAGTCACAATGGGCCACTACACAGAATGAGAGACAGAGGCTAAGCAGCTGCACAGTCTGGAGAAATGCAAGCAGCTAAACCTCTGTGTTCAGTTAGCTGCCAGACAGTCACTGGTCTGCCTGAGAAACAAGAACTCCTTAGGAACCAGGGGCTACTTGGAACTACATCTTCCTATTTACAGTTTGGGGAGGGAGACAGGAAGAGGCTTAGGGTTTTCTAAATTGCTTTGCACTTTCTTAAAATGTGATTCCCCGCCTCCTTTGGTCTCTCTTTTTGGGAGCTTCTCTTTTGTGCTCCCTGAAAAATTTGGCCCTTAGGATATTGCTGAACTCCCATCAGTCTGCGCATGCATGGCAAATGTCCAGAATAGTTCTGGGGGGATGAAGGGGTTCCTCACCACTGCTGGAGAGGCAGCAAAGAAGAATGAAACATAACTGATCTCTTCCCTTCCAATTCCTACCTGGGGCATTTTGTAGATGCCCGACATGCTTGAAATAAGGTGGGGGATTTCAGAAGAAGTTGCTTCAAAAACAGCCAACGCTTTATTCTGTCTTCCACAGCTGTAACTTGGAATACTGTCTAGCATGGCATCGGCAGTTGTCCTGACATCATAAGCGGCCTCATATATGTTATAGCCCAGGGTGACATTGGCTAAATGCTTAAGATGTCGGGTGATCTCCTGAGTTGCAAACAAGATGGACAGGACTGCTGAGGTGTCCCATGCTGACCAACTGCAAATAAATGAATACATGAAAAATTGTTGTAGCCTCCCTTTCTCCATTAAATGAAAACAACTTGCCACACTCCTTGCTCTATAGGAACATAAGAAGAGCCTGCTCATTTTATATCTAATGGGTCAAACTCTGCAGCTAGGAAGGAGGAGAAGTTTGCCCAGAAACTGCAAGAAGGAGTAGCATTTAGGAGAGCTTGAGTTGGGGTGAATTAGAATGAAATGATCACTTTGAGTTTCTTAAGTTCAGAGCAGGACCGGTGCTAGGGGTTTTTGTGCCCTAGGCGAGGGGGGCAGGGCACGTGATGTAATTGCGCATGACGTACGGTGCCCCACCCCTTGCCCGCCGGGCGCCCCACGCCACCGTGATATTTGCCGCTGGTTGGGGCGGCACCGGGCAGCGGCGGGGGGCGAGGGGCAGGCTGGCCAGCGCCCCCTCCATTTTGGCGCCCTAGGCAGTTGCCTAGTTCGCCTAAATGGACACACCGGCCCTGGTTCAGAGATTTGGCCAGAACTATTTACAGGATGAGAAGATATGAAAGAGAGAAATGGCCTCTCTTGGGCTACCCACCTTAACTTCTGAGGCAGGTGGAACTACCTGGTAGGATTCCTATACTGATTTGAACATTTCAGAGAGTTTGAAGGAAAGTAGGTGGTCGGCTTCCATTCCTATTTTTACACTTTCTTTGACCCTCAAATGCAAGATTACACAGTGGATGTAGTATTTACCTAAGATACAATGTAATCCAATTACAGCCAACACCACCTGGACACATAATTTAGACAGATCTGTTCGGAATACAGGAATAGGGGAAGCTGTCAAAGGCATTTTATACTTGACTACAAAGAAACACACTTTTTGCATAAAAATACAAAATGAGACATGAGATGATCAACAGTGCTTTAGCTGCTGCCTTTGTATTAATGAAACTCCAAAATAGTGAAACGGTTCAGAATTAACCTCTCTGTTAGCAGGATACCAAGGGGTCACTAGGTACTTGGTTGCTGACTCTCAATCCCCAAATCTTCTTCCAAAGGCAATAGAGGGGCAAAGGAGAGAGAAGGTTTTTATCAGGGATGGCCAGCTATTAAATGATGTCTCTGACAAAAAGCCACAAATGTGAATGACGGCTGGGTAACATAAAGTCACTTACGTCATAACAGTATTTTTGGGAGGGATGGAGAACTTGAATGGGTAAGTTCTATAAGCTCCTGCAGATATGATCCCGCTAATCAGGTAGTCTCCCGACCTATAATAATTCAGCGGATCACTTTCCCCATTTAGATTCAGGGGGCATTTTGCTTTCAGCACCCCACTGGCTCCACGGGGCATTAGCAGCAAAAATAGCAGCACTAGTAATCGCATCTTCGCTATGCCTGCAAGAGTCATACACTCTTGTGACAGCAGTGACATTAGTAGCGCAGCTGGACTCCTACAATAGCTTCAGAAGCAAAGGTAGAAAAAGGAAACCTCTCACAGGAGCCTTGGCTGCCCCAAATCTCTTAAGCCAGGCTTACGATATTTAAAACCCAGTTTTTCTTGAAGGCTTGTGACAATAAGTTATCTCATTCTGCCTGTAATTCTGATGTTTATGTTATTTTTGGAGTTAAAAGCCATCGTTGGAGAAATCCCTGGACGAGATAAATAAATCCCCATGATTTTGATAATTATAAGGGTAAGAAGGTCCACCTCCCTGGCACCTGTGTGTGACTGAATGGGCAGGGGCAGAGCGAGAGCCAAGCATGTTTGTGAGAACTCACAGATGGGGCTGTCAATCTGGGCCCTGCTAAATTTGAGGAAACATCAACTTCAGAAAAGTTCAGAAAATTATAGAAAAGCTATGATGGATCAAGTCTCCTAAAGCAGGACATGATTGAGGTTTATAAACTGATGCATAGTGTGATTAACATAGATGGGAAAAGGTTTTTCTCTCTCCAAACTAGAACTTTGGACCCAAGTGGAACTAAAACTTTGGTTTCCTAGGCCCCAATCCTAATAACTACACAATTCATGGACATCAAATGAAGCTGATTGTTAAAAGAGTCAGGACAGAGAACAGGAAGTACATTTCCACACAGGTAACTTGTGGAATTAATTTCCACAGGATTCCGGGATGACCATGATATAGGTTGGCTTTAAAAGAGGATTGGCCAAATTCATGAAGGACAAGCTTATCAATGACTTGTAGCTTGCTGGCTATGTGCTAACCTCCAATGTCACAGGCAGGATGCCTCTGAATACTCATTGCAGAAAAACCCAATTGGAGAGCCTGCTGTTGTTCTTGAATCCTGCTGGTGGCTTCCCATTGGGGCATCTTATTGGCTGCCGTGAGAGCAGGTAGCTGCACTAGAGGAGCCATAGATTTGATACAAACTGTAAACAGATCAAGAAACTGGCAGGATTAATGTAAAAACCTGCAGTTTAAAATATATATATGAGATATATGTGCTCTCACTGTCGGCTGCTGTGAGAGCAGGTAGCTTAAGAAGAGGAGTCTTTGATCTGATCCGTTGGGGCCCCCTGTATGTATTTATGCAAGCCTTTGAAAAAAAGCCTATTGAAATTGCTTATCTAGGTTCTTTCATCAGTTTTCAACAGACATAAGGGGACATTCCCAACTAATTTCCAAGGAGCGACAGGGCTGTGTTTGCTCCTTGAATCTTTGGGAATATTCCTTGACCAAAGATCATGGATAACAGCAAGGTTCAATTTTAGGTGGCTAGACTGCGTTGGGGTGGGGAGTCTGTGGGGCTTTAGACACCCATCACTTCCTTTCTCAGTGGGAGAAAGCTAAGCAAAGTCCAGGTATTATTGCCACTGTATAAGGCAGATGCACAAGAAGAAGAGAAGAAGAAGAAGAAGAGTTTGGATTTGATATCCCGCTTTATCACTTTCTGAAGGAATCTCAAAGCGGCTAACAATCTCCTTTCCCTTCCTCCCCCACAACAAACACTCTGGGAGGTGAGCTGCATGTGGAGGAGCGGAGACACAAACCCGGTTCCCCAGATTACGAGTTTACCGCTCTTAACCACTACACCACACTGGCTCACAAGTGAGCTGGTTATTTAACCTGAACTTTTGTTAGCTCATTGCTTATCTCTGTGTTAGAGACCTTGAACAGAGGGGGCTCCTAATTAAGCACCTTTAACTATCGACGCCTCCCAGGATTCTTTGTAGGAAGTAATGAATGTTAAAGTGGTATGCATGTGCTTTACATTTATGGTGCAGTGATGATCCCAGAAGATTGCTCCTTCCTAGGAAGAATTTCAATCATACATAGTTGGGTTGAGGAAGGCTATTAATATAAATGTTATCTGTAGGGTCCAGTATGTAACGATCCATTATACATTCAAGAACAGTGTCTTTTACTGCAGGTGTTAGTGGAGTTTGGGGCAGATTTTTTTTTTAACTCTTTTGTATTTATTTGCTACCAAGTAAAGTTAACAGTAAAAGTAAAAACAGTTGTACACACATATAAACCTTAACAACATCATATTTTATGTGAAGCTAAGAATCTTCAAAGAAGCTAAGAATCAGACACTACCACATCACTTTTTGTAGTTAGATATGCTTTTGTGTTCAGATCTGGCCTGAGTATGATAATGTAGCATTTGGGAATGAAGATGCAACCCAGAAGACCAGCACTAGAGGCCAACATAGAGAAGACCTGCACGGCTACCATGTACTTCCCCTTGGTGCTCAGGTAGGTGGGCACAAAGGACACCCAAACACTGCAGAAGACCAGCATGCTGAAGGTGATCAGCTTGGCTTCATTGAACGACCCCGGAAGCTTTCTAGCTAGGAAAGCCACCGTGAAGCAGATGGCTGCTAGGAAGCCCATGTAGCCAAGGATAGTGTAAAACATGGCAACAGATCCTTCATTGCATAGAAGGATGATCTCTCTAGCTTGGGAGTGCATGTCAGAGTCTGGGAAGGGTGGGGAGATTCCCAGCCAGATGGTGCAGATGAGAACTTGCATACCAGAACAGGAAAGGACAATGGAGTTGACCAGACCCTTCCCCAGCCATCTTCTCACCTTGTTCCCTGGCTTTGTGGCCAGAAAGGCCAGCACCACAGTGATGGTTTTCGCCAACAGAGAAGAAACGGCAAATGAAAATATGATGCTGAAGGCTGTTTGTCGGAGAAGGCAGGTGACCTTCCTTGGCCGGCCAATGAACAGGAAGGAGGACAAAAAGGAAAGCAGGAGGGAGATGAGGAGGATATAGGATAAGTCTCGATTGTTAGCTTTGACTATGGGAGTTTCCTTGTATTTAATGAAGATTCCTAGCACAATGCAAGTGGTCAATGAGAAGAAGAGGGCAAAGGAAACCAGGACAATCCCCAAGGGTTCTTCATAAGTGAGAAATGTTGTAGTCTTGGGGACACATTTGTCTCGGGCCTCATTTGCATGCTGATCTTCTGGGCATTTGCTGCAATACTTTGCATCTGAAGAGAATAAGAATGACTTCAGTATCACTAGGAAAACTCTCACATCCATACCTGTCTGTGTTCCAATACAGTGGGAACATATAGCGATCTTGGAGAGGTCAGGAAACAAGAATATTGAACAGGGATGGAGAGGGACAACATTTCCCTGGCTGAAGACAGGATTTGCATTCAGAGACATAAATCTCATACCATCCAGCATTGTGAGTCCCAAAACCGGAACATGCGTCTTCCAGGCTTTGCTCTTGAGCCTCAAAGATGCGCTTTTTCCAGGACCCTGTTTTTACACTAGAGCATGCTGCCCAAAAATGCGTGTTTGGGGGCACTGTGCAAGAATGTGCCTTCCCAAAATGTGTTTTTTAATGCCGAAATCTTGGCAGACCACGGTGCCCCAAATGGCTACAACTGGTATAGTTTCACAAGATAAAACAGTATGTCCCCCCTTTTTTGAACATTATACTCTGATCTGATTTACTTTCAAGGAACCCCTAATGAAGACTTGCACATGTTATATTTTTATTTTATTCATTCATTTATTCATTCCATTTCTATACTACCTAATATAAAAAGTATCTTTAAGTGGTATACAAAGAACTAAAGCAACTGCATAAAACTTAAGCAACAAGCAACTTTAGAAAAATATAAATAAACAGTTACGTATAAACAATTGTTATATTAACACATAATTACTAATACATACAAACCCATATCCATTGCTTCTCCTTCTGACACACTTCCCCTCACAGCTCTCCCACCAAAATCTGATAAGGAGGAAGGTTCCTCCAAACTGCAGATCTCTCCCTAGTTTTTCACTCTAGGCTTACTTTTTCATCTGCAGGCAAGTAGGACTCCAATAGAGACACATGCCCAACTGGCATGATCTCTCCATCCTGGTCAGTCGGTCGGGAGCTTCAAAAGCTTTCTCCAGCCCAAACATCACAGCGACTGATACCAAGAGGCATTAGCACACTTACGGATCCATAGAGTGTTAGCAGATGGCGTCACAGACTCAGCAACGCAGCATTTTGGCTAAGCTACTTTATTTACATATAATAGACTCGGACCATTCTGACGCAGCTCTTTCCTCTTTCTCATCAGGCAGCAAAGAGAAAGGACAACAGTCCCACATCACGGAAACACAGTAATACAAAACATCCTGTCTCCGTCACTTCCCACTCTGTGGAATGAAAACACACACCACCATGTGATAAAAAAAGAAGAAGTGTTTGGATTTGATATCCCGCTTTATCCTTTATTCACAGTTCTTTCTGTAGCCTCTGCCCTCTTCTCCTCCAGGTCCTTTTAAAGACAGCTCTGCTCCAATCCCATGTGAAGCAGAACCCAGAAAAGGGATGCAGAGCATTGTGTGGTCTGCCTGCTGATCTCTCCCCTTGCCCTCCACAGTGTATACAGAGAAGGCTTCCCAAAGTAATTGCTTTGAACTGAAATGTATTGTGTTAACGGTGGAGACTGAAATTACAGAAGCCTAGAAAGTTGAGAAATAACTAGGTGCTGGAAAGACATAAGTGCTGGCTGCAGGTGAGTATCCCTCAGGAGGGACCTTTCGTTTAGCCACAGCTAAAGTTATTCACTGTCTGGTCACTAGCCCTCTAATTTCAGGTAGTGTGGGTATCTGGAAGAAAGCCTTCAGTTATGAATGTAGTGTAATAGATTTGGCGCGGACACAGCTAAACCCTTGAAATCAATAAATGGTAGGATTCTGACCCCCTTGCCTCTGGAGTCACCCACCTTCCTGAATGGAGATGGTCCCTTCCGCACAAGGAGCACAATCATAGCAGCAAACAGGCTCTCCTTCTTTAGCCACTCTGGCATATCCAGGGCGACAGCTTTCGGTGCATCTTGAACGAGGCACAATCTAAAAACAAGGAGAAAGAGCACCAAAAGGAGACCAGCATAAATTACAGACATCATCTGAATGCCCTGATTTGAAAAAGGCTCAAAGAAATATCATTTTTTTAAAAAAGAGGCCAGGTTTACAAACTTTAAAATGGGGGTGAGACCCATCCATATTTTGTAGGACTGTGTAGAAATCAGCTTGTTTTTGACATAAGGTTTCATTTTTAAAATACATAGTGGAATTGATACATTGTTGAGGGTAAAGGGTTAACTAATTAAACAATGGTCTTTTCTTAAGCCAAAACCGTTCTCCTCTCTTTGCCCCTCTCCATCTGAGTTGCAATGAGGGTCAGTTCAAATCAGAGGGCCAGAAAACAGCAATGGTGTACTCAGCTGAGACGAAGAAGTCAATTGGGGATGGGCCAGCTGAGGGTTAACCTGAAATTGGCCCACTCAGCAAACTTAGCAGATGTAAACTGGAGCCAGTGTGGTGTAGGGGTTAGAGGGCTGGACAAGAACCTGGGAGACCAAGGTTCAATTCCCACTCAGCCTTGAAGCTTCCTGGGTGAACTTGGGCCAATTACCTCCTCCAAGTCTAAGCTACTTCACAGGATTGCTGTGGGGATTAAAAGAAGAGGCAGAAAACCATTTCTAGCATTTTGAGCTCCACAGAGGAAAGGTGGGATATTAATGCAATAAACAAATAAATGAATGAATGCAATGACCTTGCTGAAGTTCCCCGGCCACACAATGGCTGCCGGATTAATGGTAAACTTTACGTCGGAGGAAGCCTGTTCCTCAATGCTCCCAACTTTCACTCTGCTGTGAGATCTATTGGGAAATACGACCCAGTTCCAGATATCAAAGTTGGCGGTCACCTCCCCATTCTTATCCAAATACAACCCTCCTATGGATGAATTGGAAAGCCAAATTTCTTTCAAGAAAGTGTGAAGCTAGAATGGCAGAGAAAACACCAACATTTAGGAAACATGATATCAGGGTTGCCTATGACAACTGAAGGCTTGTGCACAAACTCCATAACGGATCAAAGTAATCAAACATAT
Organism: Darevskia nairensis; assembly: GCA_034642065.1. NCBI lineage: Eukaryota > Metazoa > Chordata > Lepidosauria > Squamata > Lacertidae > Darevskia > Darevskia nairensis. The sequence continues at coordinate 133,119 of JAWWNI010000950.1, forward strand.
TGCAATGTAGTCGAAGCAAAATTCCAAGTATGATTGGTACTTGGCCAATAAATTATTCCTTATCCTTATCCTTAATATGCTTAATCAAAATGCGTCTTACCAATTTGGAGTGAACTGGTACTTGGCCAATATATTATTCCTTATCCTTATCCTTAATATGCTTAATCAAAATGCTTATTTTGAGCATATAATTGAGCAAATTTTTTCATTAAGTTGGGTATTTTGTTTGATGCAATTTTATTTTCCTTTGATAATTGAGGAAGGTACCAGACCTCTTACCAATTTTGAGTGAACTGTTCTAAATCAATGATATAGGGGTAGTAGCCTTGCAATGGCTATAAATGATGACCTTTTAGTCATTACAACAGTTCCTTTATCAGGTTTTAAATCCTCTTGGGGAATCAGAGAATCGTAGAATTGCAAAGTTGGAAGTGACCACAAGGGCCATCCAGTCAAACTGGAATACAGGAACTTTTCACCCTATGTAGGGCTTGAACCCACGGCCCTGAGATTGAGTCTCATGCTCTACCAACTGAGCTATTTTCAGACTCAAATAAGCATATATAGAGGACATGGATGGGAAGTACTTTGGAACTCTAGAAAATGCATGAATTTTAATTTGCGTTAATGTATGCTATTGTGACATCTTGGCATTTGGACATAGGAAACTCCTCACAAATCCTTTTCAATGGATACCCTAGGACTGATGGGGCAGGCAGAGATTACAACCTCCCCTCCATCCATGACTATGACTATAACCCAAAGCCTAACCAAGTTGTGATGGTTGCCATGAGTTAGGCAAAACCACCAGGCTGGAGCCAATTTTCTGGTGGGCAAATTCCTACATGCCCTCCTCACCTGTTCAGGAAGTATCCAGCAACCTGAGCCCCCCTCACTGGGCCCGTGGGAAACCACCGCTGGCCTGCAGTGTTGCAGACTCAGTTTTCAAAGTATTGGAGAACCACAAAAATAACAAAAATATCTGAATATGTCCAGCTAAAGACAGGGCGGACAGGGCAAACCTAAACTTATTAAATAATTCCAGAGATGGACAACATATTTCCAAAAGGGGGGGGGGCAGACCTGCCATGGCTGAAGCCTTTGTAGTTCCAAACTGTCTCCTCCACCCACCATTAACCTCCATTTGGATCTGGATGAATATGCAGCATTTAAAGCCTGAGCCACAAGTTGGACAACATAGTAAATGCTGTAACGATCTTGAGACCAGACTGCCTCCATCTCCTCCTGGGTCAAAGTTTCCCGTTGTTCCTTTTCTGTGCATCTTGTCCAACCCTCCACGGACAGCGCTTTGTTTGAACATGAACAATGGAATGCTTTGTGCCAAAACTGTGAAAATGCAGATGCGGTTGCAGATGAAAGTGGAGCATAGTAGCCACGTTCTGTCCTTTTTGGGGTATTCATTACAAAGGACAAAGAACCTTGGGCAGGCAGGAAGTAATCTGCGCCACTAAACAACATGTCATCAATGTCTGAAAGATCTGTTGTGATCCAGACTATCCCCTGAGATTCCCTCACTTCATGAATGCGTTGTAAGAGTAGGATTGCTAAAGTTATGTGTTGAGAATCCCCATAGTAAATGAACGCCTTGACTTGTCTCAGGACAGATGGTTTACAATGTAAGGATGACATTTGGTGCAGGGTTAAAATGAGGATTTTTTTCAAGAAAGCAACACAAATTTCATTGCGGATGATCAGAGGTGTGAAGCCACTCAGGAACCTTTCTCCATTGTCATTGTCTGGAACAAAGAGACCGATCCACGCCCATCGAAAACGGAGCAGCAACTTGACAATCCCCCAATACTGGGTTTCTTCCTTTGGGACCATCCGGTAGATAAAGGGGAACTGGGTTTTGTCATTAATGTAATGAGCAGTTGAGCCATAACTGATCTAGTAAGAAAAGGATTGGTGTCATGTTTTCAGGAATACACGGGAAGGGCCAGGTCACATGATCAGGACAATGGCTCATCCACTCCGGCATCCTAAACTGGAGGACCTGGAGCTTACAGAGAAGGAAGTGTCTTCAGTGGGCACTGATGCAGAGCAGGGCATCTGGGGCTTTCAGGGGCCCCTTTTTTCTAGAATCACCATGGGCCACGGCACAGAATGAGAGGCCACACAGTCTGGAGGAGTGCAGGCACCTAAATCTCCACAATCAGTTAGATGCCAGACAACCATTGTCTGCCTGAGAAAGAAGAACTCCTGGGGAGGAAGTGGCTACTTTTATTTAACATACCAATTACTATTGCCAGTATGTAGAGGGAGAGGGGAAGAGACAGAGGGCTTTCCATGTCAGTTCCCACTTTCTTAAAATGTGATATTCACTTTATGGTCTCCCTTTTTGGGTGACAACCCTCCCCTCCAAAGTCCTACCTGGGGCATTTTGTAGATGCCCAACATGCTTGAGATCTGGCTCAGGATTTCAGAAGTAGTTGCTTCAAAAACAGCCAACACGTCCTTCTGTCTTCCACAACTGTAGCTTGGAATACTATCTAGCAGGGCATCGACGGTTGTTCTGGCATCGAAAATAGCCTCATAGATGCTGTAGCCCAGGGTGACATTGGGTATAAGCTTAGGATGCTGGGTGATCTCCTGGATGGCAAACAACATAGACAGGATTGGCGAGGTGTCTGATGTTGAAAAACTGCAAATCAATCAATCAATCAATCAATCAATCGTTTCAGTCTCCCATTCTCCATTAAATGAAAACATGCCATACTACTTGTTCTAGAAGAACATCAGAGGATCCAAACTCTGCAGCTAGGAAGGAGCAGAATCTTGTCCAGATGCTCCCATAAGGCAATGAGTAGCTTTTAGGAGAGTTTGAGCTTGGGTGAATTAGATTGAACCGATGATTCACACTTCAGAGATTTGACAGGAACTATTTAAAGGTAAAGGGACCCCTGACCGTTAGGTGCAGTCGCGGAGAACTCTGGGGTTGCGGCGCTCATCTTGTTTTATTGGCTGAGGGAGCCGGCGTACAACTACCAGGTCATGTGTAGCCAGCATGACTAAGCCACTTCTGGCGAACCAGAGCAGCGCACGGAAACGCCATTTACCTTCCCGCCAGAGTGGTACCTATTTATCTACTTGCACTTTGACGTGCTTTCGAACTGCTAGGTTGGCAGGAGCTGGGACCGAGCAACGGGAGCTCACCCCGTCGCAGGGATTCGAACTGCCAACCTTTGATCGGCAAGCCCTAGGCTCTGTGGTTTGGACCACAGCACCACCCACGTCGGATCAGAAAGAATGAAAGAGAGAAATGTCCTCTCTTGGGCCACCACCATTCTAAACTTCTGAGGGTGGTGGAACTACCTGGTAAGGCCCCTATATTGATTTTGACATTCAAGAGAGTTTGTAGGCAAGGAGGTTGTCTCCAAACTTTAACTTGCACAGTGGATTTCATAGTTGTAGCCAGGTGTTCAGGTGGAGGGGCAGTCAAATTTGTTGATTTTTTTTTTTTTTTATAAAATCCAGGTTGCGGAGCTCAATTTAAAAAGCAAAGTGTCTTATAATGTTTTATTATGGAGCCATTCAGAATGAACCAGGAAGCAGGACATGAGATGATCAGCTGTCCTCTAGATGCTGCATTTGTATTAGTTAAACTGAACCACAAAAAATGTTCAGAATTAACATCTCTCTTTGCAGAATACTAAGGGACCAGTGTGAATTTATATGTTGAATCTCAATTCTGAAGTCAATAGAAGGGCAAAGGAGGGAGAAGTTCTTATCAGGGATGGCCAGAAATTAGCTGCTGTCTCGGGCAAATAGCAATGATTGTGCATAACATAAAAGTCACTTACGTCATAAAAGTGTTTATGGGATGACGGGTAAAGTTGTATTGGTAAGTTGCCACAAATCCTGCAGATATGATCCCACTAATGAGATAGTCTCCCGACCTATAATAATTCAGCGGATCACTTTCCCCATTTAGATTCAGGGGGCATTTTGCTTTCAGCATCCCACTGGCTCCACGGGGCATTAGCAGCAAAAATAGCAGCACCAGTAATAGCATCCTGGCTATGCCTGCAAGAGTCATACACTCTTGTGACAGCAGTGACATTAGTAGCGCAGCTGGACTCCTACAGTAGCTTCAGAAGCAGAGGTAGAAAAAGGAAACCTCTCACAGGAGCCTTGGCTGCCCCAAATCTCTCAAGCCAGGCTTACGATATTTAAAACCCAGTTCTTCTTGAAGGCTTGTGACAATGAGTTATCTCATTCTGCCTGTAATTCTGATGTTTATGTTATTTTTGGAGTTAAAAGCCATCGTTGGAGAAATCCCTGGACGAGATAAATAAATCCCCATGATTTTGATAATTATAAGGGCAAGAAGGTCCACCTCCCTGGCACCTGTGTGTGACTGAATGGGCAGGGGCAGAGCGAGAGCCAAGCATGTTTGTGAGAACTCACAGATGGGGCTGTCAATCTGGGCCCTGCTAAATTTGAGGAAACATCAACTTCAGAAAAGTTCAGAAAATTATAGAAAAGCTATGATGGATCAAGTCTCCTAAGGCAGGACATGATTGAGGTTTATAAACTGATGCATAGTGTGATTAACATAGATGGGAAAAGGTTTTTCTCTCTCCAAACTAGAACTTTGGACCCAAGTGGAACTAAAACCTTGGTCTCCTAGGCCCCAATCCTAATAACTACACAATTCATAGACATCCAATGAAGCTGATTGTTAAAAGAGTCAGGACAGAGAACAGGAAGTACATTTCCACACAGGTAACTTGTGGAATTAATTTCCACAGGATTCCGGGATGACCATGATATAGGTTGGCTTTAAAAGAGGATTGGCCAAATTCATGAAGGACAGGCTTATCAATGACTTGTAGCTTGCTGGCTATGTGCTAACCTCCAATGTCACAGGCAGGATGCCTCTGAATACTCATTGCAGCAAAACCCAATTGGAGAGCCTGTTGTTGTTCTTGAATCCTGCTTGTGGCTTCCCATTGGGGCCTCTTATTGGCTGCTATGAGAGCAGGTAGCTGCAGTTGAGGAGCCATAGATCTGATACAAACTGTAAACAGATCAAGACACTGGCAGGATTATTGTAAAAACCTGCAGTTTAAAAAATATATATGAGATATATGTGCTCTCACTGTCGGCTGCTGTGAGAGTAGGTAGCGTAAGCAGAGGAGTCTTTTATCAGATCCGTTGGGGCCCCTTGTATGCCTTATTGAAGCCTTTGAAAAAAAAGTCTATTGAAATTGCTTATCTAGGTTCTTTCATCAGTTTTCAACAGGCATAAGGGGATATTCCCACCTAATTTCCCTTGAACATTTGGCTTTAGACACCCATCACTTCCTTTCTAAGAGGGAGAAAGTTAAGCAAGGTCCAGGTATTATTGCTATTGTATAAGGCAGATGCACAAGCGAGCTGGTTGGGTTGTATCTCTAGCCTGAACTTTCATTAGCTCATTGCTTATCTCTGTGTTAGAGACCTTGAACAGAGGGGGCTCCTAACTAAGCAACTATCAACGCCTCCCAGGATTCTTTGTAGGAGCCATGAATGTTAAAGTATATACATTCAAGAACAGTTTCTTTTCTGCAGGTGTTAGTGGAGTTTGGGACAGATTCTTGAAGATGTGGAACCTTCTGAAGGGACTCTCTTTGCAAATGAGGTTTTCAGCTGCTGAGGTTGTATTGCTCTTTGAACCACATGCAGCACTGAAAGACTATATTGATTTGCACCAGTACATGTCAGTGAAATGGACATCTTCAGTAACAAGTCCATCAGATTATAAGAGAGATAGGACTGTAGGGCCTCTCCATCCTTTTTATACATTCACTTTCATCTTTCCTTTCTACTTCCTTTCACAATATTATTTTATATTTCTGCTTCTTTGATTTCATGCATAACAAGGTCTGAACCCAGATTGAAATGAGTCAAGATAATTGTTTGACCTCAGGTGGTCCCATTCATGTGACCTCCCAACTGTTGCCCTGTTTGACATTAAAGCTTGCCAAGGGGTATGAGTGGATGAATCCAGGAATTGTCAATGCATCCTCATGAAACAGGGCAGTCCTGGTTGTCTTGAAATATGTGGTGATTTGATCACTCCTGAAAATTCCCAACTTGAGCCTTTTGGTTTATAACTGCTACTAAAACCCAATTGCTAATACTGGTTATTTGGGATATGTAGATGCTGGAAAGGTTTTTTTTTTATTATATTTTATTATTTTTAAAGTACAAAATTGCAAGTGCACAGAGTAAAATAAGAAACAAAGAAGAAGAAACAAGAAATAGTAACCATGTAGAAAACACAATAGAGGAAAAACAATAAAAAATATACTGTGAACATTATAAAAAAGGGGAGAAAATTCTTGTTGCAGTTTACCAGACCTAAATATGGCGTTTATGATATGGCGTTTAGAAAAATGAATTCCAAATATTGTTACATTTGTCCGTGGCAAATCTATGTTTCTACACAACTTGTTCATGTGCAGCGAGTTTGTACATTTCTTCAATCCAATCATTAAAGCAAGCTGCATTTTAATTTTTTTATTTATTCAATATGTCTTTTTGCCATAGAATAAGCATCTCAGAGAGTCCATTCATATTATCACTTTGTTAGATTACATGTGTTTTCCTCTGCAAAGTTTAAGATTGTTCCGTAGAGTCATTTTCAAGGGTGGAGAGGTTTGTGGCCAGACAATTGCACACACTCTTACATCATCTCTGATTCTAGAATTAATAGTGTTTCCAGTTGTCCTGACAGAAACCAGGGTAGGGTAAACCTTAACAACACCATATTTTATGTGAAGCTAAGAATCTTCAAAGAAGCTAAGAATCAGAAACTTCCTTCACTTTTTGTAGTTAGATGTCCTTTTGTGTTCAGATCTGGCCTGAGTATGATAATGTAGCACTTGGGAATGAAGATGCAACCCAGAAGCCCAGCACTAGAGGCCAACATGGAGAAGACCTGCACAGCTACCATGTACTTCCCCTTGGTGCTCAGGTAGGTGGGCACAAAGGACACCCAAACACTGCAGAAGACCAGCATGCTGAAGGTGATCAGCTTGGCTTCATTGAAGGACCCCGGAAGCTTTCTAGCTAGGAAAGCCACCGTGAAGCAGATGGCCGCTAGGAAGCCCATGTAGCCAAGGATAGTGTAAAACATGGCAACAGATCCTTCATTGCATAGAAGGATGATCTCCCTAGCTTGGGAGTGCATGTCAGAGTCTGGGAAGGGTGAGGAGATTCCCAGCCAGATGGTGCAGATGAGAACTTGCATACCAGAACAGGAAAGGACAATGGAGTTGGCCAGACTCTTCCCCAGCCATCTCCTTGCCTTGTTCCCTGGCTTTGTGGCCAAGAAGGCCAGCACCACAGTGATGGTTTTTGCCAAAATAGAAGAGACAGCAACTGAGAAGATGATGCTGAATGCTGTTTGTCGGAGAAGGCAGGACACTTTCTTTGGCCAGCCAATGAACAGGAAGGCGGACAAAAAGGAAAGCAGGAGGGAGATGAGGAGGATATATGAGAGATCTCGATTGTTAGCTTTGACTATGGGAGTTTCCTTGTATTTAATGAAGATTCCTAGGACAACAACAGTGGTTAAGGACAATAAGAGGGCAAAGGAAACCAGGACAATCCCCAAGGGTTCTTCATAAGTGAGAAATGTTGTAATCTTGGGGACACATTTGTTTCGGGCCTCAATTGCATGCTGATCTTCTGGGCATTTGGTGCAATGCTTTGCATCTGAAGAAAAGAAGAAGGACTTCAGTATCACTAACATAATTCTTACATCTCTGTCTGTATTCCAATACAGTGGGACAATATAACAAAGTTGAAGAGGTCAGGAAATCAGAGAGGGACATTTCCTGGCTTAGGACAGGATTTGCTGGAAGAGCCCTAAAACCTACACAGACTGAAAATGACATGCTTAAGCCATTTCTGAGCATTTTACTCTGATGTAGGCATCATCAAATTTACTTCCAAGGAACCCCTAAATGTCAGAGTATGAGAACAGATTACAGAGTGTCAAAGTCAAAGTCAAAGCTTTATTACGGTCATACACCAGCTATTAAAAATAAGAATGCTTTACAGAGCTATGGGGGTTAAAACTCGGAGTGAATATAAAAGTCTTATAAATTTGAAGGGGCTAAATTTCCAGGGGTGGGGGAGTCCAACTGGCCTTTTCCCAGGCGCTGCTCTAGAACTTCAGTATTGTATCCGAGCAGGGGAACTACTTCCCACAGTCCAACTCCGAATTCGCTATTACGTTGGCAGGCTTGTTCTGGGATAGAAGACTGGTCCTGCCGATCTGCGTACAGAATCTGGCAACCATCCGCGTTAACTTTTTCTCCTTTCCTAATAGTAGGGCATTTAGTTTGGTCTTTTCTGGGAGGTCGGCCAGGTTCTCCAGAATGGGGGCGATGATTTCTCTGCGAGCCTTATCATACAGCGGGCATCTAAAAAATAGATGCTCAGGGCTACCTACTTCCCCCGATGAGCAGGGACAGAGTCTCTGCTCGTATGGGATCTTTCCAAAGGCGCCTAACAGCACTGGCGAAGGCAACGCCGAGCTTCGGGCGAGCGTAAAAGCTCTTCTTGAAATTCTGGATTCAAGATAATAGAGATACGCTGCCGGAGCAGCAATATATCTCTCGTTTTCAGCTATGATGTAATCCGGGGACCTCGTGCTGTACAGTGTGTTCTCCTTCTACGGTGGTACCTCGGGTTAAGTACGCTTCAGGTTAAGAACTCCGCTAAGAACAGAAATCGTGCTCTGGCAGTGCAGCAGCAGCAGGAGGTCTCATTAGCTAAAGCAGTGTTTTTCAACCTTTTTTGGGCAAAGGCACACTTGTTTCATGAAAAAAATCACGAGGCACACCACCATTAGAAATGTTAAAAAAATTAACTCTGTGCCTATATTGACTATATATAAAGTAATTCTCTTGAATAGGAATCAAATAAACACAAAGAAAGTATTTTATAATTACTTTATTATGAAATAGTAAGTAAACAGAAATATGAAAAATTATAAAATACTTTATTCAGTGCGCAACCTGGGCCTGTTTGGCTGAACACAAAGCTGATATTCTGGCTGGAATCGAAGAAAGACACACACGTAGCTCTTCGTCAACAGCTCTCAGTCTCTCTCTGTATTTAGTTTTCATAGCAATCATGCTTGAAAAGCTCATCTCACACAGATATGTAGTGGAAAATGGGAGCAATGTCAAAATAGCTTTGTTTGCCAGAAGGGGGAACTCCTTGGCAGTATCCAACCAAATTTTTCCCACGGCACACCAGGCAACATCTCGCGGCACACTAGTGTGCCGCGGAACAGTGGTTGAAAAACACTGAGCTAAAGTGGTGCTTCAGGTTAAGTACGCTTCAGGTTAAGAACGGACCTCTGGAACGAATTAAGTACTTAACCCAAGGTACCACTGTATAAGGACAGTTTACACAGGTTCTGTTTTTATTTCATTCATTGATTTTTTCGTTCCATTTCTATGCTACTTAACATGAAAAGTATCTCTAAGGTGTGCACAGCAAACTAAAGCAACAGCAGACAAGCAATAATCAGTTATGTATAAAAATGTAACAATAATACAAGATTACTAATATATGTAGAAACAAGTATCACTCCTTGTCCTTCTGACACACTTCACCTCACCGACTCCGTGCTCTCACCGAGATCACAAACAATCTCACAGCTCTTGCACAAAAATCTGACAAAGAGGTGGACCTCCGGTCGAGCGCCTGCCATCACGGCAGGAGAGCCCTTCAGCTGAAGGGGGGCTCAGCCCTTCAAAGGCAAGGGGGAAACGCTACAGTGCAGCGACCCGCAGAAAGAACCCCAAATCAAGCGTTTTGGGGGCATGGGTTCTGGCGGGCGCCAAAAAGCGAGCTCTTCCCTCCCCGGTAAGCTCAGAATTTGAGCCCCGAGAGAGAGGAAGGGAGCCGCGGTGCATTGGACACAAAGCTTCCTTTGAGGCGTGAAGCTGATGGTCTGTGAGGCTTGAGCGCTCGATTCTTCCAAAGACATTGAAAATGCCATGGTTGTTACCGTGAGTACAAATTTGGATTAACTTGGCGAAAATTGGTAGAAGGGAAAGGGGCTTAAAAAGGAAGGCAGTCCCTAACCACGGATGAAGGAGGAAGGCAATGGAATTATCCCGAATCCCGAATCAGTTTTCTTTGTTGAATGTTTAAACTTCTAAGGATTAAGTGTGAACCCCCCCCCCCAGGAACAGGGGAGGGGCAGAGCGGTCTTTTGTGTCGGAATACCCTGTATTTGCTAGAACAATAGACTGAGTAAAAGCTGCTTCTAATTCTGGGGACAGGTTTCCCCGGTCGGAAGGCGAGACTCCATTATGATCTCACAGGAATGGAATGTTTTTCTCACTTTGAATTGTTGAAGAGTTACTGGAAGAATCCCACCATTTCCTGTTTTTCAAGCCTGGGCTGTCCTTGAGGCTGAAGGGATGGGAACAGACATAACATTATTGGCTTCCCAGCAGGCAATATTAACATCACTTGCTGAAACTTAAAAGTGCCCTTGCTCGGAACACACAACAGACTATAAAATTGAGCAAACTTATTAGAGGGGAGGAGGGCTGCGAGGAAATCTTGGAAGAGGAAGAGGAAGGAGGAGAAGATGAAGGACTTTATAAGTGTGAGAGGCTTGTAGTCCATAAAGAAAAAAAGGAGAACTTTTGGAGTGAGAGTCCAAAATGAACAAAGAGAGAAGATTCAACAAGCAACACTGTACAAAGAAGGACGGTATGAGCGTGAGAGGCTCACAGTTCAGAAAGAAGAAAAAAAGGGAGAACTTTTGGAGTGAGAGTCCAAAAGTTCAAAAAAAGCAGAGAGAGAAGAATCTACTACAAGAAATATTGCACAGCACCTTCTATGGACAAATGAAAAACCCAGAACAAGTTATGGTTAGAGGTTTGTGGCCGGGTGGGGGGGGCAGCGGGGCAAGGTTAAAAGATGGAGAATGGCAAGAAATGTCAGGAAGGGGGTGGGGTGAAGATAATATAAAGGTTAAAACAAATAAGATAACCCGGTTTGAAATAGGACTGATTTATGGGACTTGCCAAATAGATTGGGGGGACTTGTGGACCAGAAGAGGAGACAGCGATTTATGATTAAATAATAGGTTAACAACCATATGATGTATCGTGGATATTAAGATATATGGAAAATTCTAGAAGGGAGAGGAGGTAGTAGGGGAGGTATTGTTAGATTAGCAATGTGTAAATTTAATTATTGGATTATATAAAATAAGATTAGGATCTTTTTTTTAATGATTATGTGAAGGAAAAAGGATCTGGAATTGTTAGAAGATAATGAATTGTTTTTTGTTTTTTTTTACTGTAATATGTGAAGTGTTTGGATGAGGAAAATTGCCAAAGCTGATATAAAATGAAAATCAGGAAGGAGGGACTTTGGGGAAGTCCATTTAAGATGAATACGAAATTAAGGATTAAGGAATTTATAATTATGTCTTTTGTTTTGTTGTGTTGTTGTTTTGTTTTGAATGTTGTTAAAATGAGGAAATGAATAAAGAATTTTTTGGGGGGGAAATCTGACAAAGAGGAAGGTTCCGCCATACTGCTGATCTCTCCCTAGTTTTTTTACTTTAGGCTTACTTTTTCATCTGCAGGCATCATGGTGGATGGAGTAGCACCCCCAGACTGCCCCAGCTACGTCCCATTCAGCAGTCAGTCAGCTGAACTCCCCCACCAAGTAAGGAAGAAGACCAACCCTTTACTCACAGTTCTTTCTGTAGCCTCTGCCCTCTTCTCCTCCAGGTCATTTTAAAGACAGCTCTGCTGCAACCCCATGTGAAGCAGAGTGTGGAGAGCATGAATAAGAATGACTTCAGTATCACTAAGAAAACTCTCACATCCATACTTGTCTGTGTTCCAATACATTGGGAACATATAGCGATGTTGCAAACAAGAATATTGATCATCACAGCGACTGATCCCAAGAGGCATAAGTACACTTACGGATCCACAGAGTGTTAGCATATGGTGTAACAGTCTCAGCAACGCAGCATTTTGGCTAAGCTACTTTATTTTCATATAATACACTCGGAGCATTCTGACTCAGCTCTTTCCTCTTTCTCATCAGGCAGCAAAGAGAAAGAACAAAGGACAATAGACCCACACAATGGAACACAGTAATATAAAACATCCTGTCTCCGTCACTTCCCACTCTGTGGAATGAAAACATACACCGTCATGCGTTAAAAAAGCAATCCCATGACTGCAAGCACGGAGCAAGAATCCTAACTGGAAGGTGGAGTGTCATCCTCAGACTCCGTCCCAGCTACGTCCCATTCAGCAGTCAATCAGCTGAATTCCCTATTCTCAGTTCAAAGTACAAGAAGTTTGGTGAGTTTCCTGGGGGTCCCAAGTAAGGAAAAACACCCATCATCCTTTACTCACAGTTCTTTCTGTAGCCTCTGCCCTCTACTCCTCCAGGTCCTTTTAAAGACAGCTCTGCTCCAATCCCATGTGAAGCAGAACCCAGAAAAGGGATGCAGAGCATTGTGTGGTCTGCCTGCTGATCTCTCCCCTTGCCCTCCACAGTGTATACAGAGAAGGCTTCCCAAAGTAATTGCTTTGAACTGAAATGTATTGTGTTAACGGTGGAGACTGAAATTACAGAAGCCTAGAAAGTTGTGAAATACCTTTAAAATCTTCACTGAAAGTATCTGAATGAATGGATTATTTACTCATTAGCAAATGTCTTAAAGATATCAAATCAATGTACAAACGGGAATACAGTTGTACCTTGTGTTAACGGTGGAGACTGAAATTACAGAAGCCTAGAAAGTTGAGAAATAACAAGATGCTGGAAAGACATAAGTGCTGGCTGCAGGTGAGTATCCCCGAGGAGGGACCTTTTGTTTGCAGGATGCCACAGCTAAAGTTATTTACTGTCCGGTCACTACCCCTCTAATTTCAGGTAGTGTGGGCATCTGGAAGAAAGCCTTCAGTTATGAATGTAGTGTAATAGATTTGGCGCGGACACAGCTAAAACCTTGAAATCAATAAATGGTAGGATTCTGACTCCCTTTCCTCTGGAGTCACCCACCTTCCTGAATGGAGATGGTCCCTTTCGCACAAGGAGCACAATCATAGCAGCAAACGGGCTCTCCTTCTTTAGCCACTCTGGCATATCCAGGGCGACAGCTTTCGGTGCATCTTGAACGAGGCACAATCTAAAAACAAGGAGAAAGAGCACCAAAAGGAGACCAGCATAAATTACAGACATCATCTGAATGCCCTGATTTTAAAAAGGCTCAAAGAATGGTCTTTTCTTAAGCCAAAACCGTTCTCCTCTCTTTGCCCCTCTCCATCTGAGTTGCAATGAGGGTCAGTTCAAAACAGAGGGCCAGAAAGCAGCAGTGAGTACTCAGCTGAGACGTAGAAGTCACCTGGAGATGGGCCAGCTGAGGGTTAACCTGAAATGCGCCCACTCAGCAAACTTAGTAGATGTCACCGCAAGGAAACTGGAGCCGGTGTGGTGTAGGGGTTAGAGGGCTGGACAAGAACCTGGGAGACCAAGGTTCAATTCCCACTCAGCCTTGAAGCTTCCTGGGTGACCTTGGGCCAATTAGCTCCTCCAAATCTAAGCTACTTCACAGGATTGCTGTGGGGACTAAAAGAAGAGGCAGAAAACCATTTATAGCATTTTGAGCTCCACAGAGGAAAGGTGGGATATAAATGCAATAAACAAATAAATGAATGAATGCAATGACCTTGCTGAAGTTCCCTGGCCACACAATGGCTTCCGGATTAATGGTAAACTTTACGTCGGAGGATGCCTGTTCCTCAATGTTCCCAACTTTCATTCTGCTGTGAGATCTATTGGGAAATACGACCCAGTTCCAAATATCAAAGTTGGCGGTCACCTCCCCATTCTTATCCAAATACAACCCTCCTATGGATGAATTGGAAAGCCAAATTTCTTTCAAGAAAGTGTGAAGCTAGAATAGCAGAGAAAACACCAGCATTTAGGAAACATGATATCAGGGTTGCCTATGAGAACTGAAGGCTTGTGCTTAATATGCTTAATCAAAATGCTTATTATGAGCATATGAGTGAGCAAATCTTTTCATGAAGTTGGGTATTTTGTTTGATGCAATCTTATTTTCCTTTGATAATTAAGGAAGGTATCAGATCTCTTACCAATTTTGAGTGAACTGTTCTAAATCAAGGATATAGAGGTAGAAGCCTTGCAATGGCTATAAATGATGACCTTTTAGTCATTACAACAATTCCTTTATCAGGTTTTAAATCGTCTTGGCGATCAGAGAATTGTAGAATTGCAGAGTTGGAAGGGACCACAAGGGCCATCCAGTCCAACTGGAATACAGGAACTTTTTACCCAGTGTGCACCTTGAACCCACGGCCCTGAGATTAAGAGTCTCGTGCTTTACCAACTGAGCTATTTTCAGACTCAAATAAGCATATATAGAGGACATGGATGGAAAGTACTTTGGAACTCTAGAAAATGCATGAATTTTAATTTGCTTTAATGTATCGTGTTGTGATTTCAATTTTCTGTATGTTTCAAATTAGGGTTGCAAATTTTTAATGATAATTTTATCATTTTAACTCTTTTGTAAACTGCTTTGAGGATTTTCCAGCAATCAAGCAAGATATAGATTTTATGAAATAAATGAATATATCAATTAATTAGATAAGCTGTATGTGAGAGAATGTTCCTTAACCATTTTTCATTCACTATTTTGTGCTTTCAATGAAATATTTTCTTCTATTTTTTCTCTATTATCTTGCATGCCAAGGCTTCGTACCTCCCATCACCCTGACTACCAGCTTAGAATGAGGACACCACATGGTTGACTTTGGATTGAATAAGGCCACAACTTCATTGAAGTTTGGCATAGAGGTTTGGCATAGGCATTGGGTGACCATAAACTTCTGGCCGGCCTGTTGAAAGTGATGTCAATCCAACAGTGGGGATTCCTAAGATTTACATCAAAAGGGGGACCCCCGCAGGTATGGCCACCTTGAGGTGGGCTTTAGGTCTCAGGTCCCATCTTGGCATTGATCATAGGAAACTCCTCACAGATCCCTTTCAACCTCCCCTCCATCCATGACTATGACTATGACTATAACTATGACCCAACGCCTAACCAAGTTGTGATGATTGTCATGAGTTAGGCAAAACCACCAGGCTGGAGCCAATTTTCTGGTGGGCAAATTCCTTCCTGGCCTGGAAAACAGCGAAGAGCATAGCCATGGCAAGGTCAGAGTACCTTGTAAATTCACATAATCAAAGGGCTGGCTGGATGAAAAACCCAACGAGGAAAACCAGGTGATGGGTACAGTTGCAGGCTGCTTAAAAGCCTGAGGGAAGCTCCGTCAGGTCCACCTCAAACACCAGCCCTGAGTCCAAGTCTGCTTGCCATTTGCCAAACGTGCAAGCAGGCTTGGATCCAGTTCCTGATAGGAGCGGGAGGCTTCCTACCCTCCTCACCTGTTCAGGAAGTATCCAGCAACCTGAGCCCCCCTCACCGGGCCAGTGGGAAACCTCCGCTGGCCTGCAGTGTTGCAGACTTAGTTTTCAAAGTATTGTAGAACCACAAAAATAACAAAAATATCTGAATATGTCCAGCTAAAGACAGGGCAGACAGGGCAAACCTAAACTTATTAAATAATTCCAGAGATGGACAACATATTTGCTAAACGGGGAGGGGACAGACCTGCCATGGCTGCAGCCTTTGAAGTTCCAATCTGTCTCCTCCACCCGCCATTAACCTCCATTTCGATCTGGATGAATATGCAGCATTTAAAGCCTGAGCCACGAGTTGGACACCGTAGTAAATGCTGTAATGATCTTGAGACCAGACTGCCTCCATCTCCTCCTGGGACAAAGTTTCCCGTTGTTCCTTTTCTGTGCATCTTGTCCAACCCTCCACGGACAGCACTTTGTTTGAACATGAACAATGGAATGCTTTGTGCCAAAACTGTGAAAATGCAGATAGAGTTACATATGAAAGTGGAGTATAGTAGCCACGTTCTGTCCTTTTTGGGGTATTCATTACAAAGGACAAAGAACCTTGGGCAGGCTGGAAGTAATCTGTGCCACCAAACAACTTCTCATCAATGTCCAGAAGATCTGTTGTGATCCAGACAATCCCCTGAGATTCCCTCACTTCATGAATGCGTTGTAAGAGTAGGATTGCTAAAGTTATGTGTTGAGAATCCCCATAGTAAATGAACGCCTTGACTTGTCTCAGGACAGATGGTTTACAATGTAAGGATGACATTTGGTGCAGGGTTAAAATGAGAATTTTTTCCAAGAAAGCAACACAAATTTCATTGCAGATGATCAGAGGTGTGAAGCCACTCAGGAACCTTTCTCCATTGTCATTGTCTGGAACAAAGAGACCGATCCACGTCCATCCAAAATGGAGCAGCAACTTGACAATCCCCCAATACTGGGTTTCTTCCTTTGGGACCATCCGGTAGATAAAGGGGAACTGGGTTTTGTCATTGATGTAATGAGCAGTTGGGCCATAACTGATCTAGTAAGAAAAGGATTGGTGTCATGTTTTCAGGAATACACGGGAAGGGCCAGGTCACATGATCAGGACAGTGGCTCATCCAGTCCTGCATCCTGCAGTGGAGGGCCTGGAGCTTACAGAGAAGGAAGTGTCTTCAGTGGGCACTGATGCAGAGAAGGGCATCTGGGGCTTTCAGGGGTCATGGCGTTCCACCTTCTTTCTAGAATCACAATGGGCCATGGCACAGAATGAGAGGCAGAGGCTAAGCAGCCAAACAGTCTGGAGGAGTGCAGGAACCTAATTCTCCATGATCAGTTAGCTGCCAGACATCCATTGTCTGCCTGAGAAAGAAGAACTCCTGGGGAGCAAGGGGCTACTTTTATTTAACATACCAATTACTATTGCCAGTACAGAGAGGGAGAGGGGAAGAGACAGAGGGCTTTCCATGTCAGTTCCCACTTTCTTAAAATGTGATATTCACTTTATGGTCTCCCTTTTTGGGTGACAACCCTCCCCTCCAAAGTCCTACCTGGGGCATTTTGTAGATGCCCAACATGCTTGAGATCTGGCTCAGGATTTCAGAAGTAGTTGCTTCAAAAACAGCCAACACGTCCTTCTGTCTTCCACAACTGTAGCTTGGAATACTATCTAGCAGGGCATCGACGGTTGTTCTGGCATCGAAAATAGCCTCATAGATGCTGTAGCCCAGGGTGACATTGGGTATAAGCTTAGGATTCTGGGTGATCTCCTGGATGGCAAACAATATAGACAGGATTGGCGAGGTGTCCAATGTTGAAAAACTGCAAATACATGAATCAAGCAAACAAACCTTTGTTTCAGTCTCCGATTCTCCATTAAATGAAAACATGCCATACTACTTGTTCTATAAGGGCATAAGAGGATCCAAACTCTGCAGTTATAAAGCAGCAGAATCTTGTCCAGATGCTCCCACAAGGCAATGAGTAGCTTTTAGGAGAGCTTGAGCTTGGGTGAATTACATTGAAATGATGACTAACACTTCAGAGATTTGGCAGGAACAATTTACAGGAACAGAGGAAATGAAAGAGAGAAATGCCCTCTCTTGGGCTGCCAACCCTTAACTTCTGAGGGTGGTGGAACTAACTGGTAAAGTCCCTATATTGATTTTGACATTCAAGAGAGTTTGTAGGGAAGGAGGTTGTCTCCTTACATCCAGATTTTGGCACCAGGGCCGGCGCGTCCATTGAGGCGAACTAGGCAGTTGCCTAGAGCGCCAAAATGGAGGGGAAATTGGCCAGCCTGCCCCTCGCCCCCCGCCGCCGCCCGGTGCCGCCCCTACCAGCAGAACTTCGGGCAAAAACCGCAGCGGTGTGGGGCGCCCGGCAGGGCAGGGGGCGGGGCACCGCTCCGCAACGTGCGTCATACGCAATGACGTTACGTGGCCCGCCCCCTCGCCTAGGGCGCCAAAATTGCTAGCACCGGTCCTGTTTGGCACTTCCTTCGATCTCCAAACTTTAAATTGCACAGTGGATTTCATAGTTGTAGCCAGGTTTTCGGGTAGAGGGGCAGTCAAATTTGTTGAATTTATTTTTATGAAATTCAAGTTGCGGAGCTCAATTTGAAAAGCAAAGTGTCTTATAATGTTTTATCATGGAGCTATTCAGAATGAACCAGGAAGCAGGACATGATGATCAGCTGTCCTCTAGATGCTGCATTTGTATTAGTTAAACTGAACCACAAAAAAATAAAGTGTTCAGAGTCAACATCCCTATTTGCAGAATACTAAGGGACAAGTGTGAATTTATATGTTGAATCTCAATTCTGAAGTTAATAGAAGGGCAAATGAGGGAGAAGTTCTTTTCAGGGATGGCCAGAAATTAGCTGCTGTCTCGGGCAAATAGCAATGATTGTGAATGCAGTTGGTGTAACATAAAAGTCACTTACGTCATAACAGTGTTTATGGGATGACGGGTAAAGTTGTATGGGTAAGTTGCAACGAATCCTGCAGATATGATCCCACTAATCAGGTAGTCTCCTGACCTATAGTAATTCAGCGGATCACTTTCCCCATTTAGATTCAGGGGGCATTTTGCTTTCAGCATCCCACTGGCTCCATGGGGCATAAGCAGCAGAAATAACAGCACCAGTAATAGCATCCTACCTATGCCTGCAAGAATCATACACTCTGGTGGCAACAGTTATTTTAGAAGCACAGCTGGACTCCTACAGACCTTCAGAAGCAGAGGTAGAAAAAGGAAACCTCCCACAGAAACGAGCCCTGCCAGCCCCAAATCTCTCAGGTCAGGCTTCCGATATTTATGACCCAGTTCTTCTTACAGGCTTGTGACAATAAGGTATATCATTCTGCCTCTGATTCTGATGTTTATGTTCTTTGTGGCCACCGTTGGTAAAATCCCTGGAGTAAATAAATTATCATGATTTTTATAATTATAAAGTTAAGAAGGTCCACCTCTTCAACTCCTTGGAACTGGTGTGTGTCTCAATGGGCAGCTGCAGAGCAAAAGCAAAACATGTTTGTGAGAACTCAAAGATGGTGCTGTCTATCTGGGCCCTTTTAAACAAGGAAACATTAACTTCAGTAAAGTCCAGGAAACTATAAAATAGCTATGATGGATCAATACTAGAAAGGCAGAACATGATAGAGGTTTAAAAACTCCCATATGGTGTGGATAATATGTATAGGAAAAAAGTTTTCCTCCCTCCCAGTAATAATACTAGAAATTTGGACTTTATGCAGGAATTTAAACCCTTGTGTCCCAGGCCCTTGTCCAACACCCTGATCACTACACCACACTGCCTCATAACTATAGATTCATTGGCATCTAATGGAGGTCTCTAACACAGAGATAAGCCATGAAATACTCACATGAGCTAATAAAAGTTCGGGTTCATGAGACAACCCAACCAGCTGACTGGTCCATTGGCTTTATACAGTAGCAATAATGTCTGGCCTGAGCTTTGTAATATATGTTGTTGTTGTTTAGTCATTTAGTCGTGTCCGACCCTTTGTGACCCCATGGACCAGAGCACGCCATGGGGTAATATATGTACTAGTAGCCAACTAGAGATTCAATTCTAATTCAATTCAGTTTCCAATGAAGCTGAATGTTTTAAGAGTCAGGACAGAGAAATCTGTTATAGACCTTGAAGATTGCTCCTTTCCTGGAATAATTTCAATCATACATAGGTGGACTGAGGAAGGCTATTAACATAAATGTTATCTATAGGGTCCAGTATATAATGATCTGTTATACATCCAAGAACAGTATGTTTTACTGTAGGTGTTAGTAGACTTTGGGGCACCTTCTGATGTGACTCTCACTGCTGGCAAATGAGGTTTTCAGCGGTTGAGGTTCTATTGCTCTTTGAACAACATTCAGCATTTAAAGACAATATATGTTTACACCAGTGCAGGTCAGTGAAATTGAAATTGGTTATATATGTTCCAGTATGCAGGTTGTCATCTGCACCACCTGGCTAGGAATTTCCCCACCATCCCCAGACTCTCACATGCACTCCCAAGTTGGAGAGATCATCCTTCTATGCAATGAAGGTTCTTTTGCCATGTTTTACAATGTCCTTGGCTACATGGGATTCCTGGCGGCCATCTGCTTCACAGTGGCTTTCCTAGCCAGAAAGCCAGAAAGCTTCCAGGGTCCTTCAATGAAGCCAAGCCGATCACCTTCAGCATGCTGGTCTTCTGCAGTGTTTAGTGTCCTTTGTGCCCACCTACCTGAGCTACCAACAGGAGTCTGACCAAACTGCGGGAGGCAGTGGAAGACAGGAGTGCCTGGTGTGCTCTGGTCCATGGGGTCACGAAGAGTCGGACAACGACTAAACAACAACAACCACCTGAGCACAAAAGGGAAGTTCATGGTAGCTGTGCAGGTCTTCTCTATGCTGGCCTCTAGTGCTGGGCTTCTGGGCTGCATCTTCCTACCCAAGTGCTACATTATCATACTCAGGCCTGATCTGAACACAAAGGCACATCTAACTGCAAAAAGTGAAGGTGGTAGTGTCTGATTCTTAGCTTCTTTGATGATTCTTAGCTTCACATAAAATACCACGTTGTTAAAGTGCAACCGAGCCTGGTGTCAGAATGCTGTTAGCGGCTTTTGGCTGGTTGCCTAGAAAGTATAAAGGCAAGGAAAGTTTTCTTACAGTCCTGCTCCTGCCCCCAAAGACTTCAGGAGGATTTGTAGATGTTGGGAATTGAACCTGGGACCTTCAGCAAGTTCTGCAGTGCAGAGCACAGGATTGTTTCATCCATCTAATTAATTTTCGCTCTCTGGACAACTGTAGCCTTTGGTAAAAGATACCATAGCCCCCATGTTTTACCTTTTCATCGTGTGCCACGAATACGCACAACATTAAGCCTGGGTCTGACTGTTAACTGTCTCTCACTTTGCTGGTGTTTGAAGCTCATTCTGTCTATGACATCATACACTGATGTCACAATGATACAGTGGAAGTTAGGCTGACAACTTCCGCTCTTTGTTCTCTCTTCCAGACAGAGAGGATGCTCACACAGAACGCCATGTTTCAGTTGTTTTATTTGCTGTAAATAAATGCTTGATGCCACATTACCTAAACAACCTTGCTTTCGCTGACTCTGCTGATTGCGTGCTCACATCTTCTGGATGTGTGCCGTTGCTGTTTACGGGACTTCTGCAAGTGGACATTCTGGTTATCCTCTCCCCCATGCTTTTTAACATCTATATGAAGCCGCTGGGAGAGATAAACAGGGAGTTTGGGCTGGGTGTTCTTCAGTATGCGGATGATACTCAGCTCTACCTCTCTTTTAAATCAGAACCAGTGAAGGAGGATGGATGGCGGCTAACAGATTGAGGTTGAATCCTGACAAGACAGAAGTACTGTTCTTGGGGGACAGGGGGCGGGCTGGTGTGGAGGACTCCCTGGTCCTGAATGGGGTAACTGTGTCCCTGAAGTAAAAGGTTTGCAGCCTGGGAGTCATTTTAGACTCACAGCTGTCCATGGAGGCACAGGTCAATTCTGTGTCCAGAACAGCTGTCTACCAGCTCCATCTGCTTAAGCAGGCTGAGACCCCACCTGCCCATGGACTGTATTGCCGGAGTGGTGCATGCTCTGGTTATCTCCCGCTTGCACTATTGCAATGTGCTCTACGTGGGGCTACCTTTGAAGGTGACCGGGAAACTACAACTAATCCAAAATGTGGCAACTAGATGGGTGACTGGGAATGGCCGCCAAGTCCATATTACACAGGTCCTGAAAGCCCTGCATTGGCTCCCAGCACATTTCCGAGCACAATTCAAAGTGTTGGTGCTGACCTTTAAAGCCCTAAACGGCCTCGGCCCAGTATACCTGAAGGAGCGTCTCCACCCCCATTGCTCAGCCTGGACACTGAGGTCCAGCTCCAAGGGCCTTCTGGCAGTTCCCTCACTGCAATAAGTGAGGTTACAGGGAACCAGGCAGAGGGCCTTCTCAGTAGTGGAGCCGGCCCTGTGGCATGCCCTCCCATCAGATCTCAAGGAAATAAGCAGCTATCTGAAGGCAGCCCTGTTTAGGGAAGTTTTTAATGTTTGAAGTTTTATTCTGTTTTTAATATTCTGATGGGAGCTGCCCAGAGTGGCTGGGGAAATCCATCCAGATGGGTGGAGTACAAATAAAAATTATTATTATTATTATTATTATCATCATCATCATGCTGTGTACATTACAAGAAAAGGGAAGAAAATACTTGTTGCTGTTCACCAGACCTTTAGAAAAACAAGTTCCAAAGATTATTACCTATGCTCATGGCAAATTTAAGTTTGTACACAACTTGTTCATGTGTAGTGAGTTTGTACATATCTTCAATCCAACCATTAAAGAAAGCTGGATTGTTATTTTTCCATTTGATCACTATCATAGAATAGGCATGGAGAGTCCATTCATATTGTCCATTTGTTAGATAACATGTGTTGGGTATATAATTCAAAAGGATACTTTCCTTTGCAAATGTAAGATTGATCTCTAGAGACATTTTCAAGGGTGGAGAGGTGTCAGGAGGCTGATAAGCCAGCCGGCATCTCCAGCATTAAGCTTATATAGAGAACCAAAGCCTGTTCTGCTGACAGATTCTAGTGACGAATCTGCAGGAAGTTCCGATGAGGAGAGAGAGATGGCAGGGGCTTTGGCAGGATATGAGAGCCCTGCCTCTGCTTCCAAGGGGAGGAGGGGTAAAACCACCAGTTGCTTCCATTTCCCGACCTGCCTCAGGAAAAGCGGGAAGAAATCACTTCCTTCAGTTGGGGCAACTGATTAATGGAGTCCTGACGCTTTTACGATGTGCTAGAGCTGTAAAACATTTATTGAGCAATAAAGTCTTTATGGATAAAAACTACGGACTGCTTCTGGATGCCTGGCTACACTGCAGACCTAACCAGGTCAGTGACAAGAGGTTTTTGGCAAGACAATTGCAAACACACTTAGGTCCTCTATTATGTTTTAAATATTTTGTTGGGAGCCACCCAAAGTGGCTTGGGAAACCCAGCCAGATGGATGGATGGATGGATGAATGAATGAATGAATAAATAAATAAATCATCGTCATCATTGATTCTGTGACATAATAGTTTTTCCAATTGTCCTGCCACAAACCAAGGTGTGGTCCTCCCTAACAATATCATATTTTATGTGTAGCTATAAATCTTCAAAGAAGCTATCAGAAACTACCTTCACTTTTTGTAGTTAGATGTGCTTTTGTGTTCAGATCTGGCCTGAGTATGATAATGTAGCATTTGGGAATGAAGATGCAGCCCAGAAGCCCAGCACTAGAGGTCAACATAGAGAAGACCTGCACGGCTACCATGTATTTCCCCTTGGTGCTCAGGTAGGTGGGCACAAAGGACACCCAAACACTGCAGAAGACCAGCATGCTGAAGGTGATCAGCTTGGCTTCATTGAAGGACCCGGGAAGCTTTCTGGCTAGGAAAGCCACCGTGAAGCAGATGGCCGCCAGGAAGCCCATGTAGCCAAGGACAGTGTAAAACATGGCAACAGATCCTTCATTGCATAGAAGGATGATCTCTGCAGCTTGGGAGTGCATGTTGGAGTCTGGGAAGGGTGGGGAGACTCCCAGCCAGATGGTGCAGATGAGAACTTGCATACCAGAACAGGAAAGGACAATGGAGTTGGCCAGACTCTTCCCCAGCCATCTCCTCACCTTGTTCCCTGGCTTAGTGGCCAAGAAGGCCAGCACCACAGTGATGGTTTTTGCCAAAACAGAAGAGACGGCAACTGAGAAGATGATGCTGAAGACTGTTTGTCGGAGAAGGCAGGACACTTTCTTTGGCTGGCCAATGAACAGGAAGGCAGACAAAAAGGAAAGCAGGAGGGAGATGAGGAGGATATAGGAGAGGTCTCGATTGTTAGCTTTGACTATCGGAGTTTCCTTGTATTTAATGAAGAGTCCTAGGACAACACCAGTGGTTAAGGACAAGAAGAGGGCAAAGGAAACCAGGACAATCCCCAAGGGTTCTTCATAAGTGAGAAATGTTATCGTCTTGGGGACACATTTGTCTCTTGCTTGATTTGCACGCTGATCTTCTGGGCATTTGGTGCAATGCTTTGCATCTGAAGAGAAAAGGAAGGACTTCAGTATCACTAAGAAATCTCTCACAACTGTCTGTGTTCCAATACAATGGGATAATATAACAAAGTGGGTAGAGGTCAGGAAATCAGAGAGGGACAACATTTCCCTGACTTACGACAGGATTTGCTTGAATAGTACTATATCCTGCACAGAATTAAAATGGCATTCTTAAGCCATTTTTGAACATTTTAGTCTGATGTAGGCATCATCAAATTTTCTTCCAAGGGACCCCTAAATGTTAGAGAAACAGAACAGATTACAGAGTCTTCCCCTTCTATACACTGTGAGAACAGGGCGTTGAACTAGATGAGCCTTCTGCCTGATCCAGCAGGCTTCTTCCTTTCTACTGGAGTCACCCACCTTCCTGAATGGAGATGGTTCCTTCCGCACAAGCAGCACAATCATAGCAGCAAACGGGCTCTCCTTCTTTAGCCACTCTGGCGTTTCCAGGGCGACAGCTTTCGGTGCATCTTGAACGAGGCACGACCTAAAAACAAGGAGAGGGAGTATCAACGGAGATCAGCATACATTGCAGACATCAAATAATAATCATTTTTAGAATTCTGAGGCCAGGTTAAAGGTAAAGTCCAGTTGCAAATGACTCTGGGTTGTGGTGCTCCTCTCGCTTTCAGGTCAAGGGAGCCGACGTTTGTCTGCAGACAGTTTTTCTGGGTCATGTGGCCAGCATGATTAAGCTGCTTCCTGTGAAACCAGAGCAGCGCACAGAAACACCGTTTACCTTCCCGCCGGAGCGGTACCTATTTATCGACTTGCACTCTGAGGTGCTTTCGAACTGCTAGGTTGGCAGGACCTGGGACCGAGCAGCGGGAGCTCACCCCATCGTGGGGATTCGAACCGCCGACCTTCCTATCGGCAAGCCCAAGGCTCAGTGGTTTAGACCACAGTGCCACCCGCTGTGGTTAACCCGCCAGGTTAGAAAGTTTAAAAATAGGAATGAGACCCTTCTAAATTTGGTTGAACTGTGCAGAAATTGTCTTGTTTCTGACATAAAGTTTCATCTTTCAAAAGCATAATGGGATTTAGAAAAGGTTAACTAATTAAACCCTCTATTTCCTTTTATTGCTCCTGTTTGATATTATGATGTGTATTCATGTGTTTTTATAAGCAGTCGGTATTATTGGAGAGCTGTTAAAGCCCACATGGCAGCTATGGCCCATTGATGCATTTTCATATCTGCCTCTGAGTGGATGAAAAAGGAAAAGTGTAAGGACAGCCTTTCCTCTCTTTGTCCCTCTCCAGCTGAATTGCTATGCAAAACAGAGAGGGCCGGGAAAACAGAAGTGATGCAGACATCTGGGAAGGGGCGGTCACCCTGGGAAGGGCCATCTTAGGGTTAATCTGAAATGGGCCCCTATCGGCAAATTATCTGAATTTAGCAAATGTCACCACAAGGGAACTTGAGCCAGTGTGGTGGAGTGGTTAAAGCAGGGGTAGGCAACCTACGGCCCGTGGGCCTTATGCGGCCCAATCGCCTTCTCAATCCGGCCCGCAGATGGACTAGGAATCGGCATGTTTTTACATGAGTAGAATGTGTGCTTTTATTTAAAATGCATCTCTGGGTTATTTGTGAGGCACAGGAATTTGTTCATTTTTTCCCCTTTCAAAATATAGTCCGGTTCACCACATAGTCTGAGGGACGGTGGACCAGCCCATGGCTGAAAAAGGTTGCTGACCCCTGGGCTAAAGGGATGGACAAAAACCCAGGTGAC
Organism: Darevskia nairensis; assembly: GCA_034642065.1. Classification (NCBI taxonomy): domain Eukaryota; kingdom Metazoa; phylum Chordata; class Lepidosauria; order Squamata; family Lacertidae; genus Darevskia; species Darevskia nairensis. The sequence goes on from JAWWNI010000950.1 coordinate 158,988, forward strand.
TAAGGTTCAAATTCCCATGCAGCCATGAACCTTCCTGGGTGACCTTGGGCCGTTCACTTCCTCTCAATCTGTCCTACTTCACAGGGTTGTTTTGGGGATAAAATGAAGAGGCAGGAAACCATACATAGCATGTTGAGCTCCATAGAGAAAAGGTGGCATATGTCAGGTATAATGGCGTTTCAGAAGCCACTGAAGCTTACAGAAGCCATATAAGCTTATAGAAGCTAACAGAAGTGTTCCGGAATCTTCCAGTGTGTCTGGAAGGTTTCCAAGCTTCCAAGGTTTCCATGGAAACAGACATGGGAATGAATCCTGACAGGATATAAATGCAATAAATAAATAAATGCAATCACCTTGCTGAAGTTCCCAGGCCACACAATGGCTTCTGGATTAATGGTTAATTTTATGTCGGAGGAGGGGTGTTCCTTAATGCTCCCAACTTTCATTCTGCTTCTAGATCTATTGCGAAACACAACCGAGTTCACGATATCAAAGCTGGCAGTCAGCTCCCCATTCTTATCAAAATACATCCCTCCTATGGATGTATTGGAAAGCCAAATTTCTTTCAAGAGAGTGTGAAGCTAGAATGGCAGAGAAAACACCAGCGTTTAGAAAACATGGTATCATGCGAGAACTGCAGGCTTGTGTGCAAACTCCATTGTAGAGGATAGTAAAATACATAATTGCAAAACAATTATAGGATGTTTCCTGGACATTTGATTTATTAAATCCTTTTCCGAAGTAGGATATTTTGTGGGACATGGTCTTGTTTTTTTTGATAATTGAGAAAGGTTCCAGACATGTTAGCAATTTGAACTGAAGTCCTATCAGCCGTATTTTATTTTTTATTTTTTAAAAATTATTAAGGATTTTCTTGATTTACAAAGGTAAATGCAATGTCTCTTTCGTGTTCTTTCCATGTAACATTTTTATACAGCAGTTTCGTTTTTATTTGATGACATTTGGGTCATTATAACAGGTCCTTTATGAGGTTTTAAATCCTCTTGGGGATAAGACTGAAATAAACATACTGTATATTGAGGACATGGCTGGGAAAGCACTTGGGAACTCTAGAAAGCTTGCACGCATTTTGATCTGCTTTAATCTATCCTATTGTGATTTCAGCTTTCTATCTTTCAAATTAGGGTATTAAATTTCTTTGTGAGAATTTTATTGCTTTAACTTTTTTGTAAACTGTTTTGAGTTTTTTTCAGCAGTCAAGCAATATATACATTTAATGAAATAATTATATTAAATAATCAATGTGAGAGAATGCTCCTTAACAATTTATCATATCCTATTTTGTGAAGGACAGGACATACAAACACACAGAGATAAACAACAAAAGATATAGACTCCGAAAAGAATTACAATGATGGAAAACAGATGGCAAAAAGGGGAGAGGACCAACCTGCCATGGCTGCAACCTTTGAAGTTCCAATCTGTCTCCTCCACCCGCCATTAGCCTCCATTTCGATCTGGATGAATATGCAGCATTTAAAGCCTGAGCCACAAGCTGGACACCGTAGTAAATGCTGTAGCGATCTTGAGACCAGATTCCCTCAATCTTCTTCTGGGACAAAGTTTCCAGTTGTTCCTTTTCTGTGCACCTTGTCCAACCTTCCATAGACACCACATTGTTTGAACATGAGCAGCTGAATGCTCTCGACCAAAACTGTGCAGCTGTAACTTTCGATTTAGAAGACGGTCGAGTATCGTAGCCATGTTCTGTCCTTTTCTTGGTATTCATGATAAAGGATAGAGAACCATGGGCAGGCTGGAAGGAAGCCACATCACCAAACGACATCTCACCAACACCAGGAATATCTGTTGTGATCCAGACTATCCCCTGAGATTTCTCCAATGCAGGAATGTTTCGTAAGTGCATGGTTACATAAACTCCATATTCAGAGTCTCCACTGAAAATGAACACCTTGACGTGTTCCAGGACAGAAGGTTTACAATGCAAGGATGACATTTCCATTATGAAAAAAGGAATCTTTTCCAAGAAAGCCACACAAATCCCACTGTGGGTCAGCAGAGGTGTGAAAGCACTCAGGAACCTTTCTCCATTGTCATTGTCTGGAACAAAGAGACCGACCCATGTCCATCCAAAATGCAGTAGCAACTTGACAATCCCCATGTACTGGGTTTTTTCTTTTGGGACCATCCAGTGGATAAAAGGACACTGTTTCTTTTCATTAAGATCATAAGCAGAAGAGCCCAGACTGATCTAGTAAGAAAAGGATTGGTGTCTTGTTTTCAGGAATACAAAATAAGGGCCCTGTCACATGATCAGGCCAATGATCATGTGACATCTAACCTAGCATCCTGTTCTCACAGCATTTCATGTCTCTGATGGAGAATCTGGAGCTCACAGAGAAGGAGGTGGCCCCAATGAATATTGAGGCATAATAGGGCAACTGGGGCTTCCAGGGGTCATGCTATTCCAACCTCTTCTTAGAATCACAATGGACCACTTCACAGAAGGAGAGGCAGAGGCTAAGCAGCCACACTGTCTGCAGGCATGCAGGCCCCTTAACCTCCATGCTTAGTTAGCTTCCTGGACAGCCACTGATTTGCCTGAGAAAGAAGAACTCCTGGGGAGAAAGGGACTATGTTGAACTATGATACTACTTCTTCCTATGCCAGTCTGGTGAGGGTGAGAGAAGGAGACTGAGGGCTTTCCAAATCAGTTCCCACTTTCTTAAAATATGATGTTCTTTCTATGATCTCTCTTTTTGGTTGCTTGTGATTTGTGTTCCCTGGAGATCAGGGATGGGGCAGGGGCGTACCCAGGATCAAAACTAGGGGGGGGGGGCAACAGGGCCGGTGCTACGTTTTTTTTGCGCCCTAAGCGAGATCACTTTCTGGCCCCCCCCCATTTCCCAGAGTTGTCGATCCTTTTTTTAAGGGAGCTGACACCATGCTTATACATTATCTCTAACAAGCCCTTAGAACAAAATAAAATGAAAAGGCAGAAGAAAATCTAATGAAGTCCTCAATTCCAAAGCAAGACTCATTCAACAGTTCTTCTAATTCATCCTCATGATTCAAATCACCACATATCAAAAAGTTAAAGCAATCACCAGTTAGTTGTTCTTTAAATAAATTAATAAAGACACAGACAATGAAGTTCCTGGCCAATTTGTGTTTAAGTACAAAGCTGACGCTTTCAAACATTGTGGGGGGTGGGGTGTGTGTAAGTGACATCCTGCTTTACACATCCTGGGTCACAAAGGCTGCAGCCCTAACTGCATTTACCTGAGAGTAAGCCCTGCTGAATCTAATGGGACCTTACTTCTGAGTAGACAGTAGGACTGCAGCAAGAAACACAATTGGGAATTAGGGCTTTCTGTTTTAAGTCTCAACCAGAGGAAAATGTACCGTATTTTTTGCTCCATAACGCGCACTTTTTTCCTTCTAAAAAGGAAGGGGAAAAGTCTGTGCGCGTTATGGAGCGAATGCATGGTCCCTGGAGCTGAATTGCCCAGGGACCAAAAGAAGATTGAGCTTTTTCTTCTACAAAGAGAGAAGGGGGTGTTGAAAGACTGCCGCTTTACAGCTGATCAGCAAGAGATCGGGAAGAGAGATAAGGTCGCTGCAGAGAGAAGAGATCGGGAAGAGAGATAAGGTCCTCCTGCAGAGGAGGCTGTTGGTTTCCCCAGCGACATGTGACTGGCTGATTAGATCATCTGTTTGGAAACTGTAGAAATGGCTTTGAGCTGATCCTTTTGCAACTGGGGCTTTTCTTTGCAAAGAAAAGCCCCAGTTGCAAAAGGATCAGCTCAAAGCCCTTTCTTTTCTCCTTTGCAAAGCAGCAGCACAACAACTTTGAGCTGATCCTTTTGCAAATGGGGCTTTTCTTCCAAAAGAAGATGCACAACTTTGAACTGATCCTCAAAAAGGGGGGCTTTCCCCCTTTCCTCCTCAAAAAACTAGGTGCGCGTTATGGTCCGGTGCGCGTTATGGAGCGAAAAATACGGTAACATTGGAGATTAGGGAGAAAGGAATATGAATAGATTGGGGGGAGAGGGCTGACGAGACACCAAAAACCACAGTTAGCAAGACAAGGCACACTTTCTGGGGAGCAAGTCTCACAGTTGCTTGGGGCGAGGACTGCAGAGGGACCATAGTTGGGTTGTGCGTGTGTGTTTTTCAGAAAAACGTAGAATTGGAAAGGACCCTGCGGGTCATCTAGCCCAACCCCCTGCAATGCTTTTTAGCTTGCATTGATATTAAAAACCTTCAGTGCCATTTTTTTTTTTAGTTGGATAGGCAATTAACAGGCTTGTTTCACAAATAAGGGAGGAGGAGGGTTGCTCACTTGGTTTGGTTTGTCTTTGTTCTAGTTTTTAGGATGTGCTTATTGCCGCAGTTTCATGCAGTGCGCCACCCTGATATTTATGGGTGAAGGGCAGTAGTAGTAGTAGTAGTAATAATAATAATAATAATAATAATAATGATCTTTTTCGTGGGGGTTGGAGTGAGCGGGTGATGGCCAGCTGCTGGAATGAATGGGGTTGGTGCTAAATGGTCTGGCTTGCTCTACAACCCCTAGGGACCTTGTTGGTGGGGTGGGGGCGAATAAGGAGCCCACTCCTGAAGAAGAAGAAGAAGAAGAAAAGTGAGGGGAGGAGGCTTCCCTTCATCGGGATAGAGTTGGCATGATTCCAGGGAGAGAAACCAGGGCAGCAGCTGCTGCTACTCACGGCTCAGGCTGGATGTAGCTGAACAGAACGGGCAAGGGGACCCTGCAAGCAGGGCTGCAAACCCAGTGCGGAGGCTCTGCATCGTCCTCCTCCTCGTGCTCCGCTTCCCCCTCGCCATCGCAGCCTCCCTCTTCTCACAGGGAGGGCAGGTGAAAGAGAAAGAGAGAGAGAGAAGGCGCCTCCGCAGCCCAGGTAGAGAAGGAAGAAGGGGGCGAGTTGGAGGGTGCCTCTCTTCTTCTTCCGCCCCACTGGCCCCCTTGCGTACAACTTCCCCTTCGCCTCTCTCTTCCCACAGGGCAGACCGCCTCGCTGCAGGGCAGAGCACGAGGCGGCAACTGAGCAAAGCCAAGAGCCTGGGGAGGGGGCGGGCCTGTGTCGCGGGAGGGCGTGTGCGCCTCTCCAGCTGAGTGTCAGCTTGGTTTTTTCCCTTTCAGCCTTCTGGCGCCCCGCAGAATTCAGTGCCTGCAGGCTAAACGCACAAGCCCTGGGTATCTGCGCTCAGCGAGGGGGTGGTGGCAGCTAGGGGAGGGGGCAGCTGCCTTCTAGGGGGGGGGGCAGCTGCCCCCTCCTGCCCCCCCTGGGTACGCCCATGGGATGGGGAAAATTTGGTCCTCAGGACGTTGCTGAACTCCCATCAGTCTACATTCAAACTACAAGAAAGAAGATTCCACCTAAACATTAGGAAGAACTTCCTGACAGTGAGAGCTGTTCAACAGTGGAATTTGCTGCCAAGGAGGGTGGTGGAGTCTCCTTCTTTGGAGGTCTTTAAGCAGAGGCTTGACAGCCACCTGTCAGGAATGCTTTGATGGTGTTTCCTGCTTGGCAGGGGGTTGGACTGGATGGCCCTTGGGGTCTCTTCCAACTCTATGATTCTATGATTCTATGATCAGTCCCCACAAGCATGACTGATGGCCAGGAATGGTTGGCTTTGTAGTTCAGAAACCTCTGGCAAAGTGAAGGGGTTTCTCAACACTGGTGGAGATATAGCACAGAAGAATGAAACATAGCTGGTGCCCCCTCCCCACCAAAGTCCTACCTGGGGCATTTTGTAGATGCTCAACATGCTTGAAATCTGGCTGGCAATTTCAGAAGTAGTTGCTTCAAAAACAACTATAACATTACTCTGTCTTCCACAGCTGTGGCTTGAAATGCTGTCTAGCATAGCATCAGCCGTTGTTCTGACATCGAAAGCGGCCTCATAGATGCTGTAGCCCAGGGTGGCATTGGGTAAAAGCTTAGGATTCTGGTTGACCTCCTGGATGGCAAATAAGGGGGACAGAGTGGGATAGGGGTTCTCTGATGTTGAACTGCAAATGAATAAAAATGAATAAAAAATGAATAAATGAATAAACAAACAATTGTTTTAGCTGTCTGCTTACCATTTAATGATGACAACATGTCATACTCATTGTTCTATTAGAACCTATCTAACGGGCCGAGCTTTGAAGGAATACAATCTTGTCCAGGTGCTCCAACAAGGAAATGAGTAGTTTTTAGGTGAGCTTGCAGCTTGGGTGAATTTGATTGGAATGATAACTTACAGTTTCTGGAGCTCAGAGACTTGACAGGAACTAATGCCAAGATGGGAAGGAACAAAAGAGAGAAGTAGCAGACATTTTGTCTGGAGAGGACAGGAATCCAAATCTCTGAGATTTGATGGGCCAAGTTATCATACACATAGTGGCATCTGAAGAAGTGTGCATGCACACGAAAGCTTAAACCCAGAACAAACTTAGTTGGTCTATAAGGTGCTACTGGACAATTTTTTAAATTTTGACTGTGTCAGACCAACACGGCTACTTACCTGAATCTAGAATAGTGGCTACAAACAACTGCTGGCTAGGTTGCTAGACAAGCAGTGGCCTTGTGTGGTTTCATGTAGCCAATGCATTAACTATAAGCGCAGAAGAAGGAAATGTGTTTTTTCTTTTCCAACAGTAAAGGTAAAGGGACCCCTGACAGTTAAGTCCAGTAGCGAACGACTCTGGGATTGCAGCGCACATCTTGCTTTACTGGCTGAGGGAGCCAGCTTTTGTCCGCAGGCAGTTTTTCCAGGTCATGTGGCCAGCATGACTGTTGCATTGGCCGGAAAGGCCTATCTTCTGAGCTACGCCAATAAAACTCAGAGACTTTAGGAGCTAGGAGTCCATTATTGTTTATTGCAAAGCAATAGGTTACAGCGGAATCTTTCCCAAATCTGGAACCCCGCCCAAAGGTCTGGGCAGGGGTATTTATAACATTTCAAACAAAGGATTTCAAATTAACCAATCACGTTCTTCATCACCTCATATTAGTTTACGCATGTCCATTACCTAATTTAATACGCAGGCACATTAAGCATTGCTAAGTGTACCTTGATGCTCAGAGATCTGTTACATTTTGTTAGTATGCATGTATGGGAACCTGTGTTAGCTCTTTGTGCATGTATCAACTTATGTTCTAGCTAATGAATGGCATCTTTGTGTGATTGGCGTATTTGCTGTACTTTCCAGTAGGGAAGGCCTCTTTTGCCAAATCATCAGTTTCTTTAAAGCAACAGGTTATCATAACGTCTCTATAGAAGCATATTCAAGGATTTATAGGCGTTCACATTATCACATTAATTGGGGCCCTTTGTTCCAAAACTCAACGGGAATTGTGAAGTTGTTCCAACAATTTCCCCTGCCCACTTTCCTAGCTTTTAAGGAGAGGCAGAGAAAGCTCAGTTGCTTGCAAATTATTCGCCCTCTCTCCCGGCAGGAATTTCCTGACTAAAGATGGCAAACCTCTTCCGGGTTGGAGCGAGTCCCCTCTCTTCTCTTGATGCACTGCTCTTCCCCAGAATGCATCATTGCAGGGACTCCCCTGCTCAGCGCCTGAGGGCCCCAGTCCTGCCACTCACCACCTGGCCTAGGGCGGGGCCTGATGGGCTCTATAATGGACCGCTGCCGCTGCTTGGCAGAGAGGGCTCAGTTTTGTTTTGTTTTTGTTTAAATTGCTGGTTTTTTTACCTATGTCATTTTAAATTGTGATGATGCTGTATTCTTAGTTTTAGATTTTGATTTATGTGGAAATTGTTTTCCATTTGGTTGTGCATTTTTTGATGTGGTTTATTTATTGTTTATGACTTTTGTAATTATGTAAATCTTGTCATGTTGTAAGCCGCCTTGAGCATTGTTTTTAACTGTAGAAAGGCAGCATACAAATAAAAAATGATGATGATGATCATTGGGCATGGCTCCCAAATTCTTGCATTCTGTAGATTGCGAGAGCTTTACACCTCAGGGGCGCTTCCTCAAGCTGGGAATGCTGCCTAGTAACTCTGCAGAAGTTATGAGTATTTAGCTTAAGTAACTATGAACTTTAAAATTTGGAATTCCCTTGAAACTGGTGACGTTTTCTCCCCCCAAACAGTTTTGATCTGGGCTTCCACTGAAATGAGGCTGCATTTTAAGTTGTATTTTAATCCTGTTTTTAAGTTGTATTTTAATCAATTGTTTTTATACTTGATGTTAGCCGCCCTGAGCCCGGTCTTGGCCGGGGAGGGTGGGGTATAAATAATTTGTTAAATTATATTATTATTATTATTATTATTATTATTATTACATCTTGCAGTCAGTTTACAAAATTCTGTAGTGAAAATCCTTCATTTGGAATCACCCCACGCACCGAGTAATTGATACATCAAACTGAGGTTTGTAAACCCAAAAACTGAAGCCCCCAAAAGGGAAATGTTTCAGAATTAACCTCCCTGTTCGCAGAATACAAAGGGGTCAGTGTGAATTTAAATCCCCAAACCTTCTTTTTAAGTCAATAGAGGGAAAAGGGTTTATCAGGGATTGCCAGAAATCCATTCCTGTCTGGCAAATAGCAGCGATTGTGAACCCAGGGTGGGTAACATAAATCACTTACCTCACAACATGGTTTCTAGGGTGCTGGGAAAAGTCATGTTTGTAAATATAAACACGTCCTTGATTTATGACTCCACTAATGAGGTGGTCTCCTGGCCTGTAATAATTTAATGGATTGTGATCATTTTCCATATTTAATGGACATTTTTCTTTCAGCATCCCACTGACTCCATGGGGCATTAGCAGCAGAAATAGTAGCAGAAGTAATATCATTCTGGCTATTCCTGCAAGAGTCACCCACTCTTCTGACAGCAGTGACATTAGGAGTGCAGCCCGACTCGTATAGTAGCTTCAAGCAAAGGTACAGAAAGGAAAACTCCCATAGAAAGGAGCCCTGCCTGCCCCAAATCTCTCAGGCCAGGCTCCAGATATTTATAACACAGTTCTTCTTGTAGCCTTGTGACAATATGTTACCTCATCCTGCCTGTGATTATGATGTTTTTGTTATTTTTGGACTCAAATGCCATCATTGGGGAAATCCCTGGACTAGATAAATAAATTATCATAATTTTGATAATTATAAGGTTAAGAAGGTTCACCTCCCTGAAATCTGTGTGTGACTCAATGGGCAGCGGCAGAGCCAGTGAAAAGCATGTTGTTGAGAACTCACAGGTGGGGCTGCTAATTTGGGCCCTGCTAAACTTGAGGAAATATTAACTTCAATCAAGTCCAGGAAAGTATAGAACAGTTATGATGGATTAAGACGAGCAAGGCAGGTCAGGATACAGGTTTATAAATTCATGTATGGTGCGGATCATAATAATACTAGCAGTTTGGACTTCAAGCAGCAACTTAAACCCTGGTCTCCAAGGCCCGCGTCCAACACCCTGATCACTACACCACACTACCTCATAACTATAGAACTCATGGAAGTCCAATGAAGATGAATGTTAGAAGAGTCAGAACAGAGAAAAGCTTAACTAGATGAGTCTTTCATCTGATCCACTGGGGCCCCTTGTATTGTAGCAGTGGCCCAAAGAATGTAATAATGTGAACCCCAATAAATCATTGAATATGCCTCTAAATAGAAGATGGTAACCTGTTGCTTTAAAGAAACTGATGATTTGGCAAAAGAGGCCTTCCCTACTGGGAAAGTACAGCGAATACGTTAATCACACAAAGATGCCATTCATATGCTAGAGCAGCGTTTCTCAACCGCTGTTCCGCGGCACACTACTGTGCCGCGAGATGTTGCCTGGTGTGCCGTGGGAAAAATTCCCCCAATTGAAAGCCGGGCCAATCGCGCGCCAGCAGGGAGGGCGAAAGACAGACACGCGCATTTGCGTTCTCTCTTTTCCCCTCAGCATACACAAAAGGAATAGGCAGGCGGCGCGCGCAACGCCAGCCAATCAGAGCCGGGGCACTCGCGACGTCGCCGGGCCCTGATTGGCGGAGGGGTGAGGAAAGAGAACGGGACTCAGAACAGAAGCCGAGCGGAGAAGAACATAATGAGGAGGGGAGGGGAGGGAGAGAGAAGGGAGCCTGCGAGTTCCATCCGCCCCCAACGCTCGTCAGTGTCCCTCGGAGCGCATCCTTGGGAAGTGAATGAGCGCGGCTGCCTCGGGCAGTGGGATTACTCGGAGTTAAAGAACCAAGCTCTCCGGTGCGAACCTGTTGCACTCTTGGCTTCTGTCTGGACGCGACCAGGGCTGCGCTGAGAGAGAGAGAGGCAAGTCCAACCCCCTTGGCGGCGGGCAAGATGAATCTTGTTTGTCCGCCTTATAGAAATATTTATATGCCACTGCTGCCGCGGGGAAATTTACAAGCTATAGCTTAGGCTGGGGGCCCCCTCAAATAATTTAAAGGGGAAAAAACTGGATGTACATTTCCAAAATATAAGATAAAAAACAAATAAAATAAAACCTACATACAGCAAAACCTACGTACCATAGCGACGTTGCCACCGCCATTTTGTGGGTGGTGTGCCGCGAGATTTTTTTCATAAAACAAGTGTGCCGTTGCCCAGAAAAGGTTGAGAAACACTGTGCTAGAACATAAGTTGATACATGCAGACTAACAAAATATATCAGATCTCTAAGATCAAGGTTTACTTAGCAATGCTTATTGCACCTGCGTATTAAATTAGGTAATGCACATGCATACTAAACTAATATGAGGTGATGAAGAACGTGATTGGTTAATTTGAAATCCTTTGTTTGAAATGTTATAAATACCCCTGCCTGGATCTTTGGGCAGGGTTGCACCTTTGCGAAAGGATTTGACTGTAACCTTTATTGCTTTGCAATAAATAAACAAAATGGACTCTTAGCTCCCCAAGTCTCTGAGTTTGATTGGTGTAGCTCAGAAGATAGGCCATTTCCGGCCAATGCAACAGTATGTATTTATGGAGGCCTTTGAAAAAAAGCCTATAGAATTTGGCTATTAAGGTTCTTTCAACCGTTTTCAACAGACATAAGGGGAAATTTCCATGCAGTGGGAAGTATCTGTCAGCAAGGAAAGCAAGCTGTGTTGGGTGTTCCATCATATCCATAGCTGAAGTCAAACACTCTGACTCTTGGGGAATGTTCCTTGACCAAAGATGAGAAGGAGGAGGAGGATGGATAGCAGCAATGTTCCATTTAAATGGCTGGAGATAGTCCTGGTCCCTAGCAAGGAGAGGAAGGGATTGTGCCTCTTTGTCACACCTGAATTTATAGCATAGAACAGGGGTCAGCAAACTTTTTCAGCAGGGGCCTGGTCCACTGTCCCTCAGACCTTGTGGGGGGCCAGACTATATTTTTTTTTTGGGGGGGGGGGATGAACAAATTCCTATGCCCCACAAACAACCCAGAGATGCATTTTAAATAAAAGGACACATTCTACTCATGTAAAAACATGCTAATTCCCAGACCATCCACAGGCCAGATTTAGAAGGTGATTGGGCCGGATCCAGCCGCCAGGCCTTAGTTTGCCTACCCATTGCATAGAACATAATCATGCACTGGCATGTGACTCAGTCACCGCCTGACCTTTGCAATATGGCCATCACCTTCCTCCTTCTGCTCCTAGACTGAGCTGGGGTAGGGAGGCTGTGGGGCTTTAGACCCCCATCACTTCTTTTCTCAGCAGGAAGCTAAGTCCAGGTATTACTGCTACTGTATAAAGCAGATGGACAAGTCATCTGGTTGGGTTGTATCTTTAACCTGAATTTATATTAGCTCAGGGACGCGGGTGGCGCTGTGGGTTAAACCACAGAGCCTAGGGCATGCCGATCAGAAGGTCAGCGGTTCGAATCCCCGCGATGGGGTGAGCTCCCGTTGCTCGGTCCCTGCTCCTGCCAACCTAGCAGTTCGAAAGCACATCAAAGTGCAAGTAGATAAATAGGTACCGCTACAGCGGGAAGGTAAACGGCATTTCCGTGCGCTGCTCTGGTTTGCCAGAAGCGGCTTAGTCATGCTGGCCACATGACCCAGAAGCTGTACGCCGGCTCTCGGCCAATAATGCGAGATGAGCGCCGCAACCCCAGAGTCAGTCACGACTGGACCTAATGGTCAGGGGTCCCTTTACCTTTACTATATTAGCTCATGTGAGCATTGCATGGCTTATCTCTGTGTTAGAGACCTTGTCAAGAGGGGGCTCCTAACTAAGCACCTTTAACTATCTACACCTCCCAGGGTTCTTTGGAGAAAGTCATGAATGTTAAAGTGGTATTCATGTGCTTTACATTTATGGTTTGGAGATGACTCCAGAATATTGCTGATTCCCAGGAGGAATTTCAATCGTACATAGTTGAGCTGAGGAAGGCTATTAATATAAATGTTATCTATAGGGTCCAGTATGTAACGATCCATTATGCATTCAGGAACCGTGTGTTTTACTGCGAAAAGCCAAGTTACACGGAACCAGGCAGAGGGCCTTCTTGGTAGTGGCACCCGCCCTGTGGAATGCCCTCCCACCAGATGTCAAAGGAAAAAACCAACTACCAGACTTTTAGAAGACATCTGAAGGCAGCCCTGTTTAGGGAAGCTTTTAATATCTGAAGGACTATTGTATTTTAATATTTTGTTGGAAGCCGCCCAGAGTGGCTGGGGAAACCCAGCTGGATGGGCAGGGTAGAAATAATAAATTACTACTACTACTACTACTACTACTACTACTACAACAGCAGCAGGTGTGAGTGGATTTTGGGGCAGATTCTTGAAGATGTGGAACCTTTGGAAGTGACTATGCTTGCAAATGAGGTTTTCAGCTGTTGAGGTTCTATTGCTTTTTGAAGCACATTCAGCATTTAAAGACAATATATATTTACACCAGTGCAGGTCAGTGAAATGGACATCTTCAGTAACAAATCCATCAGATTATAAGAGAGGACTGTAGGGCCTCTCCATCCTTATTATACAGTCACTTTCATCATACATTACTACTTCATTTCAGAATTTTTGTTTTTATTTATGCTTATTTGATTCCATGCATAACAAGGTCTGAACCCAGATTGAAGTGAGCTGGGTTTTTATTTTTCCATTTCATAAGTATCAGTCTTTTTACAATAGAATAGGCATGGAGAGTCCATTCATATGGTCCCTTTGTTTGATTACATGTGCTGCGTATATAATTCAAAAGGATACCTTCCTGTGCAAATTTAAGATTGTTCCGTAGTGACATTTTCAAGGGAGAACGTGTTTGTGGCAAGTCAGTTGCAAACACTCATAGGTCATCTATGATTCTATGACTGAATAGTGTTTCCAATTGTCCTGACAAAACCAGGGTAGGGCCCACCTTAACAACATCATATTTTATGTGAAGGTAAGAATCTTTAAAGAAGCTAAGAATCAAACACTACCTTCACTTTTTGTAGTTAGATGTGCTTTTGTGTTCAGATCAGGCCTGAGTATGATAATGTAGCACTTGGGAATGAAGATGCAACCCAGAAGCCCAGCACTGGAGGCCAACATAGAGAAGACCTGCACGGCTACCATGTATTTCCCCTTGCTGCTCAGGTAGGTGGGCACAAAGGACACCCAAACACTGCAGAAGACCAGCATGCTGAAGGTGATCAGCTTGGCTTCATTGAAGGACCCCGGAAGCTTTCTGGCTAGGAAAGCCACCGTGAAGCTGATGGCCGCCAGGAAGCCCATGTAGCCAAGGACAGCATAAAACATGGCATCAGATCCTTCATTGCATAGAAGGATGATCTCCCTAGCTTGGGAGTGCATGTCAGAGTCTGGGAAGGGTGGGGAGATTCCCAGCCAGATGGTGCAGATGAGAACTTGCATACCAGAACAGGAAAGGACAATGGAGTTGGCCAGACTCTTCCCCAGCCATCTCCTTGCCTTGTTCCCTGGCTTTGTGGCCAAGAAGGCCAGCACCACAGTGATGGTTTTTGCCAAAATAGAAGAGACGGCAACCGAGAAGATGATGCTGAAGACTGTTTGTCGGAGAAGGCAGGACACTTTCTTTGGCCGGCCAATGAACAGGAAGGCAGACAAAAAGGAAAGCAGGAGGGAGATGAGGAGGATATAGGAGAGGTCTCGATTGTTAGCTTTGACTATGGGAGTTTCCTTGTATTTAACAAAGATTCCTAGCACGACACTAGTGGTTAAGGACAAGAAGAGGACAAAGGAAACCAGGACAATCCCCAAGGGTTCTTCATAAGTGAGAAATGTTATAGTCTTGGGAACACATTTGTCTCGCGCTTGATTTGCATGCTGATCTTCTGGGCATTTGGTGCAATACTTTGCATCTGAAGAGAAGAAGAATGACTTCAGTATCCCTAAGAAACCGTTCACATCCATATATTGCCTGTGTTCCAATTCATTGGGAAGATATAGTGATGTTGGAGAGTTCAGGAAACAAGAATATTGAATATGTATGGAGAGGGACAGCATTTACCTGCCTGATGACTGGATTTGCTTTGTTGTTGTTGTTGTTCAGTCGTTCAGTCGTGTCCGACTCTTCGTGACCCCATGGACCAAGGCACGCCAGGCACACCTATCCTCCACTGCCTCTCGCAGTTTGGCCAAACTCATGCTAGTAGCTTCGAGAACACTGTCCAACCATCTCGTCCTCTGTCGTCCCCTTCTCCTTGTGCCCTCCATCTTTCCCAACATCAGGGTCTTTTCTAGGGAGTCTTCTCTTCTCATGAGGTGGCCAAAGTACTGGAGTCTCAACTTCAGGATCTGTCCTTCTAGTGAGCACTCAGGGCTGATTTCTTTAAGAATGGATAGGTTTGATCTTCTTGCAGTCCATGGGACTCTCAAGAGTCTCCTCCAGCACCATAATTCAAAAGCATCAATTCTTCGGCGATCAGCCTTCTTTATGGTCCAGCTCTCACTTCCGTACATTACTACTGGGAAAACCATAGCTTTAACTATACGGACCTTTGTTGGCAAGGTGATGTCTTTGCTTTTTAAGATGCTGTCTAGGTTTGTCATTGCTTTTCTCCCAAGAAGCAGGCGTCTTCTAATTTCGTGACTGCTGTCACCATCTACAGTGATCATGGAACCCAAGAAAGTGAAATCTCTCACTGCCTCCATTTCTTCCCCTTCTATTTGCCAGGAGGTGATGGGACCAGTGGCCATGATCTTAGTTTTTTTGATGTTGAGCTTCAGACCATATTTTGCGCTCTCCTCTTTCACCCTCATTAAAAGGTTCTTTAATTCCTCCTCACTTTCTGCCATCAAGGTTGTATCATCAGCATATCTGAGGTTGTTGATATTTCTTCCGGCAATCTTAATTCCAGTTTGGGATTCATCCAGTCCAGCCTTTCGCATGATGAATTCTGCATATAAGTTAAATAAGCAGGGAGACAATATACAGCCTTGTCGTACTCCTTTCCCAATTTTGAACCAATCAGTTATTCCATATCCAGTTCTAACTGTAGCTTCTTGTCCCACATAGAGATTTCTCAGGAGACAGATGAGGTGATCAGGCACTCCCATTTCTTTAAGAACTTGCCATAGTTTGCTGTGGTCAACACAGTCAAAAGCTTTTGCGTAGTCAATGAAGCAGAAGTAAATGTTTTTCTGGAACTCTCTAGCTTTCTCCATAATCCAGCGCATGTTTGCAATTTGGTCTCTGGTTCCTCTGCCCCTTCGAAATCCAGCTTGCACTTCTGGGAGTTCTCGGTCCACATATTGCTTAAGCCTGCCTTGTAGAATTTTAAGCATAACCTTGCTAGCGTGTGAAATGAGCGCAATTGTGCGGTAGTTGGAGCATTCTTTGGCACTGCCCTTCTTTGGGATTGGGATGTAGACTGATCTTCTCCAATCCTCTGGCCACTGCTGAGTTTTCCAAACTTGCTGGCATATTGAGTGTAGCACCTTAACAGCATCATCTTTTAGAATTTTAAATAGTTCTGCTGGAATATCATCACCTCCACTAGCCTTGTTGTTAGCAAGGCTTTCTAAGGCCCATTTGACTTCACTCTCTAGGATGTCTGGCTCAAGGTCGGCAACCACACTACCTGGGGTGTACGAGACCTCCATATCTTTCCGGTATAATTCCTCTGTGTATTCTTGCCACCTCTTCTTGATGTCTTCTGCTTCTGTTAGGTCCTTTCCACTTTTATCCTTAATTGTGGTAATCTTTGTACGAAATGTTCCTTTCATATCTCCAATTTTCTTGAACAGATCTCTGGTTTTTCCCATTCTGTTGTTTTCCTCTATTTCTTTGCATTGCTCGTTTAAAAAGACCCTCTTGTCTCTCCTTGCTATTTTTTGGAAATCTGCATTCAATTTCCTGTATCTTTCACTATTTCCCTCGCATTTTGCTTGCCTTCTCTCCCCCGCTATTTGTAAGGCCTCATTTGACAGCCACTTTGCTTTCTTGCATTTCTTTTTCACTGGGATGGTTTTCGTTGCTGCCTCTTGTATAATGTTACGAGCCTCCATCCACAGTTCTTCAGGCATTCTATCCACCAAATCTAAATCCTTAAACCTGTTCTTCACTTCAACTGTGTATTCATAAGGAATTTGATTTAGATTGTATCTTACTGGCCCAGTGGTTTTTCCTACTTTCTTCAGTTTAAGCTGGAATTTTGCTATAAGAAGCTGATGATCTGAGCCACAGTCAGCTCCGGGTCTTGTTTTTGCTGAGTGTATAGAGCTTCTCCATCTTTGGCTGCAGAGAATATAATCAATCTGATTTCGATGTTGCCCATCTGGTGATGTCCATGTGTAGAGTCGTCTCTTGTGTTGTTGGAAAAGAGTGTTTGTGATGACCAGCTTGTTCTCTTGGCAGAACTCTATTAGCCTTTGGCCTGCTTCATTTTGAACTCCAAGGCCAAACTTGCCAGTTGTTCCTTTTATCTCTTGACTCCCTACTTTAGCATTCCAATCCCCTATAATGAGAAGAACATCCTTCCTTGGTGTCATTTCTATAAGGTGTTGTAAGTCTTCATAGAATTGGTCAATTTCAGTTTCTTCAGCACTGGTAGTTGGTGCATAAACTTGGATTACTGTGATGTTAAAAGGTCTGCCTTGGATTCGTATCGAGATCATTCTATCATTTTTGAAATTGCATCCCAGTACAGCTTTCACCACTCTTTTGTTGACTATGAGGGCCACTCCATTTCTTTTACGGGATTCCTGCCCACAGTAGTAGATATGATAGTCATCCGAACTGAATTCACCCATTCCCGTCCATTTTAGTCCATTTGGATTTGCTTGTAGGGGCCTAAATCCATTACAGACTTAGGCATCTTTAAGCGATTTTCAAACATGTTGCTCTGAAGTAGACACATTCAGATTTACTTCCAAGGATCCCCCATGTGTCTGCCAGAGTATCAGAGCAAATTACAGAGTATTCTCTGTTTATAATGAAGACTTGCACATATTTTTACTTCATTCATTTACTCTATCAATTTCTATACTACCTAATATAAAAAGCATTTCTAAGTAGTGTACAGAAGGTTAAAGAAACAGCAGACAACAAGCAGCCGGAGAGCTCAGTTGGTGAGGGCGTTGTGCTCAGTATCAAACAATGAGGAAATAAAGAGTAGAACCTCATCAAGCACAAACTGTGTGCAAAATGGAAGTATATTGTACACTAGATATCTCAATGCAATGCATTCCATAAAACAAAATAATACAATCTTAAAAAATATATGTACAGTCTCAAATCAATTTTGGCGAGATCTATACGATCTTACAAATTGCTAATTAATGTCACCAAGTTCAACTGTAATGTTCTGAAGGCCAGAGTACAGATTCTCTGTGTTAAATCTTGTAGATTTGAAATTGTGTATGAGGAGGACAATGAAACATCCAGGTAAAAATCTCTGTTTCGCATCCCTTCTTCAGGTCGGTCCAAGTACATTGGTGAACGGGGAAGTTAATTCTCATACTTGTCTGTTCACCAATGTACAGTACTGGAATGACCTCACTGCTGGTTGCAGGGGAGTATCCCTGGTGAGGGGCATTCCATTGGCAGGATGCCATGGCCAAAGGGAGTCACTGTCCAGTCACCACCCCTCCAATTTCTTATAGTGTGGATATCTTGAAGAAAGCCTTCAGTTACAAACATTGTCTTAAATATCTGCTCCCTTCCCCTGACAGCTGTTGTGCTCAGGGCCTGCATGTGGGCTTTTCATAGGCATCTGGTTCAACACTGTGAGAACATGGGCCTTTGGCCTGATCCAGCAGACCTCTCCCTTCCTCTGGAGTCACCCACCTTCCTGAATGGAGATGGTTCCTTCCGCACAAGGAGCACAATCATAGCAGCAAATGGGCTCTCCTTCTTTAGCTACTCTGGCATATCCAGGGCGACAGCTTTCGGTGCATCTTGAATGAGGCATGACCTAAAAACAAGGAGAAGGAACTTCAAAGGATACCATCATAAATTACAGACATTATCTGAAGTCCCTGAGTAAAAAAATGCTGAAATAAAAATTTTTATTTTCTAAATGGGAACAAAGACCCTTCCAAATATTGTTGGACTGTGGAGAAATCACCTTTCTGATATATAGTTTCATTTTTAATTATATCTATACATGGTTGACAATGATATCTATATTTGGACCCAGGTGGCGCTGTGGGTTAAACCACAGAGCCTAGGGCTTGCCAATCAGAAGGTCGGCGGTTTGAATCCCTGCGACGGGGTGAGCTCCCGTTGCTTGGTCCCTGCTCCTGCCCACCTAGCAGTTCGAAAGCACGTCAAAGTGCAAGTAGATAAATAGGAACCGCTCTGGCGGGAAGGTAAACAGCGTTTCCGTGCGCTGCTCTGGTTCGCCAGAAGCGGCTTAGTCATGCTGGCCACATGACCTGGAAGCTGTACGCCGGCTCTCGGCCAATAAAGCGAGATGAGGGCCGCAACCCCAGAGTCGGACACGACTGGACCTGATGGTCAGGGGTCCCTTTACCTTTACCTTTTATACATGGTTGAACACAAAGGGTCAATTAATTCAACAATCTATGGCCTTTTAAACTGTCTTTGGAGTCTATTGTGGTGTAGTGGTTAAGAGTGGTAGACTCGTAATCTGGTGAACCGGGTTCGCGTCTCTGCTCCTCCACATGCAGCTGCTGGGTGACCTTGGGCTAGTCACTCTTCTCTGAAGTCTCTCAGCCCCACTCACCCCACAGAGTGTTTGTTGTGGGGGAGGAAGGGAAAGGCGAATGTTAGCCGCTTTGAGACTCCTTCGGGTTGTGATAAAGCGGGATATCAAATCCAAACTCCTCCTCCTCCTCCTCCTCTTCTGGCATGTATTTTGCGTTTTTATATTGTAAACCTCTGTGACCCATGGATGAAGGGCAATATAGCTGCTAAAGCCCCCATGCCAGCTAGGGCCACACTGCCAACTTTTGAGTACCTTCTTACTGCTGCTTCTAATCCCTCTCATTGATTCATCTATCCCTCTTCATGGGTGAGCAATGGCAGCCACTTCTCTTTACCCCTCACTATCTGAGTTGCCATGCTGATCAGTTCAAAACAAGAAAATAACAATGGTGTACAGAGCCGGGAGAGGAGGATCACTCTGGGAGGGGCCCGCTTACTGTTACCCTCGAAACCGGCCCCTATCAGCAAATCATTCGAACTTAACAATGTCGCAGCAAGGGAACTGGAGCCAGTGTGGTGTAGTAGTTAGAGGTTGGGTGAGAACCTGGGAGGCCCACTCAGTCATGAAGCTTCCTGGCTGACCTTGGGCCAATCAGTTCCTCCCAGTCTAACCTACTCCTCAGGGTTGCTGTGGGGATTAAATGAAGAGACAGAAAACCATATATAGCATATTCAGCTCCACACAGAAAAGGTGGGATATAAATACAATAAACAAATAAATGAATAAATGCAATGACCTTGCTGGACCTCCCAGGCCACACAATGACTTCTGGTTTAATGGTGAATATTTTGTTGGAGGATGGCTGTCCTTCAATGCTCCCAACTTTCTTTCTGCTGTGAGATCTATTGGGAAATACGACCCAGTTCCAGATATCAAAGTTGGCGGTCACCTCCCCATTCTTATCAAAATACAGCCCTCCTATGGATGAATTGGAAATCCAGATTTCTTTTAAGAAAGTGTGAAGCTAGAATGACAGAGAATTTAGAAAACATGATATCAGGGTTGAATGTGAGAACTCCATTGCAGATTAGAGTAAACTATGTTAAATCAAAATATTTGTATGATATGGGCAGATGATTGAGCAAATCCTTTCATGAACTTGGATATTTTGTGGGATGTAGTCTTGTTTTTCTTGATAATTGAGAAAGGTACCAGACCTCTTACCAATTTTGAGCCAATTGACCTAAATCAGAGACATAGAGGCAGAGACCTCATATCAGCTATAGATGATGAGCTTTGGGTCATTAAAACAGGCCCTCGATCATGTTTTATATCCTCCTGGGGATAAGACTCAAATAAACATATATAGAGGACATGGATTGGACAGCACTTTAGAACTTTAGAAAAGTTGCATGTGTTTTAATTGGCTTAAATCCTATCGTGATTTCAATTTTCTATATTTTTCCAATTAACGTTTCAATAATATTGGTGATAATTTTATTGTTTTAACTTTTTTTTTAATCTGCTTTGAGGTTTTTCAGCAATCAAGAAATAAATATTTTTATGAAATTAATATATCAATCAATCAATCAATCAAGCTTTATGTGAGAGAATGCCCCTTAATAATTCATATCTTCTTTTGTGAAGGAATTCCCCCTAACTTTTCTCAATTATATATTTTTTAAAAAAATATTTCAATTAAACTTCAAGGTATTATAGAACCAAAAAATAGATGATTAATAAAAAAATATTAATATGTCCAACTAAAGGCAGGGCATACAAATCTAAATTTATTAAATAATTCCAGAGATGGAAAATACAGGGCAAAACGGGGAGAGGATATACCTGCCAGGGTTGCAGCCTTTGACGTTCCAATCTGTCTCCTCCACTTGCCATTAACCTCCATTTGGATCTGGATGAATATGCAACATTTAAGGCCTGTGCCACAAACTGGATGCCGTAGTAAGTACTGAAGCGGTCTTCAGACCAGATTGCCTCAATCTGTTCCCGGGGCAAAGCTTCCAGTTGTTCCTTTTCTGTGCATCTTGTCCAACCCTCCATAGACAACACATCATTTGAACATGAACAATTGAATGCTCTCTGCCAAACCTGTGCAGATGCAAATGTAGCTTCTGATAAAAGTCGAGTATCGTAGCCATGTTCTGTTCTTTTTTTGGTTTTCATTATAAAGGACAAAGAACCTTGGGAAGGCTGGTAGGAAGTACCATCACCAAACAACATCTTCTCAATGTGCCAAACATCTGTTGTGATCCAGACTATTCCTTGAGATTTCCTCACTTCACAAATGCGTTGTAATGTCCTGATTATAGAAGTTCCATGTTTAGAGTCCCCATAGAAAATGAACACCTTGACTTGTTTCAGGACAGATGGTTTACAATGTAAGGATGACATTTTCAGGATGAAATGTGGAATTTTTTCCAAGAAAGCAACACAAATCTCACTATGGATCATCAGAGGTTTGAAGACACTCAGGAACCTTTCTCCATTGTCATTGTCTGGAACAAAGAGACCAATCCACGTCCACCCAAAATGGAGCAGCAACTTGATAATCCCCATGTACTGGGTTTCTTCTTTGGGGACCATCCGGTAGATAAAAGGGAACTGGGTTTTGTCATTCAGATCGTGAGCAGCAGAGCCGAAACTGATCTAGTAAGAAAAGGATTGGTGTCGTGTTTTCAGGAATGCACAAGAAGGGACCTGTCACATGATCAGGCCAAAGGCCCATCTCATCCAGCACCCTGTTCTCACAGTGACTAACCAGATGCCTCTGCAAAGCATGTCATGGCTCCAATGAAGGAATCCTGTTCAGAACTAGAGCTTAAAGTGTAGGGACTGGCTCCAGTGGAAATTGAGGTGGAGCATATAGCATACAGTTCTCTTCATGGGAAAAGCTATGGAAGGAGGACATTGCAATGCAGTGCATTGAAAGAAAATTATATGAAAATGATGTACAGAGGGTATTTAACTCCCAGTAAATTAGTAAAAATGTATAGGACTAGCTCAAATATTTGTTGGAAATGTAAAGAAAAAGAAGGCACCTTTTATCATATCTGGTGGGCGTGTAGGGTAATAAAAGCATTCTGAGAAATGATATATAATGAGTTGAAAAAAAAGTTTTAAAATAACTATTGTCAAAAAAAACCCCAGAAGCTTTTTTATTAGGAATTTTAGGTGCAGAAATACCAAGGGAGCAGAAAAGACTGTTTATGTATGCAAGGAAAGTGACCACAATGCTTCTAGCTCCTAGTTCAGCATCTCCAGGGTATCACGCCCCTAAATTTGCTACAAAAACCAGCTCTATTTTATTATACACAGATGATGTGGTACTTCTATCCCAAACAGAAGTAGGCCTAAAAAGATTGGCGAGGGCATTCTCAGGATACTGCCAAAGAGAACAGCTGGCTGTGAACTACAACAAAACTAAAGTCATGGTGTTTTCAACGAACTACAGGGCCCATAGATGGTATATGGATAACCAGTTAATTGAACAGGTTAAAGTTTTTAAATACCTCAGCATTATTTCCCAGTCAACGGGGAGCACACCAGAAAAGTGTAAAGGAAAAAGTGTCCCACGCGGGACCGGTGCTAGGGATTTTGGCGCCCTAGGTGAGGGGGCGGGCCACGTGACGTCATTGCGCATGACGTACGGTGCCCCACCCCCTGCCGGCCGGGTGCCCCGTGCCGCCGCGGTTTTCACCGCTGGTTGGGGCAGCACCGGGCGGCGGCGGGGGGCGAGGGGCAGGCTGGCCAGCGCCCCCTCCATTTTGGCGCCCCAGGCAACTGCCTAGTTCGCCTTAATGGACGTGCCGGCCCTGGTCCCACGCTTTTTCCATACAAAAGGTGTCAATCACATACCATCAGCTAAACCCCTAGCACAGTTATTATATGGGGCTCAGATTTGGACAGGCACTCACCTTGGGTCTATGGAAGCTGTTCAATCTAAGTTCCTAAGGCAAATTTTTCTGTTCCATCCTGTGTTCTCAATGCTTCATTGCACTTAGAGGCTAACCTTCCCTCTGTTGAATTACAGATTTGGCGTAGGATATTTAATTATTGGCTTCACCTAAATTTAAACCCCACTGATCTACTACCCCTAGTGTCACGAGATTGTTATGAGAGCGCTTGGACTAAAATTGTCAACCAAAAGCTTTACTCTTCTGTTTATCACCACAACAGCTATTAACAATGGGCTTCAGTAAAGCAAATAATTTAATTAGACAGCGCCTTTATGAGTGACAGAATAATCTGGCCACAATAAGGGAATATTGCCCATGATATGATCATTTCCCACCTAGTCATTTTGACACTTTGGCACCCTATTTGCAAAGATAGATAGATATTTATTACGGCCATTGGCCCAACACATAAAAATTACATAAAAGATCACATCACATAAAAATCACATTCCCAAAACAGCATATAAGTATTTGCAAAATCTAACAATTCCAAAATACAGATGAACTTTCACTTTTGCAAGATTGAATAAACTGCCTTCCGCTGTACTTGAGGGTCGATTTCAAAAAATTCCACTGGAAAAACGGTTACAGTGGTACCTCTGGTTACGTACTTAATTCGTTCCGGAGGTCCGTTCTTAACCTGAAACTGTTCTTAACCCGAAGCACCACTTTAGTTAATGGGACCTCCCGCTGCTGCTGCACCGCCAAAGCACAATTTCTGTTTTTATCCTGAAGCAAAATTCTTAACCTGAAGCTTTATTTCTGGGTTAGCGGAGTATGTAACCTGAAGCGTATGTAACTCGAGGTACCACTGTATATGTCCCTGTGGAGATGGCAGTATTGAATCAGTGGCTCATGGCTTGCACTCTTTATAAACATTTGAGGAGTGAGGGTTAGGTAAAGGTAAAGGGACCCCTGACCATTTGGTCCAGTCGTGTCCGACTCTGGGGTTGCAGCGCTCATCTCGCATTACTGGCCGAGGGAGCCGGCGTACAGTTTCCGGGTCATGTGGCCAGCATGACTAAGCCGCTTCTGGCGAACCAGAGCAGCGCATGGAAACGCCGTTTACCTTCCCACCGGAGTGGTACCTATTTATCTACTTGCACTTTGACGTGCTTTCGAACTGCTAGGTGGGCAGGAGCAGGGACTGAGCAACGGGATGAACGGGTGACAGCAAAAATTGCAAGGTTTTTACCAGGGGCAATTAGAATAAGATCTATTATTTGATTATTGATATAAACCCCCAAATGTATTTTATATAGTTAAGGTTTTTTCTCCATCTTCTGTACATTTTATTTGCTATAAAGATTATTCTGATTATGATTCTACTTTGATCTGGAGACATTTTTCTATAAAAAGTGGTGCCAGAACTCACCATGAATGCCTCCCTGGTTCTCTGAGATATGCCGTAATTGAGTTCTGGTGCGTTCTGGATGAAAAAAAACTCCTGCTTTTATCTAAGAAACTTCCTCTTCCTATCGTCAGTCTGGTGAGGGAGATAGGAAGAGGCTAAGGGCTTACCAAATCAGTCCCCACTTTCCTAAACTGTGATATTCAATTCTATCCTTTTGGGTGCTTCTCTTTTGTATTCTCTGGAATGCAGGGATGAGGAGAATTTGGTTCCTTAGTATGTTGCTGAACTACAACTCCCATCAGTCCCCACAAGTATGGCTGATGGCCAGAGATGGTTGGCTTTAGAACTGTGAAACCTCTGGAGGGGTGAAGGTTCCCCACCACTGCTGCAGAGCCAGAAATGAGACATGAAACATAGCTGGTCTCCACTTCCATCTCAATTCCTACCTGGGGTATTTTGTAGATGCCCAACATGTTTGAAATCTGGCTGGGGATTTCAGAAGTCGCTGCTTCAAGAACAGCCAACACGTTATTCTGTCTTCCACAAATGTAGCTTGGAATACTGTCTAGCATGGCATCAGCAGTTGCTCTGACATCATAAGCAGCCTCATAGATGCTGTAGCCCAGGGTGACATTGGGTAAAAGCTTAGGATTCTGGTTGACCTCCTGGATGGCAAACAAAGTCGACAGAGCTGGCAACGTTTTACCTGCTGACGAACTGCAAATAAATTTCAGAAATAGACTGGAAAGAGAAGTTGCTGAATTGCAACTTATTACCAAACTTAAAACCATAGAGAGACCTCACGGTGTGTGCTCACGGTCAGGACCGGTGCCAGGGTTTCTGGCGCCCTAGGCGAGGGGGCGGGGCACCGTACGTCATGTGCAATGGCGTACGGTGCCTTGCCCCGTGCGCGCCGGGCGCCCCACGCCGCCGCGATTTTCGCCGCTGGTTGGGGCGGCACCGGGCGGTGGCGGGGGGCGAGGGGCAGGCTGGCCAGTGCCCCCTCCATTTTGGCGCCCCCGCCGCTGCGGTTTTCGCCCCAACCTGCTCGCTCTGCCGCTGGTTGGGGCGGCGGCGGGGGGCGGCGGGCAGGCTGGCCAGCGCCCCCTCCATTTTGGTGCCCTAGGCAGTTGCCTAGTTGGCCTAAATGGAAGCGCCGGCCCTGCTCACGGTGTGTGTGTGCACCCCCCACAGTGCACTGCCGTCACTTCCGCATGCTGCGGGGTGTGCTGATGTGTCATGCAGAGACACCCCATGGCTTGCTCTTCCCTGTGAAGTAGCTTTTCCCACACAGTCAAGATCCACCTACCCTGAACTGCTCAAACTTCCACCACTCCACATCACCCCACTGATGCCCATTTTCTAGCCCCCAAACAGGCCCTTGATGTGCCCACACTGGAGACAATGAGGAGTGCCCCCAACTCACCACGAATAATACAGACAGATGTGTGCCACTCAGGGGACTTGGGTTTGGCTCTTGCCTAGCCCTCCACTACCTCATTCCTGGGAACTGGTGTGGGGGGGATCAGCACCAAATTTAGGGCAGCACGACTGTAATGCTGGGCCCCAAAGAGATAAAGGCCCTGATGGCCACATTGAATCCCATGCCTGCATTGCACTTGTGTAAGTTTGCAATTTCACGTATTATTTGTGCGGCTCCAAAGCTGTTCATCCAAAGTTGTGCAGCTCCAGTTGGAAAAACATTGTGTTGCATCCAACTATAGACATGCCGGAGGAGAGTCACCTCTCCTTCCTTGGAGGTTTTTAAGCAGAGCTTGGATGGCCATCTGTCATGTATGATTTAGTGGAGATTCCTGCATTGCAGTGAGTTGGGCTACGTAGGTGAGTATCGGAGTCCCTTTCCACTCTAAAATTATCCCTCAGTCTCAATGCAAAAGATACAGAGTTGGGACACTACCTAGCTTCCTAGACGGGAGAAACAAAAATTGTACACCTTCCGAACTGTCATGTTAATTATTATTGTTATTGCCATTGTTATTGCTTTATAATTTCAAGTGTCAAAAGGCAGAGTAAAGAGGTCAGTCTTTTGCATTCACTGAAAACTGGACAGTGAAAGTGACATATTCACCTATATCAAGAGGGAATTTCACAACTTGGGGACTGCCATAGACAATGCCCTCAGTTGGACCACCCCCAAATGACCGAGCATGGTGGAACTACCTAGTAGGGGCCGTATACTGATTTTAACATCCATGGGAGATTGTAGGGAGGGAGGTGGTTTGACCCTGATTTTTGCACTCCCTTCGACCTTCAGATGTTAAATTGCATAGAGGATTTAGTATTTAGTTAAGAAACGATGTCATCCAAAATCATCCAACACCACTTGGGACATTTAACTTACACAGTTCTGTTGGGAATTGGGGGGGGGGGAAGCTGTGAAATACACCTTTTTGCATAAAAATATGTTTAAGAAAACCAATTTGTCCTTTACATGGAGCTATTCAGAATGAACCACCCTTGAACCAGGACATTATATTATCAGCTGTGCTCTAGATGTTGCCTTTTTAGTGTTTTAAAAGTTGGGTGCCTGCCCCTCTCTCTGTTGAGCGGTGGAAGAGCCCATGGGGTGTCAGGCACCCACAGGGTCTGTTTGCCTTTGGAAGATAGAAGACGCAGCGGAGACTGTTGGGGCTTTAAGAAATATGGTTTCTTCACCTGTTTACACCTTCAGTCTGCGTGGAGGAAGTCCACATCTTAATGCCTGTTCATTTCAAGAGGGGTTTGTACCCCGCAACAGTGAAACCCTGGAGCCCAATTCATCTCTGCAGCCAGCCTCCTCAAAAGACAGATCAAGCTCTCCTTACTGCATCTTCTTCCCAGCAACCCTTGCTCACAGGCTCCCTTTCCCTGTCCCCTCAAACATACACCCCATCACCTTTGTATCATCTCACTCCCCATCAACACCATTTGTCATGCTGACAGCTTTGCTCTTCCCGAAACCAGCCAGGCTGGATTGCATATCTTCTTGTTTAAGACGTTGTACCCAGGAGGGTTGAACTCAGAATTAGATCTGAATTGTTTTATTTGACTATACTACTATACTTACTTAATTGTGTGGTCCTGTCGCTTTAAATGACTGCTCTCTATGATTAACTAAAGTTCCACCTGTGAGTGAGTTTGTGTATATCAAGCTCTCTGTTCCCCATGTTAGGTAACAGTGGTTACTTATGTTTATGACCACTGCTCCACTGAAAGTGTATATACATTGAGGTATGTTGTCATTATTATTATTATTAGTAGTAGTAGTAATTTTTATTAGAGTTTTTGAATTATGTAGGAGTCTGGTTTATGCTGGACACTGTTGCTCATGTATTGGTTCTATTATATGTGTTTGTTATTCTCTTTAGTTTATGACTGAAGAAGACAAAAAGTCGAAACAGTGTATTCTTACAAGTGCCCTGCATACATCGGTCTGTGTGTTGTCTTTTTGATACAACTGACGTTTATTGCAACACAGGGGTTGTTTTTCATTGGATTGCATAACCCAGCATAGGAATCCCCTGTCTGGCACAGCTCTATAGCTGGTACTTTAATCCATATCTCAATTAAGCAAAATCCTGTCATTCATTCATTTCTAGGGTTTAAGGTCCCCCCCCCCAATCTATAACAGAATAAATTAAACTGAAGCTCAGAATAGGGAGTGTTCAGAATTAGCCTCCCTGTTACCAAGGGACCAGGGTGCACTTGGACGTTGACTGCTAATCCCCAAATCTTCTTCCGAATGCAATAGAAGGGAAAGAAGAGAGAAGGTTTTATCAGGGATAGACAAAGGTTAGGTGCTTTCTCTGGCAAGTAGCAACTATTGTGAATGCAGGCTGGGTAACATAAAATCACTTACCGCAAAAGATTGTTTCTGGGGCGCCGGGAAAAGTGAAATGGGGAAAATACTGCACCTCCTCTAATTGTGACTCCGCTGATAAGGTGGTCTCCTGGCCTGTAGTAATTCAAGGGATCTCTTTTGTCTTTCACATTAAATGGGCATTTTGCTTTCAGCATCCCGCTGACTCCATGGGGCATGAGCAGCAGAAATAGCAGCAGTAGTAATAGCATCCTGGCTATGCCTGCAAGAGTTGTACGCTTCTGTGACAGCAGTGAAATTAGGAGCGCAGCTGGTCTCCTACAGTAGCTGCAGAAGCAAAGGCAGGAAAAGGAAACTTGCCACAGAAAGGAGCCCTGCCTGCTCCAAATCTCTCAGGCCAGGCTTCAGATATTCATGAGCCAGTTCTTCTTGCAGCCTTGTGACAAGACGCTACCTCATTCTGCCAGTGAATCTGATGATTATGTTATTTTGAAGCCAAAGGCGATAATTGGATAAATTCCTGGGCTGGATAAATAAACCACCATGATTTTGATAATTATAAGGTTCATTTATTCCCCGGATACTTAGTGTGACTCAGTAGGCAGTGGCAGAGCCTGAGAAAAGCATGTTTGTGTGATAGGGCTATCAATGTGGGCCTTAAAAAATAATAATAATAAAAAATCCTTCCAGTAGCACCTTAGAGACCAACTAAGTTTGTTCTTGGTATGAGCCTTTGTGTGCATGCACACTTCTTCAGATAGGCTTTGCTAAACATGGGCTGATCGCCGAAGAATTGATGCTTTTGAATTATGGTGCTGGAGGAGACTCTTGAGAGTCCCATGGACTGCAAGAAGATCAAACCTATCCATTCTTAAAGAAATCAGCCCTGAGTGCTCACTAGAAGGACAGATCCTGAAGCTGAGGCTCCAGTACTTTGGCCACCTCATGAGAAGAGAAGACTCCCTAGAAAAGACCCTGATGTTGGGAAAGATTGAGGGCACAAGGAGACAGGGAACGACAGAGGATGAGATGGTTGGACAGTGTTCTCGAAGCTACTAACATGAGTTTGGCCAAACTGCGAGAGGCAGTGAAGGATAGGTGTGCCTGGCGTGCTCTGGTCCATGGGGTCACGAAGAGTCGGACACGACTCAACGACTGAACAACAACAACAAAACATGGGGTAACATCAACTTCATTAAAGTCTAGGAAACTATGATGGATCAGCGGGACATGGTAGGATAGAAAAAGGTTTTTTTCTTCGTCCCACTAATAATAAATGCATCCTCATGGAAGAGGATTGTCTTGAAAAATGTTGTGATTTGACCATTCCTGAAAATCTCCAACCTTAACCCATTGACTTATGATTACTCCTACTATTTGATGGCTAATACCAGTTGTTTGGGAAGTGTAGATGATGTAGAGCAGGCATTTTCAACTTCAAATAGGCTGTTATCTACTACCCAGTATCAAAAAATGGCAGTGATCTACCCATTGTCATTCTTCAACTTAAACATACTCTCCCCACCCGCTCCCTGGACACGTGTGTTTTAAGCTGTGTTTATTTTAGAGCCCCTCAGGGACAAACTGGTCTGTCTGTTGGTCTCTACCACCCAGCCTACCCCAGAAGGTCACTGGCCAGGCTAGTGGAGTGTGCCATGGAGCTCTCACCGGGTGCTGCTTCTCATCCGGGCAGTAGCCCAGTTAGAGGAAGAGTTTGGATTTGATATCCCGCTTTATCACTACCCAAAGGAGTCTCAAAGCGGCTCACATTCTCCTTTCCCTTCCTCCCCCACAACAAACACTCTGTGAGGTGAGTGGGGCTGAGAGACTTCAAAGAAGTGTGACTAGCCCAAGGTCACCCAGCAGCTGCATGTGGAGGAGCGGGGAAGCAAACCCGGTTCACCAGATTACGAGTCTACCGCTCCTAACCACTACACCACACTGGCTCTCGAGAAAGCTTTGAAAGAAGCTTAGAGAAGCTTAGAGAAAGAAGTTTGAAGTGGGCCAGAGATGTCTGTGTTGTCTGCTCAGGGCAGCACCAGCACTGTCCAAACCAGCCAAATACAGGCCCAATTAACACTCGAATTGGAGGGACGAGGAGCTCGTGCAGGGGTGCTTGTGTGGGAGGAGGTGGCTAACTGGACGCGGGAGGGGCAGGGGCGAACAAAGGCATTGTGACACCTGGGGCGGGCCGTTGCTATGTAGGGCGCATGTGCGGCGCTGCCGCGTACGACGCATGCGTCGTACGTAGTGACGCTGCACATGCTCTGTACGTAGCGGTTTGCTGACGGCGCCGCTCCAGCGCCGTATGGACGGTGCCGGGATCCTCTGCTCGCGGCTGCAGCCGTGAACTGAGGACCCTCTACATGCGGCTGTAGCGGCGACGGAGGATCCCACCGCCATCCATAGGGTGCTTGAGGAGCACCGGCGGCAAACTGCTATATACAGGACATATGCGGCATTGTTATGTACAGCGCAGCTCTCCCTCCGTGAAGGCAGCATCCACACACCCTCGCCAGCACTCTATCCCCCAAGAGCGCATCGGGAAGGATGGCAAGCTGGTTTTGGAGGAAGTAGGCTGGAGAGAGAAGGAGGAAGACAAGACAGTGTCGCCCAGGTTTGCGCCGCTGCTTAGGCTTGCATCGCTGTGGAGATCAGCAGCGGCAGCAGAGGCTACAGAGAAAGGCCCTGTGATCAACCAGGATCAACTGAGGGCAGAGGAGCGACACGTTGTACACCCGTGATGTAGAGGATTGTGGCAGGACATTTGTGAACATAGATTCTATGACCTAAGTGTTGGGAAATACGTTCTGGGGCGGACGGCAAACTCCCCAAGACTCCGGAACGTCCTCCCAGTGGGCCTCTCTGACTGGAACATCACCTCAGTCCAGAGAGCCAGTAATCTACGACCCTTTCCTTATGAAAAGAGCACACAGGTCTTCCAGCATCACGTAGCAAGGAGAAAGACTCATCTGTAGCTTTAAACTACCGGTAAGTTTATTTACAGTCTATATACAGAGACTCCATTAGCACGTCTGTGTTCTCCAAATAAGAGTACAGAACTGTGACATGGCAAAAGTGAAACTAACATTACAATAGCAACACTTTGGAGGAAGAGATAAAGCAGACTTCCTTTCTCACACTCTCTCAGACACGCATGTGATTTACAGCAAACATAACAGTTGTGCTGGAGCAGCATAGGATAAATAAAAATCCCAACACTAAGAGCTTTTGCAATTGTCCTGTCACCAACCAGGGTGGAGTCCACCTTAACAACATTGTATTCTATGTGAAGCTAAGAATCTTCAAAGAAGCTAAGAATCAGACACTATCTTCACTTTTTGCAGTTAAATGTGCTTTTGTGTTCAGATCTGGCCTGAGTATGATAATGTAGCACTTGGGAATGAAGATGCAACCCAGAAGCCCAGCACTGGAGGCCAACATAGAGAAGACCTGCACGGCTACCATGTATTTCCCCTTTGTACTTAGGTATGTGGGCACAAAGGACACCCAAACACTGCAGAAGACCAGCATGCTGAAGGTGATCAGCTTGGCTTCATTGAAGGACCCCGGAAGCTTTCTAGCTAGGAAAGCCACCATGAAGCAGGTGGCTGCCAGGAAGCCCATGTAGCCAAGGACAGTGTAAAACATGGCAACAGACCCTTCATTGCATTGCAGGATCATCTCTGTAGCTTGGGACTGCATGTCGGAGTCTGGGAATGGTGGAGAGATTCCCAGCCAGATGGTGCAGATGAGAACTTGCATACCAGAACAGGAAAGGACAATGGAGTTGGCCAGGCTCTTCCCTAGCCATCTCCTCAGCTTGTTCCCTGGCTTTGTGGCTAGGAAGGCCAGCACCACAGTGATGGTTTTTGCCAACACAGAAGAAACAGCGAATGAAAATATGATGCTGAAGGCTGTTTGTTGGAGAAGGCAGGTCACTTTTCTTGGCTGGCCAATGAAAAGGAAGCAGGATAAAAAGGAAAGCAGGAGGGAGCTGAGGAGGATGTAGGAGAGGTCCCGATTGTTAGCTTTGACTAT
Organism: Darevskia nairensis; assembly: GCA_034642065.1. Lineage (NCBI taxonomy): Eukaryota > Metazoa > Chordata > Lepidosauria > Squamata > Lacertidae > Darevskia > Darevskia nairensis. The sequence goes on from JAWWNI010000950.1 coordinate 191,214, forward strand.
GGGAGTTTCCTTGTATTTAATGAAGATTCCTAGTACAACGGCAGTCGTTAAGGACAAGAAGAGGGCAAAGGAAACCAGGACAATCCCCAAGGGTTCTTCATAAGTGAGAAATATTATAATCTTCAGGACACATTTGTCTTGGGCCTCATTTGCATGCTGATCTCCTGGGCATTTGGTGCAATGCTTTGCATCTGAGGAGAAGGAAAATAACTTCAGTACCACTAACAAAATTCATACATCCACGAGTCTCTTTGTCCCCATACGTTAGAATAATTTGAGGATGTTGGAAAGGGCAGGAAACAAGAATGGTAATAAGGATGGAGAGAAGCATCTGTTTATGAGCATTATGTGATTTAAGAAATATATTTATGAATCCGTTTGACTCATCGAACCGTTCAAAAACCAAGGCGAGGCTTCCGAATGGCTGCTGGAGCTTCCTGCACTCAATCGAAAGCCGCGGAAGCTGCACTGGACTTCCGACTTCCGAAAATTGTACTAAAACCGGAACAATAACTTCTAGTTTTCTATCATTTGGGAGCGGAAACGTTTGAGATGCAAGGTGTTCAGCTTCCGAGGTTCCAATGCATATGCATATATATGTGTGTGTGTGTGTGTGTGTATATATATATATATATATATATATATATATATATATATATATATTCATTTTCCATTTTACACATTACAGCCATACAAGACTTGCCCTAGTCCTACATAGACATCCCATCTTATATTCCATTGCCATCCTATTTCAAATTCTTAGTTTGCTACAACTCCTTACATTTTCACTTTTCCTCTTTTATTATTTCCCTTTCCTTTTCCTTTGTCTTGTCTACTATTGCTCATAGGCTTATCCTACTTGCCAGTTAACCGTGATACCACTTTTTAAAAAGTATTATTAAAAAAACTCCCACTTGCCTCTTGTTTTCTTTTCATAATTTCTTATTTTGAGCGTCAAGCTGGCTAACTCAACAAACTCTATTAACTTCTGCAAGTTCTCTTTCTCAGAACAATCCTTTCTTTCAACTTCTTTGCATACTTGTTTTCTCAGGTATATCTTCTCCTATTATTGCCACCAAGAAGGCTTCTGGTCTTTTAGGAACGGTGAATTTAAACACCTTTTTGAGTTCCTCCTATATAATTTTCCTCCACCCCCCCAATACTTTCATTGTCACCACATATGATATACCGGTAGCCTTTTTTCCTAAACATTTCCAATATACATTGGAAACTCTCTTGTACATTTAGGTGAGTTTACTTGGCATCAGATAGCATCTATATACCATGTTGAAGATGTTCTCTTGACTTCAGTGTCACTAACAAAACGCTTACATCCACAACTGCCTGTGTTCCAATACATTTGAGAATAAGAAAGTACAGAACCACAGCATCCACATTCAGGAGAACATGTAACTCCATATTGAAAACTAAATCCACCAATAACATGGTGTTGGAATGACCTCACTGCTGGCTGCAGATGAGTATCACTGGGGTGGGGCATTCCATTAGCAGGATGCCACAGCCAAAGAGATTCATTCTCTGGTCATGACCCCACTAATTTCTGATAGTGTGGATATCTGGAAGAAAGCCTTCAGTTACAAACGTTGACTTAAATATATGCTCCCTTCCCTTGACGGCTGTTGTGCTCAGGCCCTGTTTGTGGGCTGTTCATAGGCATCTGGTTCAACACTGTGAGAACAAGATGTTGGACTAGATGGGCCTTTGGCCTGATCCAGCAGGCCTTTCTCTTTCCTCTATAGTCACCCACCTTCCTGAATGGAGATGGTCCCTTCCGCACAAGGAGCACAATCATAGCAGCAAACGGGCTCTCCTTCTTTAGCCACTCTGACGTATCCAGGGCGACAGCTTTTGGTGCATCTTGAACGAGGCACGACCTAAAAACAAGGAAAAGGAGCATCAAAGGAGATAAGTATAGATTACAGACATCATCTGAAGGCCCCGACTAAAAAACCTGAGGCCAGGTTTAAAGGCTTAAAAATGGGAATGTGACACTTCCAAATTTTGTGGGATTGTGGGAAACGTATAATGTCATTTAAACATTGTGGAAGGTAAAGGGTTATCTAATTAAATGATGTATGGCCTTTTTAACTGTAGGTTCAAGAGGCAAAAATCCTGGCAATGTTCCCTAGTGGGATTTGGGGAGCTCACCACATCTCACTGTGCCACTGTGCCGCTGTCTGCCAACCTGAAAGGCAGAATGAGCGTGACCTGGAAGTGTGTCCCTGCCATGGACAAGTCTCTGTCTCTGGAATGATTTGTGCTTTGTTCCTCTATAATTTGGAATATTAACATTAATCAAGAGGCGCTCCTGGACCGACATAGGCCAATGGGCTTCAATCAATCAGCTGCTGAAAGGATGGGGCTTGGTTCTTTGAAGGTATCTGAATTTTTATTTGAAGCTTGAGAATCTTTACAACAGCTGGGAAAGGAATGGGGAGGACAAGAAGACAGACGACCATTTGAAAGCACAAAGCACCTTGTTATTCTGTCTGTTACTGTGGAAAATATATAAGATAAGATAAGATAAGAATAATTTATTGGCAAAGTACATTTTCCAACATACTTGGAATTTTGCTTCGGCTACATTGCAGTGTAAACATACCTTATACAAACACTGTTCTACTCATAATACAATGACACAGCAAAGAAACCCTACCCATAAGTGACCTCCCCTTCCGCTACACAACTACGAATGTAACAATTTAATGGTACAAGGGGAAAAACTGTTCCTGTGCCTGGCCGATTTCGTGTATGAAGACCTGTAGCGACGTCCAGATGGAAGTAAATCAAGCAGATGATGGCCGGGATGCTTGGGGGAGGCTTTTGATTATACTCAACAAGGAATTTAACAAGGTTTTAATATGCCCTCCCCTCTCGAAAGAAGTTGAATGGACTTTATTAAAAATTATTTTTGGATTGGACCAGGTGTGTGATGGAGCAATGCAGAGCAAAAAGAATGAACTACTGCCAAATAGATCTGGCAAGAGGTCGAATTTGGGAAAAGATCTTGTTTTTAACTGTGTGCCAAGGAAGAACTCCAGAGTGGAATTTTAATGGCGGAGACTGGGCATGTACTCTGTGAGTACCACCTAGGTAAACACTGCAAAGGGCTGAACAATGGAGGATAGTAGTTAACTCTCCCAGCACACCTGGTCTGGAGCAACAATGTATATGAAGGACTACACACATAAAATGGGTTTTATATTTATAAGATGTAACAGAGGCACTGTTTGTAAGGAGGAAAAAGCAGTCAGCTGGAAGAATGGTGTAATGGCAAGTGAAGGAGGACAACTGGACACTAAATAAGAAACGATGTGGCTACAGGAGGAAATGATCGACATATGTTTGCAACAGGAGTGGGAAACCTGATTTTAAGAAATTGTATTAAATTTAAGTAATTTGGTTTGATATGTAATAATTTGGAAAATTAATAAAATAAAATAAACTGGGGGTATTGAAGATGCATACTGGTGTTTCTGAAGTACAGAAGCCATAGAAGTTTATAGAAGCTAACAGAAGTGTTCCGGAATCTTCTAGTGTGTTTGGAAGGTTTCCAAGTTTCCAGGTTTATGATGGAAACAGACCTGCAGCTGGAATGAGCTCATTGTGTTTCCAGGTCAAATTGCCCCTGGACTGCCAATAAATGCAGGATCTCAACAGGATCTCATGTTATTCTTACTTTCATTCTCTCTGAGGTTCCTTCACTCTCTCAATCTGAGTTCATTTGCTTTGAGTTTGTTGTACGTTTCAAGTTTTTTTTACTGTTACATTCTACTGCAACTGGATTATTAAGAGGTTGCCCTTCCAGGGATCTGGTATTCAACTGTCAAGCTTATTTCTTCCTCAGTAAACTTTTAATAATTAATCTACTGCGTCCTGAGTCCTCCCTGGAATCATGTCCCTTCTTGGAGCTGCTACTCAGCTGACAACTGAGCAGGCATGTCCCTGGAGTCTTTTGGGGGATGAATCCTGACAGGATATTAAACAAACAAACAAACAAACAAACAAACAAACAAACAAATAAATGCAATCACCTTGCTGAACCCCCCAGGCCACACAATGGCATCCGGATTAATGGTGAACTTTACGTTGGAAGATGCCTGTTCAGTGATGCTCCCAACTTTCATTCTCCAGTGAGTTTTATTGGGAAACACGACCCAGTTCACGATATCAAAGTTGGCAGTCAGCTCCCCATTCTTATCAAAATACATCCCTCCTATGGATGTATTAGAAAGCTGGATTTCTTTTAAGAAAGTGTGAAGCTAGAATGGCAAAAAAACAACAACACCAGGATTTAGAAAACATGATATCAGGGTTGCATTTGAGAACTGCAGGCTTGTAAGCAAACTCCATTGCAGATGAGAGTAAACTATATAATTGCAATACAAATGTAGGATGTTTCATCAAATCTTTTTATGAACTTGGATATTTTGTGGGATGTACAGTTTTGTTTTCCTTTGATAATTGAGGAAGGTTCCAGACCTCTTACTAATTTGAAGCGAATTTGTGTCAGCTATATTTGATAACTTTGTGGTCATTATAACAGGTCCTTTATCAGGTTTTAAATCCCCTTGTGGATAAGACTCAAACATATGTTGAGGACATGGATTGGACCGCATTTTGAAACTCTAGGCGGCTTGCATGCATTTTAATTTGCTTTAATCTATATTTCAAACATAGGGTTCAAATTAGGGTTTTAAATTTATTTGTAATAATTTTATTGTTTTAACCTTTTTGTAAACTGTATCAAGGTTCTTTCAGCAGTCAAGCAATATATACTGTACATTTTATGAAATAAATATATGAAATAATCAATGTGAGATAATGCTCCTTAACCATTTATCAGACCCTATTTTTTGAAGGACATTTCCCCATACTTTTCTTCATTAATTAGTTTCAAAATATTGTAGGGCCACAAAGATAAATGGACAATAACAAAAAATTCTCAAGATGCGCAACTAAAGAAAGGACATATGATCACAATGAGATAAACTACAAAAGAAATTGAGTATGAAAATGATTCCAGAGATGGCCTACGTATTTGCAAAAAGGGGAGAGGACAGACCTGCCATGGCTGCAACCTTTGAAGTTCCAATCTGTCTCCTCTACCCGCCATTAACCTCCATTTGGATCTGGATGAATATGCAGCATTTAAGGCCTGAGCCACAAGTTGGATACCGTAGTAAATGCTGTAGCGATCGTGAGACCAGATTCCCTCAATCTCTTCCTGGGGCAAAATTTCCAGTTGTTCCTTTTCTGTGCACCTTGTCCAACCCTCCATGGACAGCAAATCCTTTGAACATGAACAATTGAATGCTCTCGACCAAAACTGTGCAACTGCAGTTGTAACTTCAGATGAAAGTCGGGTATAGTAGCCATGTTTTGTCCTTTTTTTGCTATTCATTACCAAGGACAAAGAACCTTGGGCAGGCGTGTAGGAAGGAAAATCACAAAACAACATCTCATCAATGTCCCGAACATCTGTTGTGATCCAGACTACCCCCTGAGATTCCCTCACTTCATGAATGTGTTGTAAGAATATGATTGTATGAATTCCATTTTCAGAGTCTCCATAGTAAATGAACACCTTGACATCTCTCAAGACAGATGTTTTACAATGTAAGGATGACATTTGCTGGATGAAAAAAGGAATTTTTTCCAAGAAAGCAACACAAATTCCACTGCAGGTCAGCAGAGGTGTGAAAGCACTCAGGAACCTTTCTCCATTGTCATTGTCTGGAACAAAGAGACCGACCCAGGTCCATCCAAAATGCAGCAGCAACTTGATAATCCCCATGTACTGGGTTTCTTGTTTTGGGACCATCCAGTAGATAAAAGGAAACTGTTTTTTCCCTTTAAGATCATAAGCAGTAGAGCCCAAACTGATCTAGTAAGAAAATGATTGGTGTGTGGTTTTCAGGAAAAAAAGAAAGGCCCTGTCACATGATCAGGCCAATGATCATGTGACATCTAATCCAGCATCCTGTTCTCACAGTGGCTAGCCAGTTGCTTCTGGGAAGCATTTCATGCCTCTGATGGAAAACCTGGAGCTCACAGAGAATGAAGTGGCTCCAATGAATATTGAGGCAGAATAGGGCATTTTGGGCCTTCAGAGGTCATGGCATTCCAACCTCTTCCTAGAATCACAATGGGCCATTTCACAGAAGGAGAGGCAGAGGCAGAAGCTAAGCAGTGACACAGTCTGCAGGAGTGCAGGAAGCTTAATCTCCATGCTCAATTAGCTTCTAGACAACCACTGGTCTTCTTAAGAAAGAAGAACTCTTGGGGAGTAAGGGACTATATTGAACTATGATCCTTCTACTTCCTATGCCAGTCTGGTGAGGGTGAGAGAAAGAGACTGAGGGCTTTCTAAATCAGTTCCCACTTTCTTAAAATGTGATATTCTTTCTATGATCTCCCTTGTTGGGTGCTTGTGATTTGTGTTCCCTGGAGAGCAGGGATGGGGGAAATTTGGCCCTCAGGATGTTGCTGAACTCCCATCAGTCCCCACAAGCATGACTGATGGCCAGGAATGGATGGCTTGGTAGTTCAGAAACCTCTGGAGGAGTGAAGGGGTTTCCTCAACACTGGTGGAGATATAGAAAAGAGGAAGGAAACATAGCTGATCTCCAATCCCCTCCAAAGTCCTACCTGGGGCATTTTGTAGATGCTCAACATTCTGGAAATCTGGCTGGAGATTTCAGTAGCTGTTTCTTCAAAAACAACTAACACATTATTCTGTCCTCCACAGCTGTAGCTTGGAATGCTGTCTAGCATGGCATCAGCCGCTGTTGTGACATCAAAAGCGGCCTCATAGATGCTGTAGCCCAGGGTGACATTGGATAATAGCTTAGGATTCTGGTTGATCTCCTGAATGGCAAATAAGGGGGACAGGGTGGGAGAGGGGTTCTCTAATGTTGAACTGCAAATAAATGAATAAACAAAAATTGTTTCAGCTGACCACTTTCCATTTAATGAAGACAACATGTCATACTCATTGTTCTATAAGAACCTAAGAAGAATCAATTAGTTTTATATCTAATGGGTCAAGCTTTAAAGGAATACAATCTTGTCCAGGTGCCCCAACAAGGAAATAAATAGTTTTTAGGAGAGCTTGCAGCTTGGGTGAATTTGATTGGAATGATAGCTTACACTTTCTGGAGCTCAGAGACTTGACAGGAACTATGTACAGGATGAGAAGGAATGAAAGAGAGAAATAGCAGACATATTGTCCGGAGAGGACAGGAAACAAAATCTCTCAGGTTTCATAGGCAGAGTTATCATAGACATAGCGGTTTCAAACAACTGCTGGCTAGGTTGCTAGATAAGCAGTGGCCTTGTGTGGTTTCACGTAGCCTATGCATTAACTAGAAGCTCAGAAGAAGGAAATGTGTTTGCTCTTTTCCAACAGTAGCAACATTAAATCACTGAGAACAAGGTCAAGATTCAGGAGTTCATGATGAGAAAGTTTGGAAAAGTTTGGAAAAGTTGGAAAAGAACTGTTTGTAAAAAATGGCGGTGAAACAGGATGTAGATTTGATAACATTGTTGGAGAAACTGAAAGAACTCAGAATGGATTACAATGCTGGAGTGAAAGAACTGAGAGCTGAATTGGCTGCTGCTGGGAACAGCTCTGTGACAGAGATAAAGCAAAGCATAAACAATGATCTGATTGGTCAGGATGTACAACCAAACCTTGTGAACAGTGTATTTGCTGAGCATAAACAGAAAAAGTCTACTCAGAAGAGAACCAGCTGCAAAAGAATCATCTACTTGAAATCAAGAGCCACCGTCATCATCAGGAAAAAGAGAAATACTAGGAAAACAGTCAACAAACCACAGCTCAAAGATAAGCAGCAGAGAGGAAGTCGAGACAATCAGGACCAAAGATGGAATGAAAGGCCAAAGACTTTAATGGATATTGTTTTGGATGCCACTTCGCAGCAAAGACAATGGGTTCCAAAGTTGGACCCTGCAGGAATAGGATGAACATTTATATGAAGTAACTGCTTTGTGGCCTACTGGTTTTTGAACTTGGATATGGCAGGAAATGATTATAGTATGATCTTTGGAAAATAATGATATAAGATTGATAGATATTAAAAATGATAAGTAATTTTGATATTGAAATAGTCTGCACCGGGGACTGGGAGGGGGAATAGGGATTTGATTAAAGTAAAAGATAAGATTGTTAAAGATGTGAGTGGTTGGTAAACGATTTGAAATTATGAAATTATGGGAATGTTAATGACGTGGAATTAGAAACCTGGTAAGAATGTATATTATGATAATGAAAACAATGAGGGGGGGCGTGAGGAAGTCATCAGATAATGTATAAATTGTTTGTGATCTGGCCTGAATCGGGGCTGGACAAAAAATTGGAAAATTTAATAAAAATTATTATCAAAAAAAAGAAAGAAAAGAAAGTAACACAGAAAAAAAAAAAAACAATTCGATTCATCAGGACCTGAACAAATTGCAGAGGTTTGCCAACACACCCAAGAAGCAGGAGAAGAGATGATCAGCTGTTCCCTAGATGCTGCCTTTGTATTAATTAAACTGAAGCCCCAAAAAAGAAAGTGTTCAGAATTAACCTCCCAGTTTGCAGGATACCAAGAGGCCAAGAGGCACTTAGATGCTGCCTCTCAATCCCCAAACCTTCTTTCAAAGTCAATAGATGGGCAAAGGAGGGAGAAGAGTTTATTAAGGATGGCCAGAAATTAGGTGCTGTCTCTGGCACATATGCAGGGTGGGTAACATACAGTCACTTACCTCATAACATGGTTTCTGGGGTGCTGGGAAAAGTCATGTTTGTGAATATGAACACCTCCTTGATATATGACCCCACTAATGAGGTGGTCTCCTGGCCTGTAATAATTCAGTGGATCATGCTCCTTTTTCATATTTAATGGACACTTTGCTTTCAGTATCCCACTGACTCCATGGGGCGTTAGCAGCAGAAATAGTAGCAGCAGTAATATCATTCTGGCTATGCCTGCAAGAGTCATCCACTCTTGTGATAGCAGTGACATTAGGAGTGCAGCCCGATTCGTACAGTAGCTTTAAGCAAAGGTACAAAAAGGAAAGCTGCCACAGAAAGGATCCCTGCCTGCCCCAAATCTCTCAGGCCAAGCTTCAGATATTTATGACCCAGTTGTTCTTGGAAGCTTGTGACAATAAGTTACCTCATCCTGCCTGTGATTATGGTGTTTATTATATTTTTGGACTCAAAGGCCATTATTGGGGAAATCCCTGGACTAGATAATTATAAGGTTCAGAAGGTCCATCTCCCTGGCATCTGTGTGTGACTCAATGGACACAGGAAGAATGATCACAAAGTATGTTTGTGAGAACTCACAGATGGGGCTATCAATCTGGACCCTGCTTAGTTTGAGGGGTCATAAACTTTAGTAAAAATCCCAGAAACTATAGAACAGCTGTGATTGTTAAAGTCTAGTAAGGCAGGAGATGATGGAAGTTTATAAACTCATGTATGGTGTGTATTATATAGATAGCAACAGGTTCTTCTCCCTCCCAACAATAATACTACCGGTTCTGATGGAGTAGATCTTAAATCGTTGTGTCCTAGGCCCTCATTCAACACCTTGATCACTACACTACAGTGTTTCATAACTAAAAACTCATGGACATCCAATGAAGCTGAATTGGATAATAATAATAATAATAATAATAATAATAATAATAATAATAATAATAATAATAATTTTACCCCACCCATCTGGCTGGGTTTCCCCAGCCACTCTGGGCGGCTTCCAACAGAACATTAAAATACAATAATCTATTAAACATTAAAAGTCTTCCTAAACAGGGCTGCCTTCAGATGTCTTCTAAATGTCTCGTAGTTGTTTTCCTCTTTGACATCTGAAGGGAGGGCGTTCCACAGGGAGGGTGCCACTACCGAGAAGGCCCTCTGCCTGGTTCCCTGTAACTTGGCTTCTCGTAGTGAGGGAACTGCCAGAAGGCCCTCGGCACTGGACCTCAGTGTCCGGGCAGAATGATGGGGGTGGAGACGCTCCTTCAGGTATACTGGACCGAAGCCATTTAGGGCTTTAAAGGTCAGCACCAACACTTTGAATTGTGCTCGGAAACGTACTGGGAGCCAATGTAGGTCTTTCAAGATGAGCCAGGACAGAGAAAAGGAAGTACTTATCCACACAGTGCGTAGAGTTAACCTGTGGAATTCATTCCCTCAGGATTGAGTGATGACCACAAACGTGGATGGCCTGAAAAGGGTATGGGTCGCATTCATGGAGGACATGGCTGCCAGTGGCTTACATCTTGATGACTATGTTTGTGCCTCTACTGTCACAGGCAGGATGCCTCTGAATACCCATTGCAACAAAACCCACTGCACCACAAATGTAAAGCACATGTATACCACTTTAACATTCATGGCTTCCTACAAAGAATCCTGGGAGGCGTCGATAGTTAAAGGTGCTTAGTTAGGAGCCCCCTCTTGACAAGGTCTCTAACACAGAGATAAGCAATGAGCTAACGAAAGTTCAGGTTAGAGATACAACTCAACCAGCTCACTTGTGCATCTGCCTTATAGAATAGCAATAATACCTGGACTTAGCTTAGCTTTCTCCCACTGAGAAAGGAAGTGATGGGTGTCTAAAGCCCCACAGACTCCCCACCCCAACGCAGTCTAGGAGCATCCCCAGCATAAGGAGGAAGGTGTGGCGGTGGCCACATTGCACTGGTCATGCGGTGACTGAATCACATGCCAATATGTGATTATGTTCTATGCTATAAATGCAGGTGTGAGAAAGAGGCACAATCACTTCATGTCCTTGCTAGGGAACAGGAGTATCTCTAGCCACCTAAAATTGAACCGTGCTGCTATCCCTCCTCTTTTTTGCCTCTGATCTTTGGTCAAGGAATATTCCCAAAGATTCAAGGAGCGACACAGCCCTGTCGCTCCTTGGAGAGCAGGCATCTTGCTTTCCTAGGCCAAATCCCGCTCCCCACCCCTGGCTGTATGTACTCATGTGGTGGAGCCAAATGTTCAAGGGAAATTAGGTGGGAATGTCCTGATATATCTGTTGAAAACTGATGAAAGAACCTAGATAAAATGGGGATGAGACCCTTCCAGATTTTGTAGGACTGTGGAGAAATCGTCATGTTTCTGACATAAAGTTCCATTTTTAAAATACATAATGGAATTTATACATTGTTGAGGGTAAAGGGTTAACTAATTAAAAAATGGTACTTTAAACTATATTGTTGTTGTTCGTTACCAAGGTATGTATTTTTGTGTTTTTATATTGAAAACCGCCCCATGGTATAGAATTTTAGTAAATAACAACAACAATGACTTCAAACTATTGTGTCATTAGTAGCAGTGGTTACATATCCTTATGACCACTGCTCCACAGAAGTATCACTATTTACAGTTATGTGTTCTCTTCTAACCAAAGTGGTACCGGTATGTACTTTGTTAATATGATATTATAATTTATGGTTTGTAATGTGTATTTCATGCAGTTTGTATCCACATGCGGGTCATCATTCTTATAATTTTCTTGTAGTTGTGCTGAAGAAGACTCCTGCGAAACAGTTTGATTATCCGGGATCACTGTCTGCACACTACTATTTGGACATTATTCCATCAGTAGATAAAGATCGACTACTTCTTCTTCAAACGAACATTGTTACATCGTCTCATCTAGAGACTTGCTTTGCTTCCAGAGACTTTTGTTTGTTTCATTTTAGATTCACGAGAACGTACTTTGGGTATTTATGTATTACGTTATGTATGCTATGTTTGTATAATTAGAGTGCCAGGAACACTTATTGGTCATTGTGTTGCCTTCATTGTTGCTGGTTGCTGCTTCTCAGGATAGGGCCAGCAAGTGACCTGAGTGAAAGTTTAGTTGTCATTTATCATGTATCACAGCTAAGCATAGTTGCGGAAGAGAGGTGTCTCTTTTTATATACATACACAGTGAATCAAAAACTTTAAAATTCTAATTGGTCAGTGGGCGCAAACTCTGTCCCATCAGATTACATCATAGTTATAGACCAATGAAGAGTCAGAGCTGAGAAGGATTTTGGGGAAGACCTTATGGTTTCAGGAAAAAACTAGATCCATATTTTCTTCTGCTGCCCAACAACCTCCCTCAGAAAGCCCATTAGCCAATCAATTCAATGTGGTTGGAATTCTATCCCCTCATTAGCCTATAACTATGATGCAATATGGTTGGTGTCATGAACACACCAGCTCCGAGTGTAATCTTGCAGCTGGCTACAGACACCATTTCCTCAGGGTCTTGCGTAAGAACAATGTCAAACAAAAATTGATGATCTCCTTCTATCAGCACACAATAGAAAGTGTCCTTTCATACTGTATTACAGTGTGGTACGCTGGTTTGACAGCCACGGACAGGAAGACCCTACAGAGGGTGGTGAATACAGCACATGATATCATGGGCTGTCCCCTGAGTTCGCTAGATGACATCGCAGGAGACCGCTGCCTCAGGAGAGCGAGGAAAATTCCCAGGAACAACTCACTCCCTGGCCAGCACCTCTTTAATTTCCTACCTTCTGGTAGGAGATACAGAAGTTAATCTATGTTAATCACACTATGCATGAGTTTATGATCATCAGTCATGTCCTGCCTTAGGAGACTTGACCCATCATAGCTTTTCTATAATTTTCTGAACTTTTCTGAAATTGATGTTTCCTCAAATTTAGCAGGGCCCAGATTGACAGCCCCATCTGTGAGTTCTCACAAACATGCTTTGCTCTCGCTCTGCCCCTGCCCATTCAGTCACACACAGGTGCCAGGGAGGTGGACCTTCTTCCCCTTATAATTATCAAAATCATGGGGATTTATTTATCTCATCCAGGGATTTCCCCAGCGATGGCTTTTGACCCCAAAAATAACATAAACATCATAATCACAGGCAAAATGAGATAACTTATTGTCACAAGCCTTCAAGAAGAACTGGGTTATAAATATCGTAAGCCTGGCTTGAGAGATTTGGGGCAGCCAAGGCTCCTGTGAGAAGTTTCCTTTTTCTACATTTGCTTCTGAAGCTATTGTAGGAGTCCAGCTGCGCTACTAATGTCACTGCTGTCACAAGAGTGTATGACTCTTGCAGGCATAGCCAGGATGCTATTACTGGTGCTGCTATTTCTGCTGCTAATGCCCCGTGGAGCAAGTGGGATGCTGAAAGCAAAATGCCCCCTGAATCTAAATGGGGAAAGTGATCCGCTGAATTATTATAGGTCGGGAGACTACCTGATTAGTGGGATCATATCTGCAGGAGCTGTTAAAACTTACCCATACAACTTTACCCGTCATCCCAGAAACACTGTTATGACGTAAGTGACTTTTATGTTACACAGACTGCATTCACAATCATTGCTATTTGCCCGAGACAGCAGCTGATTTCTGGCCATCCCTGATAAGAACTTCTCCCTCCTTTGCCCTTCTATTGACTTCAGAATTGAGATTCAACATATACATTCACGCTGGTCCCTTAGTACTCTGCAAACAGGGATGTTAATTCTGAACACTTTTTTGTGGTTCAGTTTAACTAATACAAATGCACCATCTAGAGGACAGCTGATCATCTCATCTTTAGGGAAGTTTTTAATATTTAATGCTGTATGGTTTTAACATTTGACTGGAAACCGCCCAGAGTGGCTGAGGAAACTCGGCCAGATGGGCGGGGTAAAAATAATAAATTATTATTATTCTTATTATTATTATTATTATTATTATTATTATTATTATTATTATTATTATTATTATTATGTCCTCCTTCCTGGTTCATTCTGAATGCCTCCATTATAAAACATTATAAGACACTTTGCTTTTTAAATTGAGCTCCGCAACTTGGATTTCATAAAAAAAAAATTCAACAAATTTGACTGCCCCTCCACCCGAAAACCTGGCTACAACTACCGGTATGAAATCCACTGTGCAATTTAAAGTTTGGAGATCGAAGGAAGTGCAAAAATCCGGATGTAAGGAGACAACCTCCTTCCCTACAAACTCTCTTGAATGTCAAAATAAATATAGGGGCCTTACCAGGTAGTTCCACCACCCTCAGAAGTTAAGGGGGTGGCAGCCCAAGAGAGGGCATTTCTCTCTTTCATTTCCTCTGTTCCTGTAAATTGTTCCTGCCAAATCTCTGAAGTGTTAGTCATCATTTCAATGTAATTCACCCAAGCTCAAGCTCTCCTAAAAGCTACTCATTGCCTTGTGGGAGCATCTGGAGAAGATTCTGCTGCTTTATAACTGCAGAGTTTGGATCCTCTGATGTTCTTCTAGAACAAGTAGTATGGCATGTTTTCATTTAATGGAGAATCGGAGACTGAAACAAAGGTTTGTTTGCTTGATTCATGTATTTGCAGTTTTTCAACATTGGACACCTCGCCAATCCTGTCTATATTGTTTGCCATCCAGGAGATCACCCAGAATCCTAAGCTTATACCCAATGTCACCCTGGGCTACAGCATCTATGAGGCTATTTTCGATGCCAGAACAACCGTCGATGCCCTGCTAGATAGTATTCCAAGCTACAGTTGTGGAAGACAGAAGGACGTGTTGGCTGTTTTTGAAGCAACTACTTCTGAAATCCTGAGCCAGATCTCAAGCATGTTGGGCATCTACAAAATGCCCCAGGTAGGACTTTGGAGGGGAGGGTTGTCACCCAAAAAGAGAGACCATAGAGTGAATATCACATTTTAAGAAAGTGGGAACTGACAGGGAAAGGCCTCTGTCTCTTCCCCTCTCCCTCTCCGTACTGGCAATAGTAATTGGTATGTTAAATAAAAGTAGCCCCTTGCTCCCCAGGAGTTCTTCTTTCTCAGGCAGAGAATGGATGTCTGGCAGCTAACTGATCATGGAGATTGAGGTGCCTGCACTCCTCCAGACTGTGTGGCTGCTTAGCCTCTGCCTCTCATTCTGTGCCATGGCCCATGGTGATTCTAGAAAGAAGGTGGAATGCCATGACCCCTGAAAGCCCCAGATGCCCTGCTCTGCATCAGTGCTCACTGAAGACACTTCCTTCTCTGTAAGCTCCAGAGTCCAGGTCCTCCACTGCAGGCTGTGGGACTGGATGAGCCACTGTCCTGATCATGTGACCTGGCCCTTCTCGTGTATTCCTGAAAATATGACACCAATCCTTTTCTTACTAGATCAGTTATGGCTCAACTGCTCATTACATTAATGACAAAACCCAGTTCCCCTTTATCTACTGGATGGTCCCAAAGGAAGAAACCCAGTATTGGGGGATTGTCAAGTTGCTGCTCCGTTTTCGATGGACGTGGATCGGTCTCTTTGTTCCAGACAATGACAATGGAGAAAGGTTCCTGAGTGGCTTCACACCTCTGATCATCCGCAATGAAATTTGTGTTGCTTTCTTGAAAAAAATTCTCATTTTAACCCTGCACCAAATGTCATCCTTACATTGTAAACCATCTGTCCTGAGACAAGTCAAGGCGTTCATTTACTATGGGGATTCTCAACACATAACTTTAGCAATCCTACTCTTACAACGCATTCATGAAGTGAGGGAATCTCAGGGGATAGTCTGGATCACAACAGATCTTCTGGACATTGATGAGAAGTTGTTTAGTGGCACAGATTACTTCCAGCCTGCCCAAGGTTCTTTGTCCTTTGTAATGAATACCCCAAAAAGGACAGAACGTGGCTACTATACTCCACTTTCATCTGCAACTGCATCTGCATTTTCACAGTTTTGGCACAAAGCATTCAATTGTTCATGTTCAAATGCTGTGCTGTCCATGGAGGGTTGGACAAGATGCACAGAAAAGGAACAACGGGAAACTTTGTCCCAGGAGGAGATGGAGGCAGTCTGGTCTCAAGATCATTACAGCATTTACTACGTTGTCCAACTTGTGGCTCAGGCTTTAAATGCTGCATATTCATCCAGATCCAAATGGAGGTTAATGGCGGGTGGAGGAGACAGTTTGGAACTTCAAAGGCTGCAGCCATGGCAGGTCTGTCCCCTATCCGTTTTGCAAATATCTTGTCCATCTCTGGAATTAATTAATAAGTTTAGGTTTGCCCTGTCCGTCCTATCTTTAGCTGGACATATTCAGATATTTTTTGTTATTTTTGTGGTTCTCCAATACTTTGAAAACTGAGTCTGCAACACTGCAGGCCAGCGGTGGTTTCCCATGGGCCCGGTGAGGGGGGCTCAGGTTGCTGGATACTTCCTGAACAGGTGAGGAGGGCAGGTAGGAATTTGCCCACCAGAATATTGGCTCCAGTCTGGTGGTTTTGCCTAACTCATGGCAACCATCACAACTTATTTAGGCTTTGGGTCATAGTCACAGTTATAGGCATGGGTGGAGGGGCGGTTGTAGTCTCTGCCTGCCCATCAGTGCTAGAGTATTCATTGAAATGGATTTATGAGGAGTTTCCTATGATCAAATGCCAAGGTGGGAGCTGAGGCCTAAAGCCCACCTCAAGATGGCCATACCTGCGGGGGTCCCCCTTTTGATGTAAATCTTAGGAATCCCCACTGTTGGATTGACATCACTTTCAGCAGGCAGGCGAGAAGTTTATGCCAAACCTCTAGGCCAAACTTCAATGAAGTTGTGGCCTTATTCAATCCAAAGTCAACCATGTGGTGTCCTCATTCTAAGCTGGTAGTCAGAGTGATGGGAGGTACGAAGCCTTGGCATGCAGTTAATTCTATTTTTCAAAGATAATAGAAGAAAATATTTCATTGAAAGCATAAAATAGTGAATGAAAAATGGTTAAGGAACATTCTCTCACATACAGCTTATCTAAGTAATTGATTTATTCATTTATTTCATAAAATATATATCTTGCTTGATTGCAGGAAAAGAGTTAAAAGGATAAAGTTATCATTAAAAATTTGCAACCCTAATTTGAAACATACAGAAAGTTGAAATCACAATAGGATACATAAAAGCAAATTAAAACTCATGCATTTTCTAGAGTTCCAAAGTACTTTGGAAGATTGCATCAAACAAAATACCCAACTTCATGAAAAAAATTGCTCAATGATATGCTCAAAATAAGCATTTTGATTAAGCATATTAAGGATAAGGATAAATAATAATTTATTGGCCAAGTACCAATCATACTTGGAATTTTCCTTCGACTACATTGCAATATGTTTGATTACTTTGATCCGTTATGGAGTTTGTGCACAAGCCTTCCGTTCTCATAGGCAACCCTGATATCATGTTTCCTAAATGCTGGTGTTTTCTCTGCCATTCTAGCTTCACACTTTCTTGAAAGAAATTTGGCTTTCCAATTCATCCATAGGAGGGTTGTATTTGGATAAGAATGGGGAGGTGACCGCCAACTTTGATATCTGGAACTGGGTCGTATTTCCCAATAGATCTCACAGCAGAATGAAAGTTGGGAGCATTGAGGAGCAGGCATCCTCCGACGTAAAGTTTACCATTAATCCGGCAGCCATTGTGTGGCCGGGGAACTTCAGCAAGGTCATTGCATTCATTCATTTATTTGTTTATTGCATTTATATCCCACCTTTCCTCTGTGCAGATCAAAATGCTATAAATGGTTGTAGACTTGGAGGAGGTAATTGGCCCAAGGTCCCCCAGGAAGCTTCAAGGCTGAGTGGGAATTAGAACCTTGGTCTCCCAGGTTCTTGTCCAGCCCTCTATCCCCTACACCACACTGGCTCCAGTTTCCTTGTGGTGTCATCTACTAGGTTTGCTGAGTGGGCGCATTTCAGGTTAACCCTCAGCTGGCCCATCCCTAGGTGACTTCTACGTCTCAGCTGAGTACACCATTGCTGTTTTCCGGCCCTCTGTTTTGAACTGACCCTCATTGCAACTCAGATGGAGAGGGGAAAGAGAGGAGAACGGTTTTGGCTTAAGAAAAGACCATTCTTTGAGCCTTTTTTAAATCAGGGCATTCAGATGATGTCTGTAATTTATGCTGGTCTCCTTTTGGTACTTTTTCTCCTTGTTTTTAGATTGTGCCTCGTTCAAGATGCACCGAAAGCTGTCACCCTGGATATGCCAGAGTGACTAAAGAAGGAGAGCCTGTTTGCTGCTATGATTGTGCTCCTTGTGCAGAAGGGACCATCTCCATTCAGGAAGGTGGGTGACTCCAGAGGAAAGGGAGTCAGAATCCTACCATTTATTGATTTCAAGGGTTTGGCTGGGTCCGCATCAAATCTATTACACTACATTCATAACTGAAGGCTTTCTTCCAGATACCCACACTACCTGAAATTAGAGGGGTAGTGACCGGACAGTGAATAAATTTAGCTATGGCATCCTGCAAACGAAAGGTCCCTTATGTCTTTCTAGTACCTTGTTACTTCTCAACTTTCTAGGCTTCTGTAATTTCAGTCTCCACCCTTAACACAATACATTTCAGTTCAAAGTAATTACTTTGGGAAGCCTTCTCTGTATACACTGTGGAGGGGAAGGGGAGAGATCAGCAGGCACACCACACAATGCTCTGCATCCCTTTTCTGGGTTCTGCTTCACATGGGATTGGAGCAGAGCTGTCTTTAAAAGGACCTGGAGGAGAAGAGGGCAGAGGCTACAGAAAGAACTGCGAATAAAGGATAAATGGTCTTTTTCCTTACTTGGGACCCCCGGGAAACTCACCAAACTTGTCGTACTTTGAACTGAGAGTAGGGAGTTCAGCTGACTGACTGCTGAATGGGATGTAGCTGGGACAGTCTGAGGATGCTACTCCACCTACCTGTTAGGATTCTTGCTCAGAGCTTGCAGTCATGGGATTGTTTTGAGAGCCAGTGTGGTGTAGTGGTTAAGAGTGGTAGACTTGTAATCTGGGGAACTGGGTTCGTGTCCCCGCTCATCCATATGCAGCTGCTGGGTGACCTTGGGCTAGTCACCCTTCTCTGAAGTCTCTCAGCCCCACTCAACTCACAGAGTGTTTGTTATGGGGGAGGAAGGGAAAGAAGAATGTGAGCTGCTTTGAGACTCCTTCAGTTAGTGATAAAGCGGGATATCAAATCCAAATTCTTCTTCTTCTTCTTTTAGCACATGGTGGTGTGTGTTCTCATTCCACAGAGTGGGAAGTGACAGAGACAGGATGTTTTGTATTACTGTGTTTCCGTGATGTGGGACTATTGTCCTTTCTCTTTGCTGCCTGATGAGAAAGAGGAAAGAGCTGAGTCAGAATGCTCCGAGTGTATTATATGTAAATAAAGTAGCTTAGCCAAAATGCTGCGTTGCTGAGTCTGTGACGCCATCTGCTAACACTCTGTGGATCCATAAGTGTGCTAATGCCTCTTGGTATCAGTCGCTGTGATGTTTGGGCTGGAGAAAGCTTTTGAAGCTCCCGACCGACTGACCAGGATGGAGAGATCATGCCAGTCGGGCATGTGTCTCTATTGGAGTCCTACTTGCCTGCAGATGAAAAAGTAAGCCTAGAGTGAAAACTAGGGAGAGATCTGCAGTTTGGAGGAACCTTCCTCCTTATCAAATTTTTGTGGGAGAGCTGTGAGGGGAAGTGTGTCAGAAGGAGAAGCAATGGATATGGGTTTGTATGTATTAGTAATTATGTGTTAATATAACAATTGTCTATACGTAACTGTTTATTTATATTTTTCTAAAGTTGCTTGTTGCTTAAGTTTTATGCAGTTGCTTTAGTTCTTTGTATACCACTTAAAGATACTTTTTATATTAGGTAGTATAGAAATGGAATGAATAATTGAATGAATAAAATAAAAATATAACATGTGCAAGTCTTCATTAGGGGTTCCTTGAATGTAAATCTGATAAGAGCATAATGTTCAAAAAAAGGGGGCACATACTGTTTTATCTTGTGAAACTATACTGGTAGTAGCCATTTGGGGCATCGTGGTGTGCTAAGATTTCAGCATTAAAAAACACATTTTGGGAAGGCACATTCTTGCACAGTGCCCCCAATCACGCATTTTTGGGCAGCATGCTCTAGTGCAGGCATGCCCAACCTGCGGCCCTCCAGATGTTTTGACCTACAACTCCCATGATCCCTAGCTAACAGGACCAGTGGTCAGGGATGATGGGAATTGTAGTCCAAAACATCTGGAGGGCCGAAGGTTGGGCATGCCTGCGCTAGTGTAAAAACAGGGTCCTGGAAAAAGCGCATCTTTGAGGCGCAAGAGCAAAGCCTGGAAGACGCATGTTCCGGTTTTGGGACTCACAATGCTGGATGGTATGAGATTTATGTCTCTGAATGCAAATCCTGTCTTCAGCCAGGGAAACGTTGTCCCTCTCCATCCCTGTTCAATATTCTTGTTTCCTGACCTCTCCAAGATCGCTATATGTTCCCACTGTATTGGAACACAGACAGGTATGGATGTGAGAGTTTTCTTAGTGATACTGAAGTCATTCTTATTCTCTTCAGATGCAAAGTATTGCAGCAAATGCCCAGAAGATCAGCATGCAAATGAGGCCCGAGACAAATGTGTCCCCAAGACTACAACATTTCTCACTTATGAAGAACCCTTGGGGATTGTCCTGGTTTCCTTTGCCCTCTTCTTGACATTAACCACTGGTGTCGTGCTAGGAATCTTCATTAAATACAAGGAAACTCCCATAGTCAAAGCTAACAATCGAGACTTATCCTATATCCTCCTCATTTCCCTCCTGCTTTCCTTTTTGTCCTCCTTTCTGTTCATTGGCCGGCCAAGGAAGGTCACCTGCCTTCTCCGACAAACAGCCTTCAGCATCATATTTTCATTTGCCGTTTCTTCTGTGTTTGCAAAAACCATCACTGTGGTGCTGGCCTTCTTGGCTACAAAGCCAGGGAACAAGGCAAGGAGATGGCTAGGGAAGAGTCTGGCCAACTCCATTGTCCTTTCCTGTTCTGGTATGCAAGTTGTAATCTGCACCTTCTGGCTGGGAATCTCTCCACCCTTCGCAGACTCTGACATGCACTCCCAAGCTAGAGAGATTATCCTTCTATGCAATGAAGGATCTGTTGCCATGTTTTACACTGTCCTTGGCTACATGGGCTTCCTAGCGGCCATCTGCTTCACGGTGGCTTTCCTAGCTAGAAAGCTTCCGGGGTCCTTCAATGAAGCCAAGCTGATCACCTTCAGCATGCTGGTCTTCTGCAGTGTTTGGGTGTCCTTTGTGCCCACCTACCTGAGCACCAAGGGGAAATACATGGTAGCCGTGCAGGTCTTCTCTATGTTGGCCTCTAGTGCTGGGCTTCTGGGTTGCATCTTCATTCCCAAGTGCTACATTATTATACTCAGGCCAGATCTGAACACAAAAGCACATCTAACTACAAAAAGTGAAGGAAGTTTCTGATACTTAGCTTCTTTGAAGATTCTTAGCTTCACATAAAATATGATGTTGTTATGGTTTACCCTACCCTGGTTTGTGTCAGGACAATTGGAAACTCTATTCGGTCATAGAATCACAGATGATGTAAGAGTATGTGCAATTGTGTTGCCACAAACCTCTCCACCCTTGAAAATGACTCTACGGAACAATCTTAAACTTGCAGAGGAAAACACATGTGATCTAACAAAGTGATAATATGAATGGACTCTCTGAGATGCCTATTCTATGGCAAAAAGACTGATATTGATCAAATGGAAAAATAAAAATGCAGTTTGCTTTCACGATTGGATTGAAGAAATGTACACACTCGCTGCACATGAACAAGTTTTGTACAAACGTAGATTTGCCATGGACGAATGTTACAATATTTGGATTTCATTTTTCTAAATACCATATCAGATTTAGGTCTGGTCAACGGCAACAAGAATTTTCTCCCCTTTTTTATAATGTACACAGTATATTTTTATTGTTTTTCTTCTATTGAGTTTTCTACATGGTTACTATTTTTTTGTTTCTTCTTCTTTGTTTCTTATTTTACTCTGTGCACTTGAAATTTTGTATTTTAAAAATAATAAAACATCACAAAAAAAACCTTTCCAGGATCTACATATCCCAAATAACCAGTATTAGCAATTGGGTTGTAGTTGCAGTTATAAACCAAAAGGCTCAAGTTGGGAATTTTTAGGAGTGCAGGTTTTTACAATAATCCTGCCACTGTCTATGGCTCCTCTACGGCAGCTACCTCCTCTCACAGCAGCCAGTAAGAGGCCCCAATGGGAAGCCACAAGCAGGATTCAAGAACAACAGCAGGCTCTCCAATTGGGTTTTGCTGCAATGAGTATTCAGAGGCATCCTGCCTTTGACATTGGTACATATGTACAAGTCATTGATAAGCCTGTCCTTCATGCGTTTGACCAATCCTCTTTTGAAACCATCCTAGATTATGGTCATCACGGAATCCTGTGGAAATTAATTCCACAAGTTACCTGTGTGGAAATGTACTTCCTGATCTCTGTCCTGACTCTTTTAACAATCAGATTCATTGGATGTCCATGAATTGTGTAGTTACTAGGATTGGGGCCTAGGAGACCAAGGTTTTAGTTCCACTTGGGACCAAAGTTCTAGTTTGGAGAGAGAAAAAGCTTTTCCCATCTATGTTAATCACAATATGCATGAGTTTATGAACCTCAGTCATGTCCTGCCTTAGGAGACTTGATCCATCATAGCTTTTCTATAATTTTCTGAACTTTTCTGAAGTTGATGTTTCCTCAAATTTAGCAGGGCCCAGATTGACAGCCCCATCTGTGAGTTCTCACAAACATGCTTGGCTCTTGCTCTGCCCCTGCCCATTCAGTCACACACAGGTGCCAGGGAGGTGGACCTTCTTCCCCTTATAATTATCAAAATCATGGGGATTTATTTATCTCGTCCAGGGATTTCCCCAACGATGGCTTTTGACTCCAAAAATAACATAAACATCATAATCACAGGCAGAATGAGATAACTTATTGTCACAAGCCTTCAAGAAGAAATGGGATATATATATTGTAAGCCTGGCCTGAGAGATTTGGGGGCAGGCAGGGCTCCTTTCTGTGACAGGTTTCCTTTTTCTAGCTTTGCTTCTGAAGCTACTGTACGAGTTCAGCTGCGCTACTAATGTCACTGCTGTCACAAGAGTGTATGACTCTTGCAGGCATAGTCAGGATGAGATTACTGGTGCTGCTATTTTTGCTGCTAATGCCCCGTGGAGCCAGTGGGATGCTGAAAGCAAAATGCCCCCTGAATCTAAATGGGGAAAGTGATCCGCTGAATTATTATAGGTCGGGAGACTACCTCATTAGTGGGATCATATCTGCAGGAGCTGTTAAAACTTACCCATACAACTTTACCCGTCATCCCATAAACACTGTTATGACGTAAGTGACTTTTATGTTACACCGACTGGATTCACAATCATTGCTATTTGCCCGAGACAGCAGCTAATTTCTGGCCATCCCTGATAAGAACTTCTCCCTCCTTTGCCCTTCTATTGACTTCAGAATTGAGATTCAACATATACATTCACGCTGGTCCCTTAGTACTCTGCAAACAGGGATGTTAATTCTGAACACTTTTTTGTGGTTCAGTTTAACTAACACAAATGCACCATCTAGAGGACAGCTGATCATCTCATGTCCTCCTTCCTGGTTCATTCTGAATGCCTCCATTATAAAACATTATAAGACACTTTGCTTTTTAAATTGAGCTCCGCAACTTGGATTTCATAAAAAAAAAAATTCAACAAATTTGACTGCCCCTCCACCCGAAAACCTGGCTACAACTACCGGTATGAAATCCACTGTGCAATTTAATGTTTGGAGATCGAAGGAAGTGCAAAAATCCGGATGTAAGGAGACAACCTCCTTCCCTACAAACTCTCTTGAATGTCAAAATCCATATAGGGGCCTTACCAGGTAGTTCCACCACCCTCAGAAGTTAAGGGGGTGGCAGCCCAAGAGAGGGCATTTCTCTCTTTCATTTCCTCTGTTCCTGTAAATTGTTCCTGCCAAATCTCTGAAGTGTTAGTCATCATTTCAATGTAATTCACCCAAGCTCAAGCTCTCCTAAAAGCTACTCATTGCCTTGTGGGAGCATCTGGACAAGATTCTGCTCCTTCATAGCTGCAGAGTTTGGATCCTCTGATGTTCTTCTAGAACAAGTAGTATGGCATGTTTTCATTTAATGCAGAACGGGAGACTGAAACAAAGGTTTGTTTGCTTGATTCATGTATTTGCAGTTTTTCAACATTGGACACCTCGCCAATCCTGTCTATATTGTTTGCCATCCAGGAGATCACCCAACATCCTAAGCTTATACCCAATGTCACCCTGGGCTACAGCATCTATGAGGCTATTTTCGATGCCAGAACAACAGTCGATGCCCTGCTAGATAGTATTCCAAGCTACAGTTGTGGAAGACAGAAGGACGTGTTGGCTGTTTTTGAAGCAACTACTTCTGAAATCCTGAGCCAGATCTCAAGCATGTTGGGCATCTACAAAATGCCCCAGGTAGGACTTTGGAGGGGAGGGTTGTTACCCAAAAAGAGAGACCATAGAGTGAATATCACATTTTAAGAAAGTGGGAACTGACAGGGAAAGGCCTCTGTCTCTTCCCCTCTCCCTCTCCGTACTGGCAATAGTAATTGGTATGTTAAATAAAAGTAGCCCCTTGCTCCCCAGGAGTTCTTCTTTCTCAGGCAGACAATGGATGTCTGGCAACTAACTGATCATGGAGATTGAGGTGCCTGCACTCCTCCAGACTGTGTGGCTGCTTAGCCTCTGCCTCTCATTCTGTGCCATGGCTGATTGTGATTCTAGAAAGAAGGGTCCCCTGAAAGCCCCAGATGCCCTGCTCTGCATCAGTGCCCACTGAAGACACTTCCTTCTCTGTAAGCTCCAGAGTCCAGGTCCTCCACTGCAGGATGCGGGACTGGATGAGCCACTGTCCTGATCATGTGACCTGGCCCTTCCCGTGTATTCTTGAAAACATGACACCAATCCCTTTCTTACTAGATCAGTTATGGCCCAACTGCTCATTACATCAATGACAAAACCCAGTTCCCCTTTATCTACCGGATGGTCCCAAAGGAAGAAACACAGTATTGGGGGATTGTCAAGTTGCTGCTCCATTTTCGATGGACGTGGATCGGTCTCTTTGTTCCAGACAATGACAGTGGAGAAAGGTTCCTGAGTGGCTTCACACCTCTGATCATCCGCAATGAAATTTGTGTTGCTTTCTTCAAAAATATTCAAATTTTAACCCTGCATCAAATGTCATCCTTACATTGTAAACCATCTATCCTGAGAAAAGTCAAGACGTTCATTTACTATGGGGATTCTCAACACACAACTTCTGCAATCCTACTCTTACAACGCATTCATGAAGTGAGGGAATCTCAGGGGATAGTCTGGATCACAACAGATCTTCCGGACATTGATGACATGTTGTTTGGTGGCACAGATTACTTCCAGCCTGCCCAAGGTTCTTTGTCCTTTGTAATGAATACCCCAAAAAGGACAGAACGTGGCTACTATACTCCACTTTCATCTGCAACCGCATCTGCATTTTTACAGTTTTGGCAGAAATCATTCCATTGTTCATGTTCAAACAAAGTGCTGTCCGTGGAGGGTTGGACAAGATGCACAGAAAAGGAACAACGGGAAACTTTGACCCAGGAGGAGATGGAGGCAGTCTGGTCTCAAGATCGTTACAGCATTTACTACGGTGTCCAACTTGTGGCTCAGGCTTTAAATGCTGCATATTCATCCAGATCCAAATGGAGGTCAATGGCGGGTGGAGGAGACAGATTGGAACTTCAAAGGCTGCAGCCATGGCAGGTCTGTCCCCTCCCCGTTTTGCAAATACCTTGTCCATCTCTGGATGTATTTAATAAGTTTAGGTTTGACCTGTCTGCCCTGTATTTAGCTGGACAGATTCAGATATTTTTGTTATTTTTGTGGTTCTACAATACTTTGAAAACTAAGTCTTCAACATTGCAGGCCAGCGGTGGCTTCCCATGGGCCCAGTGAGGGGGCCTGAGGTTGCTGAATACTTCCTGAACAGGTTAGGAGGGCAGGAAGCCTCCCGCTCCTATCAGGAACTGGATCCAAGCCTGCTTGCACATTTGGCCAATGGCAGGCAGGCTTGGACTCAGGGCTGGTGTTTGAGGTGGATCTGACGGAGCTTCCCTCAAGTTTTTAAGCAGCCTGCAGCTGTACCCATCACCTGGTTTTCCTCGTTGGGTTTCACACCCACCCACTCCTTTGATTATGTGATTTACAAGGTAATCTTGGTAAGAGGTCTGGTATCTTCCTAAATTATCAAAGGAAAATAAGATTGCATCACAAAAAATCCCCAACTTCATGAAAAAAATTGCTCATTCACATGCTCATAATAGCATTTTGATTAAGCTTATTAAGCATATGTTTGATTACTTTGATCCGTTATGGAGTTTGTGCACAAGCCTTCTGTTCTCATAGGCAACCCTGATATCCTGTTTCCTAAATGCTGGTGTTTTCTCTGCCATTCTAGCTTCACACTTTCTTGAAAGAAATTTGGCTTTCCAATTCATCCATAGGAGGGTTGTATTTGGATAAGAATGGGGAGGTGACCGCCAACTTTGATATCATGAACTGGGTCGTATTTCCCAATAGATCTCACAGCAGAATGAAAGTTGGGAGCATTGAGGAACAGGCTTCCTCCGACGTAAAGTTTACCATTAATCCGGCAGCCATTGTGTGGCCGGGGAACTTCAGCAAGGTCATTGCATTCATTCATTTATTTGTTTATTGCATTTATATCCCACCTTTCTTCTGTGGAGCTCAAAATGCTATAAATGGTTTTCTGCCTCTTCTTTTAATCCCCTCAGCAATCCTGTGAAGTAGCTTAGATTTGGAGGAGCTAATTGGCCCAAGGTAACCCAGGAAGCTTCAAGGCTGTTTTGGGAATTGAACCTTGGTCTCCCAGGTTCTTGTCCAGCCCTCTAACCCCTACACCACACTGGCTCCAGTTTCCTTGCGGTGACATCTGCTAAGTTAATTTGCTGAGTGGGCCCATTTCAGGTTCACCCTCAGCTGGCCCATCCCCAATTGACTTCTACGTCTCAGCTGAGTACACCATTGCTGTTTTCTGGCCCTCTGTTTTGAACTGACCCTCATTGCAACTCAGATAGAGAGGGGAAAGAGAGGAGAACGGTTTTGGCTTAAGAAAAGACCATTCTTTGAGCCTTTTTTAAATCAGGGCATTCAGATGATGTCTGTAATTTATGCTGGTCTCCTTTTGGTGCTCTTTCTCCTTGTTTTTAGATTGTGCCTCATTCAAGATGCACCGAAAGCTGTCGCCCTGGATATGCCAGAGTGGCTAAAGAAGGAGAGCCCGTTTGCTGCTATGATTGTGCTCCTTGTGCGGAAGGAACCATCTCCATTCAGGAAGG
Source organism: Darevskia nairensis (assembly GCA_034642065.1). NCBI lineage: Eukaryota > Metazoa > Chordata > Lepidosauria > Squamata > Lacertidae > Darevskia > Darevskia nairensis. The sequence goes on from JAWWNI010000950.1 coordinate 218,530, forward strand.
TGGGTGACTCCATAGGAAAGGAGGTCAGAATCCTACCATTTATTGATTTCAAGGGTTTGGCTGGGTCCACGCCAAATTTATTACACTACATTCATAACTGAAGGCTTTCTTCCAGATACCCACACTACCTGAAATTAGAGGGGTAGTGACCGGACAGTGAATAAATTTAGCTATGGCATCCTGCAAACGAAAGGTCCCTTATGTCTTTCCAGCACCTTGTTACTTCTCAACTTTCTAGGCTTCTGTAATTTCAGTCTCCACCGTTAACACAATACATTTCAGTTCAAAGCTATTACTTTGGGAAGCCTTCTCTGTATACACTGTGGAGGGCAAGGGGAGAGATCAGCAGGCACACCACACAATGCTCTGCATCCCTTTTCTGGGTTCTGCTTCACATGGGATTGGAGCAGAGCTGTCTTTAAAAGGACCTGGAGGAGAAGAGGGCAGAAGCTACAGAAAGAACTGCAAGTAAAGGATAAAGGGTCTTTTCCCTTACTTGGGACCCCTGGTAAACTCACCAAACTTGTTGTACTTTGAACTGAGAGTAGGGAGTTCAGCTGACTGACTGCTGAATGGGCTGTAGCTGGGACAGTCTGAGGATGCTACTCCACCGACCTGTTAGGATTCTTGCTCCGTGCTTGCAGTCATGGAATTCTTTTGAGAACCAGTGTGGTGTGGTGGTTAAGAGTGGTAGACTTGTAATCTGGGGAACCGGGTTCGTGTCCCCGCTCATCTATATGCAGCTGCTGGGTGACCTTGGGCTAGTCACCCTTCTCTGAAGTCTCTCAGCCCCACTCACCTCACAGAGTGGTTGTTGTGGAGGGGAGGGAAAGAAGAATGTGAGCTGCTTTGAGACTCCTTCAGGTATTGATAAAGCGGGATATCAAATCCAAACTCTTCTTTTTTTAGCACATGGTGGTGTGTGTTTTCATTCCACAGAGTGGGAAGTGACGGAGACAGGATGTTTTGTATTACTGTGTTTCCGTGATGTGGGACTATTGTCCTTTCTCTTTGCTGCCTGATGAGAAAGAGGAAAGAGCTGAGTCAGAATGCTCCGAGTGTATTATATGTAAATAAAGTAGCTTAGCCAAAATGCTGCGTTGCTGAGTCTGTGACGCCATCTGCTAACACTCTGTGGATCCATAAGTGTGCTAATGCCTCTTGGTATCAGTCGCTGTGATGTTTGGGCTGGAGAAAGCTTTTGAAGCTCCCGACCGACTGACCAGGATGGAGAGATCATGCCAGTTGGGCATGTGTCTCTATTGGAGTCCTACTTGCCTGCAGATGAAAAAGTACCGGTAAGCGTAGAGTGAAAAACTAGGGAGAGATCTGCAGTTTGGAGGAACCTTCCTCCTTTTCAGATTTTTGTGGGAGAGCTGTGAGGGGAAGTGTGTCAGAAGGAGAAGCAATGGATATGGGTTTGTATGTATTAGTAATTATGTGTTAATATAACAATTTTTTATACGTAACTGTTTATATTTTTCTAAAGTTGCTTGTTGCTTAAGTTTTATGCAGTTGCTTTAGTTCTTTGTATATCACTTAAAGATACTTTTTATATTAGGTAGTATAGAAATGGAATGAATAATTGAATGAATAAAATAAAAATATAACATGATTGTGCAAGTCTTCATTAGGGGTTCCTTGAAAGTAAATCTGATAAGAGTAAAATGTTCAAAAAAGGGGGCACATACTGTTTTATCTTGTGAAACTATACTGGTAGTAGCCATTTGGGGCACCATGGTCTGCCAAGATTTCGGCATTAAAAAACACATTTTGGGAAGGCACATTCTTGCACAGTGCCCCCAAACAGGCATTTTTGGGCAGCATGTTCTTATGTAAAAACAGGGTCCTGGAAAAAGCGCATCTTTGAGGCTCAAGAGCAAAGCCTGGAAGACGCATGTTCCGGTTTTGGGACTCACAATGCTGGATGCTATGAGATTTATGCCTCTGAATGCCAATCCTGTCCCCAGCCAGTGAAATGTTGTCCCTCTGCATCCCTGTTCAATATTCTTGTTTCCTGACCTCTCCAACCTCGCTATATGTTCCCACTGTATTGGAACACAGACAGGTATGGATGTGAGAGTTTTCCTAGTGATACTGATGTCATTCTTATTCTCTTCAGATGCAAAGCATTGCAGCAAATGCCCAGAAGATCAGCATGCAAATGAGGCCCGAGACAAATGTGTCCCCAAGACTACAACATTTCTCACTTATGAAGAACCCTTGGGGATTGTCCCGGTTTCCTTTGCCCTCTTCTTGTCATTGACCACTTGCATTGTGCTAGGAATCTTCATTAAATACAAGGAAACTCCCATAGTCAAAGCTAACAATCGAGACCTCTCCTATATCCTCCTCATCTCCCTCCTGCTTTCCTTTTTGTCCTCCTTTCTGTTCATCGGCCGGCCAAGGAAGGTCACCTGCCTTCTCCGACAAACAGCCTTCAGCATCATATTTTCATTTGCTGTTTCTTCTGTGTTTGCAAAAACCATCACTGTGGTGCTGGCCTTCTTGGCTACAAAGCCAGGGAACAAGGCAAGGAGATGGCTGGGGAAGAGTCTGGCCAACTCCATTGTCCTTTCCTGTTCTGGTATGCAAGTTCTCATCTGCACCATCTGGCTGGGAATCTCCCCACCCTTCCCAGACTCTGACATGCACTCCCAAGCTAGAGAGTTCATTCTTCTATGCAATGAAGGATCTGTTGCCATGTTTTACATTGCCCTTGGCTACATGGGCTTCCTAGCGGCCATCTGCTTCACGGTGGCTTTCCTAGCTAGAAAGCTTCCGGGGTCCTTCAATGAAGCCAAGCTGATCACCTTCAGCATGCTGGTCTTCTGCAGTGTTTGGGTGTCCTTTATGCCCACCTACCTGAGCACCAAGGGGAAATACATGGTAGCCGTGCAGGTCTTCTCTATGTTGGCCTCTAGTGCTGGGATTCTGGGTTGCATCTTCATTCCCAAGTGCTACATTATTATACTCAGGCCAGATCTGAACACAAAAGCACATCTAACTACAAAAAGTGAAGGAAGTTTCTGATTCTTAGCTTCTTTGAAGATTCTTAGCTTCACATAAAATATGATGTTGTTAAGGTTTACCCTACCCTGTTTTGCGTCAGGACAATGGGAAACACTATTAAGTCATAGAATCACAGATGATGTAAGAGTGTGTGCAATTGTGTTGCCACAAACCTCTCCACCCTTGAAAATGACTCTACGGAACAATCTTAAACTTGCAGAGGAAAACACATGTGATCTAACAAACTGATAATATGAATGGAATCTCTGAGATGCCTATTCTATGGCAAAAAGACTGATATTGATCAAATGGAAAAATAAAAATGCAGTTTGCTTTCATGATTGGATTGAAGAAATATACAAACTCGCTGCACATGAACAAGTTTTGTACAAACGTAGATTTGCCGTGGACGAATGTTACAATATTTGGAATTCATTTTTCTAAATACCATATCAGATTTAGGTCTGATGAACTGCAACAAGAATTTTCTCCCCTTTTTTATAATGTACACAGTATATTTTTATTGTTTTTCTTCCATTGTGTTTTCTACATGGTTTCTATTTTTTTGTTTCTTCTTCTTCTTTGTTTCTTATTTTACTCTGTGCACTTGCAATTTTGTACTTTAAAAATAATAAAATTCCATAAAAAAGGTTTCCATGATCTACATATCCCAAATAACCAGTATTAGCAATTGGGCTGCAGTAGCAGTTATAAACCAAAAGGCTCAAGTTGGGAATTTTCAGGAGTGATCAAATCACCACATATTTCAAGACAACCAAGACTGCCCTTTTTCATGAGGATGCATTGACAATTACTGGATTCATCCACTCATACCCCTTGGCAAGCTTTCATGTCAAACAGGGCAATAGTTGGGAGCTCACATGGATGGGACCACCTTAGACCAAACCATTATCTTGACTCATTTCAATCTGGGTTCAGACCTTGTTGTGCATGAAATCCAAGAAGCAGAAATATAAAATAAAATTGTGAAAGGAAGTAGAAAGGAAAGATGATAGTGAATGTATAATAATGATGGAGAGTCCTATCTCTCTTATAACCTGATGGACCTGTTATTGGAGATGTCCATTTTACTGACATGCACTGGTGTAAATCTATATCGTCTTTCGGTGTTGAATGTGGTTGAAAGAGTAATACAACATCAGTGGCTGAAAACCTCATTTGCAAACAGAGTCCCTTCAGAAGGTTCCACATCTTCAAGAATCGGCCCCAAACTCCACTAACACCAGCAGTAAAAGACTGTTCTTGAATGTATAATGGTTTTGTTACATACGGACCCTACAGATAACATTTATATTAATAGCCTTTCTCAACCCAACTATGTATGATTGAAATATTTCCAAGGAAGGAGCAATCTTCTGGGGTCATCACCGCACTATAAATGTAAAGCACATGTATATCACTATAGCATTCATGACTTCCTACAAAGAATCCTGGGAGGCGTCGATAGTTAAAGGTGCTTAGTTAGGAGCCCCCTCTGTTCAAGGTCTCTAACACAGAGATAAGCAATGAGCTAACAAAAGTTCAGGTTAGAGATACAACCCAACCAGCTCACTTGTGCATCTATCTTATACAATGGCAATAATACCTGGACTTTGCTTAGCTTTCTCCCACTGAGAAAGGAAGTGATGGGTATCTAAAGCCCCAATGACTCCCCACCCAATGCAGTCTAGCCACCTAAAATTGAACCTTGCTGCTATCCATCCTCTTTTTGCCTCTGATCTTTGGTCAAGGAATATTCCCAAAGATTCAAGGAGCGACACAGCCCTGTCGCTCCTTGGAGAGCAGACATCTTGCTTTCCTTGGCCAAATCTCGCCCCCCACCCCTGGCTGTATGTACTCATGTGGTGAAGCCAAATTTTCAAGGGAAATTAGGTGGGAATGTCCCCATATATCTGTTGAAAACTGATGAAAGAACCTAGATAAGCAATTTCAATAGGCTTTTTTTCCCCAAAGGCTTCAATAAGGCATACAAGGGGCCCCAACGGATCTGATCAAAGACTTAAGCTACCTGTTCTCACAGCAACCGACAGTGAGAGCACATATACCTCATATATATTTTTTAAACTGCAGGTTTTTACAATAATCCTGCCAGTGTCTATGGCTCCTCTACTGCAGCTACCTGCTTTCATAGCAGCCAATAAGAGGCCCCAATGGGAAGCCACAAGCAGGATTCAAGAACAACAGCAGGCTCTCCAATTGGGTTTTGCTGCAATGAGTATTCAGAGGCATCCTGCCTTTGACATTGGAGGTTAGCACATATGTACAAGTCATTGATAAGCCTGTCCTTCATGCATTTGGCCAATCCTCTTTTAAAACCATCCTAGCTCATGGTCATCACGGAATCCTGTGGAAATTAATTCCACAAGTTACCTGTGTGGAAATGTACTTCCTGATCTCTGTCCCGACTCTTTTAACAATCAGATTAATTGGATGTCCATGAATTGTGTAGTTACTAGGATTGGGGCCTAGGAGACCAAGGTTTTAGTTCCACTTGGGACCAAAGTTCTAGTTTGGAGAGAGAAAAAGCTTTTCCCATCTATGTTAATCACACTATGCATGAGTTTAAAAACCTCAGTCATGTCCTGCCTTAGGAGACTTGACTTGATCCATAATAGTTTTTCTATAATTTTCTGAACTTTGATGTTTCCTCAAATTTAGCAGGGCCCAGATTGACAGCCCCATCTGTGAGTTCTCATAAACATGCTTTGCTCTCGCTCTGCCCCTGCCCATCCAGTCACACACAGGTGCCAGGGAGGTGGACCTTCTTACCCTTATAATTATCAAAATCATGGGGATTTATTTATCTAGTCCAGGGATTTCTCCAACAATGGCTTTTGACTCCAAAAATAACATAAACATCATAATCACAGGCAGAATGCGATAACTTATTGTCACAAGACTTCAAGAAGAACTGGGTTATAAATATCGTAAGCCTGGCTTGAGAGATTTGGGAGCACCAGGGCTCCTGTGAGAGGTTTCCTTTTTCTACCTTTGCTTCTGAAGCTATTGTAGGAGTCCAGCTGCGCTACTAATGTAGGAGTCCAGCTGCGCTACTAATGTCACTGCTGTCACAAGAGTGTATGACTGTCTGAGTGTATCACTGCTGTCACAAGAGGATGCGATTACTGGTGCTTCTATTTTTCCTGCTAATGCCCCATGGAGCAAGTGGGATGCTGAAAGCAAAATGCCCCCTGAATCTAAATGGGGAAAGTGATCCCCTGAATTATTATAGGTCGGGAGACTACCTGATTAGTGGGATCATATCTGCGGGTGCTGTTAAAACTTACCCATACAACTTTACCCGTCATCCCATAAACACTGTTATGACGTAAGTGACTTTTATGTTACACCGACTGGATTCACAATCATTGCTATTTGCCTGAGACAGCAGCTAATTTCTGGCCATCCCTGATGAGAACTTCTTCCTCCTTTGCCCTTCTATTGACTTCAGAATTGAGATTCAACATATAAAGTCACGCTGGTCCCTTAGTATTTTGCAAAGAGAGATGTTAATTCTCAACATTTTTTATTTTTTGTGGTTCAGTTTAAATGCAGCATCTAGAGGACAGCTGATCATCTCATGTCCAGCTCCCTGGTACATTCTGAATAGCTCCATTATAAAACATTATAAGACACTTTGCTTTTTAAATTGAGCTCCGCAACTTGGATTTCACACAAAAAATTCAACAAATTATACTGCCACTCCACCCGAAAACCTGGCTACAACTATGAAATCCACTGTGCAATTTAAAGTTTGGAGATCGAAGGAAGTGCAAAAATCCAGATGTAAGGAGACAACCTCCTTCCCTACAAACTCTCTTGAATGTCAAAATAAATATAGGGGCCTTACCAGGTAGTTCCACCACCCTCAGAAGTTAAGGGGGTGGCAGCCCAAGAGAGGGCATTTCTCTCTTTCATTTCCTCTGTTCCTGTAAATTGTTCTTGCCAAATCTCTGAAGTGTGAGTCATCGTTTCAATCTAATTCACCCAAGCTTAAGCTCTCCTAAAAGCTACTCATTGCCTTATGGTAGCATCTGGACAAGATTCTGCTCCTTCCTAGCTGCAGAATTTGGATCCTCTGATGTTCTTCTAGAACAAGTAGTATGGCATGTTTTCATTTAATGGAGAATGGGAGAATGAAATGAATGTTTGTTTGCTTGATTCATGTATTTGCAGTTTTTCAACATTGGACACCTCACCAATCCTGTCCATGTTGTTTGCCATCCAGGAGATCAACCAACATCCTAAGCTTATGTCCAACGTCACCCTGGGCTACAACATTTTTGAGGCTATTTTTGATGCCAGAACAACAGTCGATGCCCTGCTAGATAGTATTCCAAGCTACAGTTGTGGAAGACAGAAGGACGTGTTGGCTGTTTTTGAAGCAACTACTTCTGAAATCCTGAGCCAGATCTCAAGCATGTTGGGCATCTACAAAATGCCCCAGGTAGGACTTTGGAGGGGAGGGTTGTCACCCAAAAAGGGAGACCATAGAGTGAATATCACATTTTAAGAAAGTGGGAACTGACATGGAAAGCCCTCTGTCTCTTCCCCTATCCTTCTCCGTACTGGCAATAATAATTGGTATGTTAAATAAAAGTAGCCACTTCCTCCCCAGGAGTTCTTCTTTCTCAGGCAGACAATGGATGTCTGGCAGCTAACTGATCATGGAGATTTAGGTGCCTGCACTCCTCCAGACTGTGTGGCCCCTCATTCTGTGCCGTGGCCCATGGTGATTCTAGAAAGAAGGGTCCCCTGAAAGCCCCAGATTCCCTGCTCTGCATCAGTGCCCACTGAAGACACTTCCTTCTCTGTAAGCTCCAGGTCCTCCACTGCAGGTTGTCGTACTGGATGAGCCACTGTCCTGATCATGTGACCTGGCCCTTCTCGTGTATTCCTGAAAACATGACACCAATCCTTTTCTTACTAGATCAGTTATGGCCCAACTGCTCATTACATCAATGACAAAACCCAGTTCCCCTTTATCTACCGGATGGTCCCAAAGGAAGAAACACAGTATTGGGGGATTGTCAAGTTGCTGCTCCGTTTTCGATGGACGTGGATCGGTCTCTTTGTTCCAGACAATGACAATGGAGAAAGGTTCCTGAGTGGCTTCACACCTCTGATCATCCGCAATGAAATTTGTGTTGCTTTCTTCAAAAATATTCAAATTTTAACCCTGCATCAAATGTCATCCTTACATTGTAAACCATCTGTCCTGAGAAAAGTCAAGGTGTTCATTTACTATGGGGATTCTCAACACACAACTTTTGCAATCCTACTCTTACAACGCATTCATGAAGTGAGGGAATCTCAGGGGATTGTCTGGATCACAACAGATCTTCCGGACATTGATTATATGTTGTTTAGTGGCACAGATTACTTCCAGCCTGCCCAAGCTTCTTTGTCCTTTGTAATGAATACCCCAAAAAGGACAGAACGTGGCTACTATACTCCACTTTCATCTGCAACCGCATCTGCATTTTTACGGTTTTGGCAGAAATCATTCCATTGTTCATGTTCAAACAAAGTGCTGTCCGTGGAGGGTTGGACAAGATGCACAGAAAAGGAACAACGGGAAACTTTGACCCAGGAGGAGATGGAGGCAGTCTGGTCTCAAGATCGTTACAGCATTTACTACGGTGTCCAACTTGTGGCTCAGGCTTTAAATGCTGCATATTCATCCAGATCGAAATGGAGATTAATGGCGGGTGGAGGAGACAGTTTGGAACTTCAAAGGCTGCAGCCATGGCAGGTCTGTCCCCTTCTCTTTTTGCAAATACGTTGTCCATCTCTGGAATTATTTAATAAGTTTAAGTTTGCCCTGTCTGCCCTGTCTTTAGCTGGACATATTCAGATATTTTTTGTTATTTTTGTGGTTCTACAATACTTTGAAAACTAAGTCTGCAACATTGTAGTCCAGTGGTGGTTTCCCACGGGCCTGGTGAGGGGGGCTCAGGTTGTTTAGGGAAGTTTTTAATATTTAATGCTGTATTGTTTTAATTTTTGACTGGAAGCCACCCAGAGTGGCTGGGGAAACTCGGCCAGATGGGCGGGGTAAAAACAATAAAATTATTATTATTATTATTGTTGGATACTTCCTGAACAGGTGAGGAGGGCAGGAAGCCTCCCGCTCCTATCAGGAACTGGATCCAAGCCTGCTTGCACGTTTGGCCAATGGCAGGCAGTCTTCGACTCAGGGCTGGTGTTTGAGGTGGACCTGACGGAGCTTCCCTCAGGTTTTTAAGCAGCCTGCAGCTGTACCCATCACCTGGTTTTCCTCGTTGGGTTTTTCACCCAGCCACCCCTTTGATAATGTGGTTTACAAGACACTTTGACCTTGCCATGGCTATGCTGTTCACTCTTTTCCAGGCCAGGTAGGAATTTGCCCACCAGAAAATTGGCTCCAGTCTGGTGGTTTTGAATAACTCATGGCAATCATCACAACTTGGTTACGCTTTGGGTTATAGTCATGGATAGAGGAGAGGTTGTAGTCTCTGCCTGCCCCATCAGTCCTAGGGTATCCATTGAAAAGGATTTGTGAGGAGTTTCCCATGATTAAATGCCAAGATGGGAGCTGAGGCCTAAAGCCCACCTCAAGGTGGCCATACCTGTGGGGGGTGCCCCTTTTGATGTAAATCTTAGGAATCCCCACTGTTGGATTGACATCACTTTCAGCAGGCAGTCCAGAAGTTTATGGTCACCCACTGCCTATGCCAAACATCTATGCCAAACTTCAAGTAAGTTGTGGCCTTATTCAATCCAAAGTCAAGTATGTGGTGTCCTCATTCTAAGCTGGTAGTCAGGGTGATGGGAGGTACGAAGCCTTGGCATGCAGTTAATTCTATTTTTTAAAGATAATAGAGAAAAAATGGAAGAAAATATTTCATTGAAAGCACAAAATAGTGAATGAAAAATGGTTAAGGAACATTCTCTCACGTACAGCTTATCTAATTAATTGATATATTCATTTATTTATTGCATAAAATCTATATCTTACTTGATTGCAGGAAAATCCTCAAAGCAGTTTACAAAAGAGTTAAAACAATAAAACTATCATTAAAAATTTGCAACCCTCATTTGAAAGATACAGAAAGTTGAAATCACAATACGATACATTAAAGCAAATTAAAACTCATGCATTTTCTAGAGTTCCATCCATGTCCTCTATATATGCTTATTTGAGTCTGAAAATAACTCAGTTAGTAGAGTACGAGACTCTTAATCTCAGGGCCATGGGTTCAAGCCCTACATAGGGTGAAAGGTTCCTGCATTCCAGTTGGACTGGATGGCCCTTGTGGTCCCTTCCAACTTTGCAATTCTACGATTCTCTGATCCCTAAGAGGATTTAAAACCTGATAAAGGAACTGTAATGACTAAAAGGTCATCATTTATAGCCATTGCAAGGCCTCTACCTCTATATCCTTGATTTAGAACAGTTCACTCAAAATTGGTAAGAGGTCTGGTACCTTCCTCAATTATCAAAGGAAAAAAGATTGCATCAAACAAAATACCCAACTTCATGAATAGATTTGCTCAATTTTATGCTCAAAATAAGCATTTTGATTAAGCATATTAAACATATGTTTGATTACTTTGATCCGTTATGGAGTTTGTGCACAAGCCTTCCGTTCACATAGGCAACCCTGATATCATGTTTCCTAAATGCTGATGTTTTCTCTGCCATTCTAGCTTCACACTTTCTTGAAAGAAATTTGGCTTTCCAATTCATCCATAGGAGGGTTGTATTTGGATAAGAATGGGGAAGTGACCGCCAACTTTGATATCATGAACTGGGTCGTATTTCCCAATAGATCTCACAGCAGAATGAAAGTTGGGAACATTGAGGAACAGGCATCCTCCGACGTAAAGTTGACCATTAATCCGGCAGCCATTGTGTGGCCGGGGAATTTCAGCAAGGTCATTGCATTCATTCATTTATTTGTTTATTGCATTAATATCCCACCTTTCCTCTGTGGAGCTCAAAATACTATAAATGGTTTCCTGCCTCTTCTTTTAATCCCCACAACAATCCTCTGAAGTAGCTTAGATTTGGAGGAGGTAATTGGCGCAAGGTCACCCAGCTTCAAGGCTGAGTGGGAATTGAACCTTGGTCTCCCAGGTTCTTGACCAGCCCTCTAACCCCTACACCACACTGGCTCCAGTTTCCTTCTACTAAGTTCAGATAATGTGCTGAGTGGTCCCATTTCAAGTTAATCCTCAGCTGGCCCATCCCCAAGACTGGTTTTGGCTTAAGAAAAGACCATTCTTTGAGCCTTTTTAAAATCAGGGCATTCAGATGATGTCAGTAATTTATGCTGGTCTCCTTTTGGTGCTCTTTCTCCTTGTTTTTAGATTGTGCCTCGTTCAAGATGCGCCGAAAGCTGTCGCCCTGGATATGCCAGAGTGGCTAAAGAAGGAGAGCCCGTTTGCTGCTATGATTGTGCTCCTTGTGCGGAAGGGACCATCTCCATTCAGGAAGGTGGGTGACTCCAGAGGAAAGGGAGTCAGAATCCTACCATTTATTGATTTCAAGGGTTTAGGTGGGTCCGCGCCAAATCTATTAAACTACATTCATAACTGAAGGCTTTCTTCTAGATACCCACACTACGTGAAATTAGAGGGGTAGTGACCGGACAGTGAATAACTTTAGATTTGGCATCCTGCAAATGAAAGGTCCCTCCTCAGGGATACTCACCTGCAGCCAGCACTTATGTCTTTCCAGCACCTTGTTATTTGTGGATTTAGTTTTGATTATGGTTTACATGCTCTCCTGAATTTAGGTGCTGTGGTTCTTTACTTTCTTTTCCTTGAAGTATTGATATGGAGATTTTATTGTTTCCATTTGTGCATTGATTTCTCTGTACATCACTTAAAGATACTTTTTATATTAGGTAGTATAGAAATGGAATGAATAAATGAATGAATAAAATAAAAATGTAACATGTGCAAGTCTTTATTAGGCGTTCCTTGGAAGTAAATCTGATCAGAGTAAAATGTTCAAAAAGGGGGGGGGCATACTGTTTTATCTTGTGAAACTACCATAGCCATTTGGGCACCGTGATCTCGTGTTATTTCATTCCAAGATCTCGGCATTAAAAAATGGATTTTGGGAAGGCACATTATTGAACAGAGCCCCCAAACATGCATATTTGGGCAGCATGCTCTAATGTAAAAACAGGGTCCTGAAAAAAGAGCATCCTTGAGGCTCGAGCAAAGCCTGGAAGACGCATGTTCCGGTTTTGGGACTCACAATGCTGGATGGTATGAGATTTATGCCTCTGAATGCAAATCCTGTCCTCAGCCAGGGAAATGTTGTCCCTCTCCATCCCTGTTCAATATTCTTGTTTCCTGACCTCTCCAAGATCGCTATATGTTCCCAATGTATTGGAACACAGACAGGTATGGATGTGAGAGATTTCTTAGTGATACTGAAGTCATTCTCCTTCTCCTTAGATGCAAAGCATTGCAGCAAATGCCCAGAAGATCAGCATGCAAATGAGGCCCGAGACAAATGTGTCCCCAAGACTACAACATTTCTCACTTATGAAGAACCCTTGGGGATTGTCCTGGTTTCCTTTGCCCTCTTCTTGTCCTTGACCACTGCCATTGTGCTAGGAATCTTCATTAAATACAAGGAAACTCCCATAGTCAAAGCTAACAATCGAGACTTATCCTATATCCTCCTCATTTCCCTCCTGCTTTCCTTTTTGTCCTCCTTTCTGTTCATCGGCCGGCCAAGGAAGGTCACCTGCCTTCTCCGACAAACAGCCTTCAGCATCATATTTTCATTTGCCATTTCTTCTGTGTTTGCAAAAACCATCACTGTGGTGCTGGCCTTCTTGGCTACAAAGCCAGGGAACAAGGCGAGGAGATGGCTGGGGAAGAGTCTGGCCAACTCCATTGTCCTTTCCTGTTCTGGTATGCAAGTTGTGATCTGCACCATCTGGCTGGGAATCTCTCCACCATTCCCAGACTCCGACATGCACTCCCAAGCTAGAGAGATTATCCTTCTATGCAATGAAGGATCTGTTGCCATGTTTTACACTGTCCTTGGCTACATGGGCTTCCTGGCTGCCATCTGCTTCACAGTTGCTTTCCTGGCAAGGAAGCTTCCGGGGTCCTTCAATGAAGCCAAGCTGATCACCTTCAGCATGCTGGTCTTCTGCAGTGTTTGGGTGTCCTTTATGCCCACCTACCTGAGCACCAAGGGGAAATACATGGTAGCCGTGCAGGTCTTCTCTATGTTGGCCTCTAGTGCTGGGATTCAGGGTTGCATCTTCATTCCCAAGTGCTACATTATCATCCTCAGGCCAGATCTGAACACAAAGGCACATCTAACTACAAAAAGTGAAGGTGGCAGTGTCTGATTCTTAGCTTCTTTGAAGATTCTTAGCTTCATATAAAACAATTAGCTCTAGCTCCACCATAGCCCTTTTAAGCATGCGCGATTCCGAGTCACCCACAAACTGTCCTAACACCTTAAAAGGTATTACCTTTTGGCTACTCCCAGCAATTTTTTACTTATTGTATTACCACGAGTTTCCTCTTTCTTTGCAGTGCAAGCAATTACAGCAAGGCATGATTATTTCTGCTAAGCTTAAGCTTTTCTTATCTATTTATCCCACATCATGGAAGGAGCTGAAGCTTCAGTCATTTTGGGAACTGTGCTGGTGATCTAGACCAGTGTTTCTCAACCTTTTCGGGGCAACGGCACACCTGTCTCATGAAAAAAATCTCGCGGCACACCACCACCAGAAAATGTCAAAAAACGGGGAAAGGGGAAGGATATATGTACCTCGATTCCCCTGCTTTGGGGGGTGGGGTGTCTGCGTGCCTCGGCGGGAGGGAGGGGAAGGATTCAGGTGGGCGAAAACGGAGCAGGAGATCGGCGATCGCGGCGGGTCAGGCGCCCGTTCCCTCTCCGCTTCCCGCGCTCAGGGCACCGCCAGTCGCCCCGCCCGTGCTCACCGGAAGCGGCGCGCCCGGAGGGGGAAAGAAGCCGGATCGGAAGTGGGCGCCTCTCTAGCCTCTACCCGAGGCTCTATGATCCCGCGCCCTCGTCCGGCTCGTCCGGCTCTATGATCCCGCGCCCTCGTCCTGCCGGAGCCGCCTGTGTGCGCAGCCCAATGCACTGGGAGTTTTCCCGCGGCACAGCAGCCAGTGTCTCGCGGCACACCGGTTGAAAAACGCTGATCTAGAGAGGCTTGAGATCACTTTATCTTCTGTATGCCTCCTTCCATATGAACCTACCCGGACTCTGAGCATCTTCTGAGGCCCTTCTTCCTGTGCTTCCTTCACAAGGAGTCCTTGAGGGTAGCAACACGAGAATGAGTTGTGGGCGGGGAGATTATTGGTTTTGTTTTGTTCTTATTTTTATTTTATCCAACTTTTGTTGGATATTGTGGTTTTATACTGTGAACCACTATGAGATCTACTAGTATAGGGCGGTGTACAAATTTAATAAACAACAACAATAACAAATAATAAAGCAACCCTAGACAAAACAACTGCCTCTAATATGTTGTGCTTAATGCTGTATATCTTCATGGTTAGACCTGTCTTGCTCAAGGTGAAAGCTGTTCCCCTGGATACACAAAGGAGGTTCGAGAAAGAAAGCCATTCTGCTGCAACGGCTGCACTCCTTGCCCAGAAGGGACTATCTCTGCTCAGGAAAGTAGGTCACTGCAGGGAAAAGGGTAACCTTTGGGAAAGGTGGGAAAGATTCACTGAGAAAAACATCAATGAAGACCGTCAAATAAAATGTTGTTGTTGTTCAGTCGTTCAGTCGTGTCCGACTCTTCGTGACCCCATGGACCAGAGCACGCCAGGCACGCCTATCCTTCACTGCCTCTCGCAGTTTGGCCAAACTCATGTTAAAATGTAGTTTTGGCTTTGATTTGCAATTTTTATTTCATGAAAGTTTGTCATCACCAGCCCATGAGATGATCCGCAAGAGATCCCTATTCCAAACCATTCAGGGCATTAAAAGCCAGGGCAGGCAGGGAATATGAATTAATCATAGAATCGTAGAGTTGGAAGGGTTTCCCTAGTCCAGTGATGTTTTGGCACCTTGACACCCCAGATGTTTTGGAACTACATCTCCCATCATCCATAGCTAACAGGATCAGTGGTCAGGGATGATGGAAGTTGTAGTCCCAAAACATCTGGAGTGTCAAGGTTAGCCATCACTGCCCTAGTCTAACCTCCTGCAATGCAGGAATCTCAGCTAAAGCATCCATAGCAGATGGCAACCCAACTTTTGCTTAAAACATCAAATGAAGGAGAGCCCAACACCTCCCGAGGACGTTGTTTCCACTTTCAAAGAAGCTCTTACTGTCAAAACGTTTTTGCTGATGTTTAACTGGAATCTCCTTTCTTGGAACTTGAATACATTGGTTTGGGTCCTTCTCTCCAGAGCAGTCAATCAGTCAATTAGTTAGTATACCGACCTTCATCTGAAGATCTCATGATGGTTTA
The DNA here is from genome assembly GCA_034642065.1 of Darevskia nairensis. NCBI lineage: Eukaryota > Metazoa > Chordata > Lepidosauria > Squamata > Lacertidae > Darevskia > Darevskia nairensis. Next base: position 234,043 of record JAWWNI010000950.1, read on the forward strand.
CAAGAGAAAAATACAGGATAAAAGCACAAAATGAATAGTTAAAACAAAACAAAAATGTGTATAAATAATAAAATTATTGTTGCTGTTGTTGTTGTTGTTGCTATTAATATTATTATTATTGTAACAAAACAATACTCCTTCACAAACACATTTAAAAGGCTGTAGAATATTAATCAACCAAACTTGTTCCATCTTCCATGGGACAGCCCATATCTCCTCTCCTTTTTTCCAGGCTAAACATACCTAGCTCCCTCAACCATTACTCATAAGGCTTGATTTCCAGACTCTAGTTTGACAAAGTTGTCAAAATATTTTCTGAAGTAACCTGTTCCTGAACTGTAATGTTGGTACTGCTCTAAAGACCTACGTAGTTTTTAGTTCATGATACAAGCTTTGAACAGATTTCTCTCTCTCTCTCTCTCTCTCTCTCTGTGTGTGTGTGTGTGTGAGTGATTTACCGTTCTGTGCATTGTTAGTGATGGACCTCATTCCCATGCATGAACTCTCCCTAGTGAAACAGAACATACACACTGCGTTGGCTGGAAATCCATCAGCACGTTGAATTCTGCACCGGGTTGAGTTTCCAAACTGTCTCCAGAGGCAGCCCTACACACTGCAGTAATCTAACCGAGAGCTTACCAGGGCACAGACAACAAAAGTTTGGTTATCCCAGTTCAAATAGGCGTGTAGCTGAGCCACCAGTCCAAGCTGGTGGAAGGCATTCCGCCTCAATGAAGCCACCTGAGCCTCAAGTGACAGGAAAGGATACAGAAGTATGTCCAAGCTACGTACCCACTGCTTCAAAGGGAGTGTAACCCCATCAAGAGCAGGCAACTTCCCATCCATCCGGTCTAGTGAACTACTCACTAGCCCACTATCATTGCCTCAGTTTTATCTGGATTGAGTTTGTTTGTTGGCTCTCATCCAGTCCATTACCGAGGCAAGACATCAGTCCAGCATATCCAATGCTGCACCTGCAGATGTAAAGGAGAAGCAGAGCTGAGTGTCACCAGTATATTGCAGACAATGTAGTGCAAACCTCTGGATGACCCCACTCAGCAGTTTCATGTACATGTTAAACAGCATAATGTTTATGTTTGGGGAGTGCTCTTCAGCCCTGTGGATCCTTCCATGTGTGCATAATGAGGGCTGAACGTAGATTGAAATGGGTCAATATAATAATTTGATCTGAGTGTCTGCACCTGTCCTGTCACAAACCCCTCCATCATCTCTACCGTCCAACAACCAGTAAATGCAAACAGGTGATGGAGGTCACAAACTAAGGGTTTCAGGCTGGAAATTATCAGGACTGGGAAGAGCAGCACAACTTTCAAGACAACTGGGAGCACCCACTTTCATTAGGATGCATTGAGAACACCCTGGATCCACTGGCCATATTGCATTGACAATCTTTAATATGTCAAGTAGGGCACGGGTTGAGGATCACAGCCTTAGGTCCACTGTGACATTCCCTTATCAACATCATTATTTGTGTGAAGGGAAGAGAGATTTGGTAAAGCATCATCATCAAAGAAGTGAAGAATTCTCAACGAAGCTAAGAATTAAAAGCTTTCATCAGTTTTTGTAGTTAGATGTGCCTTTGTGTTCAGATCTGGCCTGAGGATGATAATGTAGCACTTGGTAAGAAAGATGCAGCCCAGAAGCCCAGCACTGGAGGCCAGCATACTTCACACAATAGGGATATGTTTGGGGTTGAGGAGTTTCTTGTGATAACTGATACTAAGCATTCAGTTTTGGACACTTGGAGTTACTGCTAGTCCCTAGCAATGTGAGGAGGTTATTGCTTCTGTTTGCCACTGTTGGGAGATTCCATTCCAACTTTTGTTGCAGACATGGGATTGTAGCATGTCACATGCCTGTTTACATTCCAGCACAGACTGCTGGGTCTCGTGAGCGGAACGTCCGCTCTGTGTATTGTTTTTGTTTTGAGACTCTCTCCAAGAAACGGCAAGGAGAGACGACATGTTTCTTTGTTCTGATTTATGTAAAATAAATCTGTAGTTTTAGTATGTATCCACACAGCCTCAGCCTCTTCAGTTGTGCAGTTTACACTGCTACGTATAGTGTGCTCGAGGCAGCAAGCTTGAGTCACTGATTTACATTGGAGCCAGAGGTCGATGAATCTCTGCAGCGTGAAGGCTGGGAGGGAGCCGATCCAGCTGGGGGCTAGCCAGCTGGCCTTTCAACCCCCGGATGCCATCAGCCACGTGTGTAGGTGTAGCATGGCAGCTATTCAAACACTGCCATGTGCTTCAGTCTCTGCCTGACCAGCTCAGCATGTCACCACAACTTCCTGCTTTCGCTGCGGATGCCCCTTCCCTGAGGTGGGCGGAGGTTGTGATACTTCTGACACCGACTGCTTCCTTTCTTGGAAGGAGGATTTTGCTGACATCCTTCCAGCCCACAGTGTTCTGAGCCTATTAATGTATATTGGCCCCTTCCTCAAACTGGGGTGTAGGGATGGGTGAATCTGCCAATGTTGGTTTCTCATTTCCCCAATCTTAAGTTTGGTTCTCCTAATTTGTGATTTATTCATTTCTAGCATAGAATGTTCTCATTTGTCAGCATTCTTGTGTGACTTATTATGCTTATTTTAATACGAAACATTGCCTAATTCCCCCCCCCCCAGATTTCCTCTAATACAATGCATTTTTGTATGCCATGTTCACTAACATACATAGGTAAAAAATAACAGCAATTTAAACAAAAAAACTAAAACAAAACAAAATGGAGCCCTCTCTGCCCAGCAGCAGCAGCAGCAGCAGCAGTGGCAACTACACCCACTTCTGCCTCTGCCCTTCCTTGCTCACCACTGGCACCTGAACCCAAGAAAGTTGCTTAGAAAAGGAATGAGGCCCCTGGCAGAGGGAGATTTAGGGGAGGGTGACCTGTTTGGCCACACTGGGTGTGGAGTCCTGGGGGAGCCACAGGAGGCGCTGAATCTATGACATAGTATGGAAAGTGAGAGGTGAGAGAGTTATGATTTTTGTCCAAGCCAAGCGGCAAACAGCTGCAGCTTGGATGATCTGACTTTTGCCTGTCTTACTAAGCCGTGAGAAAGCTGCCTTATCTGTTTTCCTACATGGAATGTTTACATTTCACTGTACTATTGTAATCCTAGCCTTTGTGCTCTCTCTTCTGGCTAGACCTGACGCCGGACAGACGGCTTTATGACAGCTCTGTCTTATTGAGCTGGCAGCAGAGATTCTCTCTGCACTATTCCTACAATAAATAGTTTAGCCTTAATTATGGCTTGTGTGTGTTGTTCTTCATGCTGGGAACAATCACATATAACTGCGCCACCGGACTCTCTGTAGCCGGGGATGTGAGCACACGCCTTTGCTCTGGCTTTGGGGCAGTCTCACAAACTGCCCCAGGCGGGGTATTTGCTTGTTGCATTTGCCGGAAAGGCCTATCTTCTGAGCTACACCAATAAAACTCAGAGACTTTAGGAGCTAGGAGTCCATTATTGTTTATTGCAAAGCAATAGGTTACAGCGGAATCTTTCCCAAATCTGCAATCCCGCCCAAGGGTCCAGGCAGGGGTATTTATTACATTTCAGACAAAGGATTTCAAATTAACCAATAAAGTTCATCATTACCTCATATTAGTTTACGCATGTCCATTACCTAATTTAATACGCAGGCGCATTAAGCATTGCTAAGTGTACCTTGATGCTCAGAGATCTGTTACATTTTGTTAGTATGCATGTATGGGAACCTGTGTTAGCTCTTTGTGCATGTATCAACTTATGTTCTAGCTAATGAATGGCATCTTTGTGTGATTGACGTATTTGCTGTACTTTCCAGTAGGGAAGGCCTCTTTTGCCAAATCATCAGTTTCTTTAAAGCAACAGGTTATCATAATGTCTCTATAGAAGCATATTCAAGGATTTGTAGGGGTTCACATTATCACATTAACTAGTTGAAGTTAGCCCGTTCAATAACGGGCGCTAGAGGAGGAGGCAGGAGGAGGCAGAACAACGGCCGCTGGGGGGTGGAGAGGGGCTCCCTCCCCCTTCTTCTTTTTCCCCGGGGGCGGCTGTAGCGGCGACGGTAGCAGCGGCGAGGATGGGGCGGCCCTCTGCGTCCGTGCGAGGCAGCGGCGCTGGCGCAACTGACAATGCGCGTGCGCCGCCGCTGCCTCTCGGACACGCCCCCCTCTCCGCCCGCACCAATCCCTGCGTCCGTGTGGGACACGGACATGCGCAGTAGCGCAATTCCATGACACACGGACTGGATGCAGGGACACAGCAACTTTATTATATAGGATTGGGGCCCTTTGGGCCACTGCTACATGCTGACAGAGAGAGGACACAAAAATTTGGCATCACACAGGGTGCATCTGAAAATTGAGACTGCAGGGTCTACCACTACACTTGGGCTGTAAACCCCATCCCTGTTTCAGAACTATATAAAACCCTGAAAAATCCCTTTTATTTGCAGCATCGCTCTAAACTGTCTGAGGAAGACTGTTTGACTTTGTTCACAAGAGCCCTTTCCTTCCATTCTGTCTCCTGTTGACGATAACATCCAAGCATTTGATAAGAGGGCCCTGCTGAGTATCCCCTCCCCATGGCATCTGCCCAAAGATGGTAAATGCATGAATAGTGATTCAATAGGCTTTGCTTAACAAGGAGAGAGCCTTCCCTCCTCTACCAACCTGCATGGAATTCCTGGTCATCTATGGCAACCAGGCGAGTGCTTAAATACAAGGCTGCACTAACTGCTCTAACTGACCAATCCTGACTCTTCATTTCCAATGTTCCGTCCTCCAACAGACTCCCCCTCCCCTTTTACCTCAACATTCCATCTACTAAGCAATTCTTCCTCCCTTCCAGAAAGTGCTCCAGAAAGTGTGGAAATACTCTATTACTTTTTTCTTTGTCTTCTTTTCTTTTTTCTTCTTTTCGTTCCTTTTTTTCTTTCTCTATCCTTTACTTTCCCCCGCCTTTTCTTCTTGTAAGTGATCTAAATGTATTAGATAACTTAGTATTAAGCGTAATGTACAATTTACAATGTACTCCCCCCCTCTTATTCATTTAGTGTAAAAAATGTGAACTATGTGTTATCAATAAAATTTATTAACCAAAAAACAACACAAAAAAACAAAAAAGCAAAACAAAAACAGAAAGTGTTGACCACACACAAGTATTTATGTATACCAGTGGCGTAGCATGAGTTGCCAGTACCTGGAGCCACATGAAGGGCCTGGGGTGGGCGGGAGGGATAACTGACTGAGTACGCATGCACATTTACTGCCTAACAGCAACCACAGCATCCAGGAGATCACGGCTGCAGAGATAAGAAAAGAAGAGTCGTTCCATTGTCTGAAGAGGTCATTTCCTGGTTCGCATGGAGAAGCCATTTTAAACAGATCCCAGTGATGGAAGCACCCAGCTGTATTGAGGCAGCATCGGGTGCTGACATTTTGCACCCCTAGCAATTGTGTGCCTGGGGCAGCCGCCCCTGTGATCCCCACCCCATGCTAAGGCAGTGCTAGTTGCTGGCAATCTGAAGTGGGGAAAAAACATGCAGGGCCGGCGCTTCCATTTAGGCGAACTAGGCGGTTGCCTAGAGTGCCAAAATGGAGGGGGCGCTGGCCAGCCTGCCCGCCGCCCCCTGCCGCCACCCCAACCAGCGGTGGAGCGAGCAGGTTGGGGCGAAAACCGCGGCGGCGGCGCCAAAATGGAGGGGGCGCTGGCCAGCCTGCCCCTCGCCCCCCCACCGCTGCCCGCTGCCGCCCCAACCAGCGGTGAAAATCGCAGCGGCACGGGGCGCCCGGCGGGCAGGGGGCGGGGCACCGTACGTCATTGCGCATGACGTGCGGTGCCCCGCCCCCTTGCCTAGGGTGCCGAAAACCCTGACACCGGTCCTGAAAACATGACCAGATTAAGTTCCCGCTTGTGGGCTTCCCACGTTTGTTTACTTATTATCTAGCTTTCTGGCAGCTAACAACAATGTAATATACCAGGAAATGATAAATAATGAATTGAAAATGATGTTTAAAATAACATTTGTAAAAACAACAACCCAGAAGCTTTTCTTTTGAGATTTATAGGGACAGAACTACCTAAATTGTATAGAAATTTATTTATGTATGCTACTACAGCAGCAAGAATGCTCCTTGCCCCAAAATGGAAAGAAGCAGAAGTCCCAGCAAAGGAAGAATGGATACAAAAACTTATGGAATGTGCAGAAATGGCAAAACTTGCCGGAAGAATAAGACAAACTTTTTATTAAAAAAATGGAAATGGTTTATTGAATATTTACAGATAAATTGCAAACAGATAAAAACATTGGGAGGATTATTGTAGTAACCTGCAGTTTCATACGAGTATATATTTAAAGTAGATAAATAAATGAGCAAATTAAATGAATTTGGATATGCAGAAGATATTAAAAAATAAATTTAAGGAACCGCAGAAAGAGGGAGAAGGAAGTCAAGCCTTGAAATGTTAAAATGATTGTAAAATTAATGAAATGTATAAACCTGAAAAGTATATTTTTTTAAAAAAAAAACCCCACAATGCAATATACCATTATAAAAACAGGTGACTCTATTACAATTATTAAACAGGCCAAACTATTCCAAATGAAGCAGAACAGCACAAAACAAGCAAAAGTGGTGGCTCTCAGAAAACAGAACAGCTCAACTGTTAGAGGCCAAGGTAAAGAGATGCAGGATAACTTTAAAAGGAGTTCAGAAAATTTCATATAAGATAAAGCTATCAGTAGCCACTAGCCATAATGTCTATGTCATCACTCCATTATCAAAAACATCTGCCTCTGAAGACCAGCTACTGGGCATCAGAGGAGGGGAGACCACTGTTGTGCTCAGGGCCTGTTTGTTGGCTTCTAGTTAGGCCTGATCCTGTAGCCTTTTCTAACATTCTTCTGATTACACTGTTAATACCAAAAAACCCCACATCGACCTAGAGTTTTTTCCCCCTGGGTGCGAGTCTTAGAATTTTCCTCCAGGCGCAGGTATGTCTCGGGGCTATCCAGAAGCACTTCATCTCAAGCCAAGGCCTGTGTCATTAAAAAAGAGTGAAAGACAAAGATCCAAAGTATATCTTGGTTCCAGCCAAGCTGAAGGAATCCCCAGAGGACAAAATTGGCTTCAGAGCATGGATGCGCTCATTCTCCCTCTCTCTTGTTGTCCCAGAATCGCGTCCCAATGGTTGGTCATACTGCAAAGAGAGAGATAAAACAGGGAGCATGAAATATACTCGGAGTCAAGTGTGAATTTCATGCTCTTTATTCAGCTCATAGTAGCAAGGAATGAATCTTTCCCCAAAACGCTTGCTATATATACACATTATTTACACAATGGGCCCCACATGATTGGCTAATTCCGGGCTACTCCTGTAGGCCAATCAGGTTGCGGATTCACTTCCTCCAGGAGCCTGATTGGCTGCACTTGTAGGCCAATCAGGTCGCTGATTCACTTCCACCTGGAGCTGGATTGGGTGGCTCCTGCGGACCAATCAGACTGCTGCATTCTGGATCCTATTTTTCTAGGACCAATCAGACTGCTGCATTCTGGATCCTATTGTTCTAGGATTCAGCTCAGTACATAACAGAGCGTCTGCTGTGCATGGAGCCAAACAGATGAAACCAAAAGATTTCTCTTGGCAGAGAGAGGTGGGGAGGGAAGGGACCCCCAACTTTATCCTCAAATGACAGAGAATTCTACAGAATCTGCAATGTGGTCCTGCTTTGAGGGCTCCCCATTGAGACACCCACTTGGCCACTGTGGGGACAGGATGGGGGGGGATAGATGTGGCTATTTCTTGTTACAAGTGCCCTATTTTTCTGATGTAAAACTTTTTTAAAAAAAAAAATTAATACACAATCTTTTAAGATTGGCTCATTAAGTCCTTGCACGGACCAGACTCAAGGGGAGACTTCCTACTCATATTCTATGATTCTGTGGTTCTATGTGCCTAGGTCATTTGGTTTCAAAATGGTGGGGGGCAGAGGCAGATTTAGGGGAGCACACCCCCTTCTACATCATAGTTGCAGAGTCTCAGGGGCAGGCGCAAGGCGGGGCGTACCAAATTTTGGTGTTGCACAGGGAGCCGCTGAAATTTGAGACCCCAAAGTCCATCATGCGGGGTGTGTGTGTGAATTTGATTGAGGAAACATGTAGTTGTGGCATAGCACCTCATCAAACTCTGGGATGTGCTCCATTCATTCACTGTCTGAAAGCTGCGGCGGCACCACCAAAACCACAACCCAGCAGGAGGAAGTAGTGAGGGCCGAGGACTGGATGTGCTGACATACTTCTATCCCACTGGGTTCTGAGTTCCTGTTTTTAAACCGCTTTAGGTCAATCTTAGTTCCAAAACCTTCCCTTCCCCAAACTGAAACTTCTGTACTGGTTGTCAGGATATTACCCACTTAAGCTCAATGTTCTACCGCAAGTGGACAAAGCCCTAAACAGACCAGGTTACCCGAAGGACCACCCGGTCCCTTATGTACCAGCCATATTCCTAGGATCAGCTGCAGAAGCCCTCCTTGCTGTCCCACAATATTATCTCATATTCATTTCATTTAATAATAATAATAATTTTTTTTATTTGTACCCCGCCCATCTGGCCGGGTCTCCCCAGCCACTCTGGGCGGCTTCCAGTAAACATTAAAATACATCAACACATCACAGATTAAATGCTTCCCTAAAGAGGGCTGCCTTCAGGTATTTTCTAAAGGTCATATAGTTGCTGATCCCTTTGACCTCTGATGGGAGGGCGTTCCACAGGGCGGGCGCCACCACTGAGAAGGCCCTCTGCCTGGTTCCCTGTAGCTTTGCTTCTCGCAGTGAGGGAACCACCAGAAGGCCCTCGGCGCTGGATCTCAGTGTCCGGGCTGAATGGTGGGGGTGGAGACGCTCCTTCAGGTATACAGGACTGAGGCCATTTAGGGCTTTAAAGGACAGCACCAACACTTTGAATTGTGCTCGGAAACGTACTGGGAGCCAATGTAGTTCTCTCAGGACCGGTGTTATGTGGTCCCAGCGGCCACTCCCAGTCACCAGTCTAGCTGCCGCATTCTGGATTAATTGCAGTTTCCGGGTCACCTTCAAAGGTAGCCCCACGTAGAGCGCATTGCAGTAGTCCAAGCGGGAGATAACCAGAGCATGCACCACTCTGGCGAGACAGTCCGCGGGCAGGGAGGGTCTCAGCCTGCGTACCAGATGGAGCTGGTAGACAGCCGTCCTGGACACAGAATTAACTTGCACCTCCATGGACAGCTGTGAGTCCAAAATGACTCCCAGGCTGCGCACCTGGTCCTTCAGGGGCACAGTTACCACAGTTACCTCATTTCTATTCCAACCGAAGTTTTCAGCAGAGCATCACCATTAACTTGGAACACTGTCCCTGGCACTGCCTCACATTTTGTCACCTGCTGGTAATGTTTGTGTTTCTCCAGATATCTTTAGATATTTAATTGGATTCAGTGTTGGCCATTTGTTGTGTATTGTATGATTTTTTTTTAATTTGTAATGATTTCATTGTACATCACAATGTGCACCATATTTTCTACAGGTTGGGGGCTTATGCATATCCTAGAAAAGGAATTTCAGGACCTGAAATGTACAATACTGGTGGGGCAGTAGGAAGGAAAATATAGGATTTTCTCAAGCATGGTGACTGGGAGCTTGGATTGCCCAACTCAAGACCTTGGGCTCTTCCCCTGACTCAAGATGACACACTCTCCCTTCCTCACCCACTCACCTGCTTTGAGGCTGCTAGGTTGCCAGGTTCCTCCCTGCATTGGAGAGAAAGAAGAGAGTTAGCTTCCCCTTTAAATAGTATGTGTGATTGACAGTTCTGTGATGGTGGTGGTCGTGGTGGTGAGGAGCTCTTCAGTTTTCCAAGGATCTGAGATCTCAATCACAAATGGCAATGCAAACAGAAATGCCTCCAGCTCTTTACTTTACGGCATTGGCAGGAGGCTGCAATGGATTCCAAGTTTTCATTGCTCCCCTTTTAATGCCACCTTGTTGTTGTTTAGTCGTTCAGTCGTGTCCGACTCTTCATGACCCCATGGACCAGAGCACGCCAGGCACTCCTGTCTTCCACTGCCTCCCGCAGTTTGGTCAGACTCATGTTGGTAGCTTCGAGAACACTGTCCAACCATCTTGTCCTCTGTCATCCCCTTCTCCTTGTGCCCTCCATCTTTCCCAACATCAGGGTCTTTTCCAGGGAGTCTTCTCTTCTCATTAGGTGGCCAAAGTATTGGAGGTAAAGGTAAAGGGACCCCTGACCATTCGGTCCAGTCATGACCGACTGGGTTGCGACGCTCATCTCAGTTTATTGGCCAAGGGAGCTGGCATACAGCTTCCAGGTCATGTGGCCAGCATGACTAAGCCGCTTCTGGCGAACCAGAGCAGTGCACAGAAACGCCATTTACCTTCCCGCTGCAGCGGTACCTATTTATCTACTTGCACTTTGATGTGCTTTCGAACTGCTATGTTGGCAGGAGCAGGGACCAAGCAACGGGAGCTCACCCTGTTGCGGGGATTCGAACCACCGACCTTCTGATCGGCAAGCCCTAGGCTCTGTGGTTTAACCCACAGCGCCACCCTCTAAGAGTTACAAACCTTTAAACTAATGCATCAGTGGCAGGGGAGATAAGCAGGGGAGGGCAAGCGGAGGAGAGAAGCAAAAAAAGTAATAAGTAACTTCGTTGTCCCCAAAGGGGACAATGACAATAAAATATATTCTATTCTATTCTATTCTATTCTATTCTATTCTATTCTATTCTATTCTATTCTATTCTATTCTATTCTATTCTGTTCTAAAACTACTCCCCAAAACTGTAAACCAAACTGATGCATCCTTCCCAGAATGGAGAGTCTCAGTAGGAAAGGGAATCACTTCAGCCCACAGAATGACTGACTGCCACCCAAATATACCGGTACCTACTGATGTGCACATAGATCCCAGCACTCACAGCCACCAGGAAGAAGATTCCACCCAGGATGCAGCCAATAATGATCCCCGTGTGGGAGCCTAAAGTTGAATGGTGGGAGGAGAGGAAGGGGAGAATAACTGAAGGGAAACCAAGAAGAGTCTTTGCCTTTCATGGAGGAAACCAAAGATGGCCACAGAGAGGTTCAATGGTACAAAGGGGGAACAGTGAAGAATGGCCCATTCTCATCACCCATCCAGCTTTGCAAGAGTCCTTGCAGAGCTGGAGTGAAAGGTCATTCTCTCCTTACAGAGGGATGCCTTAATAAGGTTTTACTCATCAACATCTGGCTGACACGTTCACCTTCAATATACTTCAATATATATAAAATATCTGTGGATATTCCAGGACATCACAACCACTCAGGCTTACCAGGGGAAAGATGGCAGCCAACTTTTGCCAGTGTATACTTGAAGGAGCGGCTCCACTCTGATTGCTCAACCCAGACACTGAGGTTCAGCTCCAAGGGCCTTCTGGAGCTTCCCTCACTATGAGAAGTGAAGTTACAGGGAGCCAGGCAAAGGGTCTTCTTGGTAATGGCACTCTCTCTATGGAATGCCCTCCTATCAGATGTCAAGGAGATAAAGAACTACACAACCTTCAAAGACATCTGAAGGCAGCCATGTATTGAGACGTTATTGACGTTTGACGTATTATTATGCTTTAATATGTGCTGGAACCCACCCAGAGTGGCTGGGGAAACCCTGGCCAGATGGGCAGGGTATAAATAATAAAAATATTATTATTTGGAATATCTAAATTTGAGTTCAGAGCAGATTGGGCATACTTCCATCCCCTCCCCCTCCCCACAATCTCTCACCAGGTTCTTCTGAGGGCACGTCCATAGGCTTCTGTAGGCCAATATGCTCCACATGGCACCAATAGTGGTTCCTGTCTTTGGGGTTGATCTTAATGCTGAGCCAGTTGTAGTAGGTTCCATCTGAGTTAGGGAGAACGCCCCCGTGAACTGTATCCAGAAGCCCAGAAGCCACCCCATCCTTTCTCCAGGTAGAGTTGATCTCCTTGGGATAGAAGCTGTGGACCCGACAGATGAGAGTTTCCATGCCATCATTGTTTGGCTTCCTAGTTACCTTGACTACTGGGGGCTCTGCAAAAATGGCAGAACTTTAGTTAACAAATGAGGCTCTCCAGTGGCTGGCAGGACGAAGACTGAACTATGCCCTACCCGAGATTTACGATCTCAGGCCTACAGCACACCCAAGAGAAACTTTTCCATAGGAGCTATTGTACAAAGTAGCTTCCTTGTGATAAACACAGGTGCCTCGTTGGCACTCACAACCTCTGATTATTCCTAGGATGGCAGGAATTCAGCATTGTCCAACAAGCGACTTCCCCAATGAATTTGGTTGAATCTAAATTTATCCTACATAAAAAAAATACAGAACTATCTAAACCAGTGGTTCTCAACCTTGGGTCCCCAGATGTTGTTGGACTGCAACTACGATCAACCCTAGCTAGCAAAACTAGTGCTCAGGGATGATGGGAGTTGTAGTCCAACAATATCTGGGGACCCAAGGTTGAGAAAGGCTGATCTAAACAGATAGTTGTTTATTTCCTTGGCATCTGTTGGGAGGGTATACCACAGGGAGAGCGCCACTACCGAGAAGGTCCTCTGCCTGGTTCCCTGTAACCTCACTTCTTGCAGGGAGGGAACCGCCAGAAGGCCCTTGGAGCTGGATCTCAGTGTCTGGGCTGAATGATGGGGGTGGAGACGCTCCTTCAGGTATACTGGACCGAAGCCATTTAGGGCTTTAAAGGTCAGCACCAACACTTTGAATTGTGCTCAGAAATGTACTGGGAGCCAATGTAGGTCTTTCAGGACCAGTGAAAAAGATTGCTGACCCAAGAAACCAAGACTTTAATGTCATCAGTCCAGTCCTTTGGAACACTCTGGCAATAGATATTTGGCAGGCACCTTCAAGTCCCAATTTTTAAATGCTTACTGAAAACATTTCTATGCCACATGGCTTATGCAGGCAATTAAGACTATAACCATCTACAATAGTTAACTGATGTCTGTTTTTGACTGTTTAAATGTTTTATTGCATGGTTTTATGGTTTTATTACTGTAAACTGCTTGGAAATATTTGTTGTGACAAAGCAGTGTAGAAATATTTTTATAACTATCTAACCAAATAACTAAATAAAATATGCCATCTTCCCCCACCTCTGTTGCCCCCCTCACCTTTCCGCAGCAGAGCCTCCTTTGCGTAGGCTTCATATTTCTGCAGCCATTCAATGAAAACCACCTCTACTAAGAACTTGAAACGTGGGATCATGGAACTGTCAGCCTCCCACATCCTCTCAATCACTTGGGCCACCGCATCTGCTGCAATCCAGGTATCAGTCTCCTTGTCAAGGCTGAGAAAGTCCCTCCCATCATAGCCAAATGTCCAATACGCTTCATTGCTCCCATACGGACTCACCTCAGAGCCAACCATCATCTGCCAGGTATGAAAACCTGAAAGAGACACCCATGATGAGGTCACAATGGGGGCATTATAACAGGTGCAGACCACCCTCTCAAAAACCACAACAACCACTTTTCACCATCAGATCTCAAGCCCTATTTGGTTCTTCTAGATAGATTGAAGCTCTCTGACAGTGCTCCAGTCATCACTATTTGTGCTTCTGGGTATTGATACAAAAGTCAGATCCAGTTGATAAATTCCACGCCCAAATTGAAATATTCTAATACAGTGGTACCTCGACTTATGAGCAACTCGCCTTACGTATTTTTCGAGTTACGAATGACTTCCGGAAGAAAAAAATGGCTGCCACACCCGAATTTTTCGACTTCCGAAAGGAAGTCGCGGCCGCTTTAATAGGATTTTTTCGACTTACGAATTTTTGAATAGGATTTTTTCGACTTACGAATTTTTCTCGCTCAATGCATTCCTATGGGGATTCGACTTACAAATGTTTTCGACTTACGAAGATCGCGTCGGAACGCATTATCTTCGTAAGTCGAGGTACCACTGTACTTTAAGCAACTAAATCAATTCTACTCTATCAAATGCTTTTTCTGTAGAAACAGAAAAACATGTGGTTTGCTCCTATGTATGATCCATATTGCGTTTCTCAGTCTTCTAATACTTGTTGCAAGTTTCCTACCTTTCAACCTGCTTGATCTAAATTTATATGTTTTACAATGATATCATTCAGCCTTATTGAATCAAAACTATCTTTCCTTAAATCATGGAAGGAATCAATCTGTTAATGCATGTGACTTCTGTTATTCTTTGCAGTAAGGGTTTTTCTATGCCTGTATCCATTAATTCACAATTTATTAAAAAGGATTATTTAATTTAATTTGTGCTTGCAATTTTCCTAAATCAGACTTTGTAACCTTTGGGATTCTTTTTTAAAAAAGAACTTTTCAATATTCTGTATTGCAGAGTTATCTGATTTATATAATTCACCATAAGATATCTTAAATTGCTTTACACCTCCCCAGGAAAAAAAAAATCTTTCTGAAGCCCATCTCTCTCTCTTCCCCCTTCCCTCCCAACCAGCATTCAATGTGCATAGTGTGTGGCGAATTCAAATCCCTCTCACCACCAGGGATGGGGGTGGGGAGTTCAGTTTAGTCCACTTCTATAGGTGAACCTACTTAAACTGCACTGTCTCAAACAATATGAGGGTCGCAACAGACTCATCCTTCAATTTTGCAGTTCTCCTAATTTTGCTATGGAGTTCTCCAGCCAAGGAATGTGAACAAAACTGCAACACCTGGACAAAGTGTGCATAAAAATTCATAAATTCGTGAAATAGTCATACAAAAATGCAATACATTTGGGGAAACTGCAAAAAGGTGCATTGTTAGGAGGGGATGTTGATGTATTAGGAGAAATTCACACAAGAATGTTAATGAGGACCTCCTTTTTAAGTGCAAACTGATGTAGAAATGAGAACTGAATTTAAGATTGGAAAAATAAGAAATGGAGGGAGCTTGAAATCGACAGATTTCTCTCTCTCTCTCTTTCATACACTCACCCTTGCTGTGGTTGTAGTACTGCCTTATGATACTGTGATAATTTTCAAACCACCGCTCACTGTCCTCCAAGACCTTGATGTACCTTTCCCAGTACTCATGAATATCCTCCTTCAGCTTTTTAGCCCAGGAGACTTGAGGCACCCCCTCCTCTGTGTTGCTATCATAGCAAGTGACGAGCTGGTCATCTGCATACCCCAAAGCAGTGAACTTGGGCATTCTCTGATCGGGCTCCGACACAGATATGTAGATAAGCCGGAACTCGTGGAAGGAGGAGCCTGGAGAGGAGAGAGAGGGGCAGAGTTCAAGTGATCTGCAAGGGACACTGCCATGGGCTCCACCACCACCCCTGGAGAAGTGAGGAGAAGTGGTGGCAGCGGCTTCCAGGTTCCAGCAGGATCTCAAGAGAGCCCCACAAAGTCTTGTGGGCTTACATGAGATCTTGCCTGAGCCCAGAAGCCAGAGCCTAGCCACACAACTCCAGTAAGTACTGTAAGGCCCCAGTGGGGAGTGATACTTTCCCATTCTGTCTGTAATAGCAAAACAGGATGGGATGGGTTTCCTTCTGCCAGTGTCGGGGCGCAAGAAGGGGGATGCGGTGGGAGCGGGCTGCCCTGGGTGTCACCACTGAGGGGGGGTGACAAAATGCCAGGGGGCACTCACCGCAGGACCTGCAGCGCACCCGAGCCACACATCTCTCCTGGGAGTGATGCAGTGGCTTGGGCACCGGCAGGCTCCGCGCTGCCCCAAATGGTCTGCCCACCATCTCCTCCTCAGCTGTAGGGTGGCTGAGTGGGAGGAGGCAGGCAGATTCCTTGGAGGCCCCACGGAGCGTCCTGCCCCGATTCGCCCCTCCCCCGTGGAAGGCTGCCCCGTCCCTGGGCACAGGGTATGCACGCCGCCCTAGGCACCCAATCGGCCTGCTTCACTGCTGGCCAGTGGCAAAATATTTACAGAAGAAGAAGAAGAAGAAGAAGAAGAAGAATCATAGAATCATAGAGTTGGAAGAGACCACAAGGGCCATCCAGTCCAACCCCCTGCCAAGCAGGAACACCATCAAAGCATTCTTGACAGATGGCTGTCAAGCCTCTGCTTAAAGACCTCCAAAGAAGGAGACTCCACCACACTCCTTGGCAGCAAATTCCACTGTCGAACAGCTCTTACTGTCAGGAAGTTCTTCCTAATGTTGAGGTGGAATCTTCTTTCTTGTAGTTTGAATCCATTGCTCTGTGTCCGCTTCTCTGGAGCAGCAGAAAACAACCTTTCTCCCTCCTCTATATGACATCCTTTTATATATTTGAACATGGCTATCATATCACCCCTTAACCTTCCCTTCTCCAGGCTAAACATACCCAGCTCCCTAAGCTGTTCCTCATAAGGCATCGTTTCCAGGCATTTGACCATTTTGGTTGCCCTCCTCTGGACACGTTCCAGCTTGTCAGTCTCCTTCTGACAAGAAGAAGAAGAAGAAGAAGAAGAAGAAAGAGAGAAAGAGAGAGAGAGAGAGAGAGAGAAGCTTTGACTATCTAGACACTGTGTGGCATTTTGTTTGTTGACATCTCTTTCTGGTTTACAGGGGGGGGGAAACTGTATGAGCACAGAAATCTGCTTCTCTGGGGCAGTTTTATTGGGATTCAGCTGCAACTCCCCCCAATCTCAGGCACTTTTTGAAAGAAAACTATACTGAATAAAACAATTGTAAATGACAAAAGTGACAGAAAGTTGGGGGGCACCATCTACTATCGTGCAGGCGATAGAGGGGCATAGTTGTAGGTCTACATCTGTGTAAATTCTGCAATGAAAAGTGCACTATGTGGGGTGGACTTTACCCCAAGTGGCTGGGAGGAAACCGCAGGACATTCGGCTGTGAACTGCACACACCTGGGGAGCTTCTGCGGCTTGCTATGTCATTGCCCCCCCTCCCAGTCAGCTTCCTTTCAGCGTCAAACTGCAGTTAGGTTCAGCCAGCCTGCGGAACATCTGCCACTTTTATTTTGAGAGAAGAGCAGCCTCTCAGAAGCTGCAGGTGTTGCAAGGTGGTGGACGCAGCAGTATGCAGCAACCTCCCCTCCCCTCTCCTACTTCTACCTGAAGCAGAAGCTGGAAAAGAGCAAAGAGGGGGGGATTTCCCACCCCCACCCCAGGCTGAGAAGCCCCGGAAACTCCCCCAACCCTCCTCACCACAGTACCTCTGCCTCTGTTGCTCGTTGTGGTGTGTGGCGGGGGTGGGGAACATGCAGGGGGGGAAAGAGAAGAACTGCTCCTACTTCCTCTTTCTCCTGTCTTAAATGTGTGGTTATTTATGCATCAACACACCCCCAGCCGCAAGGAAAATCAAAGGTCAGCACTGGCACAGTTATGTAAAAACGTAAGAAGGTAAAGGGACCCCTAACCATTAGGTCCAGTCGTGACCGACTATGGGGTTGCGGTGCTTGTTGTGTATTGATTCAAAGTGTTATCATATCTGTATTACTATTGTCTGTAATCATAATAGGGTAAAGTACCAGTAACTGCCTTCCTGTCCCAGAAGGAACAGTTACTATTGGTGCATTCAAGTTGCTGCATTTGGATCCTCAGTCTTATTGGTTCCCACCAAAAAGCAGCTGTGTGATTGCTTGAGATTGTTCCCCCCAAAATGTATCTTTTCCTAGTCAGTCTTCTGTCCCTATAAATGTAGCTTCCCTACCCTTAGTTCCTCAGTCTTGTTTGCCTGAATAAAGAGTTGTTACATGAAGAAGCTGTCTCCTGCCTGCTATGTCAGAAAGCTGAAATCACTTGCTGAAATCATTAACCCACGCTACAACAGTGCTCATCTTACATTATTGGCCGAGGGAGCCGGTGTACAGCTTCCGGGTCATGTGGCCAGCATGACTAAGCCGTTTCTGGTGAACCAGAGCAGCGCACGGAAACGCCGTTTACCTTCCCGCTGCAGCGGTTCCTATTGATCTACTTGCACTTAGACATGCTTTCAAACTGCTAGGTTGGCAGGAGCAGGGAGCGAGCAACGGGAGCTCACCCCGTCGCAGGGATTTGAACTGCCGACCTTCTGATCAGCAAGCCCTAGGCTCAGTGGTTTAACCCACAGTGCCACCCGTGTCCCCTATGTAAAAACTTAAAAGAGCCCAAATGGAAGCTGAAACCCACAGCCATCAGATTACAGAATTGTACCATTGTCGGAAAGGACACCCAAGGGTCCTTGAGTCCATCCCCCTGAAATGTAGGAATCACAGCCTAAAGAATCCTTAACCGACGGCCACCCGACCTCTGCTTAAAATCTTCCAGCAGAGGAGAGTCCACCAACTTCCAAGGTAGTTTGTTCCATAAATGTTAAATTAAATCTTAATAATTCAGATCCCAAACTGGGCAACCCCTTTAACAAATACGGTAAAAATACGTTCTTCATCAGGAAAGATGCTATACAAACTTAATTCGTTCCGGAGGTCCGTTCTTAACCTGAAACTGTTCTTAACTAGAGGCGTGCACACGATTTTCATTCTCATCCTGGGGCAAAGTTCTCAATTCGAGGTAACTCTTGCAGGTTAGCGGAGTTTGTAACTTGAAGCGTTTGTAACCTGAGGTGTTTGTAACTCGAGGTAGCACTGTTTCAAGGGGAAGGAGTCCTGTTTTTGTTGAACCACAAGCTTCTAAGTAGCGGTTAACAATGACCACAGAGTCTGTTATGATGGACCTCCTCCCCTCCCCACCCTCTCTCTCTCTCTCTCTCTCTCTCTCTCTCTCACACACACACACACACAACTGGTCCTGCTAGTTAGGGATGATGATGGGAATTGTAGTCCAAAAACAGCTGGAGACCCAAGTTTGAGAAACACTGCAGTCTGAAGGCACATTCTGAGCCCAGCCAAAAAGACAGAGATTGCCCCACAACAACTAGAGGTACCTGCAAAAGCGAAACTCCCCAGAGGCAGTTTCAAGCGAAGCACAAAACTTAAACCCTCCTGGGCAATTACATTTTTGCATACTCTGAAAAGCTGGCAGGGCTCATTTCCCGCTACTCTGAAATATTTAAATGCCTTGGCAAGAGCTCAGCCAGATGTGAGAAAGGTGTTTTGTGTGTGAGTCTCTCTCTCTCTCTCTCTCTCTCTCTCTCTCTCTCTCTCTCTCTCTCTCTCTCTGTGTGTGTGTGTGTGTGTGTGAGAGAGAGAGAGAGAGAGAGAGAGAGATGTTCAATCCAGGACCAGAATCCAATCAACACCAGTTGAGTGGAGCAATATGTGTTTGTGTTTACAGAGATACAAGTATTGTGGGGTGGGAAACTCCTGTTTGTCAAAAGTTCTGTATTCTCCCTTTCCTATGGCAAAGCCTAAGGCTGGTGCTTCTTCTATACTTCTCCTGACAGCATGTACGACTTTACAGCGCAAGGGATTTTTCTTGCATCTAAAAGACAGTGGAATGGACTCGCTCTGGAAGTGGTGGAGGTTTTTAAGGCTTAAAATTTAAGCAGAGGTTATACTATAACACGAAGGTAAAGTTGATCAGCTGAAGATTTGGAGGCGGCCAAATTCCCCAAACACATTCAGCGAAAGAAAGAGACACCTCCAGGCTCCCCCCCCCCGCAAGGCTAGCTTTTGGTGGGGGGTGGGGAGAATGGGGCTCCAGGACGATAAGAAGGGTTTTTTTTTCTCGTGGTAGCAACAGCAGGAACTGATCGGGAAGGGAGACTTGTGTTGGGGATACAAGGTGATCAAATCCGCCTGCTCTTACTGTGCCCCCAGGAAATGCGTTGCGCAGAGTAAATTGCCCGCTCGCAATTCCTGTTGCGCGCGAGGCAGCTTAGCCCGCAAAGTCACTCACCGGCGCAGCCGCGCAGCAATAAGTCAGCAGTCGCCACTAGGATGAAAACGCACCGCCGATGCAGCCGCAACTCCATCCTTCCTCACCCTCTGCTCTCCTCCTCTGAAACGCGCTGAGTTGCGGCCGCTGGAATCCGTGGCAAGAGCAACGATTGGCCGAGGGGGAAAAACATTTCTACCAATCAGAAAAGGGCGTGCAGGTTCCGGGCAGGGGTTGCCGTGCGTGCCTTCGCGGCCGGAGAGCGCGGAAAACGAAAGGAAAGTTTTTAGCGCTGAGCTCCTGTCTGGATTTCGAGGCGCAAGAACGCGAGAAAAGGAGCTTGGCTCCTGAATCAGACCCAAAGCCCTTCTCAGGACAGTATTAAGACCTTTAGAGGCCCTATGAACTTAAAAGATTTTGGTGCCCCCATGTGTACCTAACTCAAAATATAATAATAATAATAATAATAATAATAATAATAATAATAATAATAATAATAATAATAATTAATAATAATAATAATAATAATAATAATAATATGTTCACCTGCACCAAGTGGATTCTCCTTCCCTGGAAGCTTTTAAAGAGAAGTTGGATGGCCATCTGTCATGGATGCATTGCAGGGGGTTGGGCTAGATGATCCTTGCTTTGCCTTTATTTATTTACCTACTGAATTTATAGAGCTGCCCCATAGCAGAAGGACTCTAGGAAGGCAGTGGGGTGTAGTAGTTAGACTGTTGGCCTAGGACCTGGGAGATCCAGGTTCAAATCATCACTGAGTCATGAAGCTCACTGGGTGACTTTGAGTTACAGGTAGGTAGCCGTGTTGGTCTGCCATAGTCAAAACAAAATAAAAAATAAAAAAAATTCCTTCCAGTAGCACCTTAGAGACCAACTAAGTTTGTTCTTGGTATCAAGAACAAGAAAAAACTTAGTTGGTCTCCAAGGTGCTACTGGAAGGATTTTTTTTGTTTTTTTGTTTTTTGTTTTGGGTGACTTTGGAGTCAGTCACAGTCTCCTAACCAACCTCACAGGGTTCTTTAACTGAAGGGGGTCATATACTTTTTGTAGAATAAGGTGGGATATAAATGCAATAAGCTCTTCTGCTTACCTGCTTCAGAAAGCTGGAGGGGCCAGCCAGGTGGAGATGTCAGTCACCAACCCAGCATCCAGAGAACTCTATATGGTCTCATTTGGGTCCACACCAGT
Source organism: Darevskia nairensis (assembly GCA_034642065.1). Lineage (NCBI taxonomy): Eukaryota > Metazoa > Chordata > Lepidosauria > Squamata > Lacertidae > Darevskia > Darevskia nairensis. Next base: position 255,058 of record JAWWNI010000950.1, read on the forward strand.
TGCAAAATACATCTGTCACATGGCTTATTTCTAACACTGAGGATAGGTCAATGACCATTTTGGGTACAGTGAGCTGTTGGGGGTTGCTGACCAGCAGTGGCCAAAGGTGATGATGGTTGTGAAGCCAGAGTTGAAACAGTTTTGGATAAACCTGATGCAGAAACCACTCTGCTTCTGTTTTGAACCTTGGAATAGAATCATAGAATCATAGAATGGTAGAGTTGAAAGTGACCCTCATGATAATTTAGTCCAAACCCCTTGAAGTGCAGGAATATGCAGCTGCCCCATACAGGGGTTGAACCTGAAACCTTGGCGTTATCAGCACAAGGTCTAACCAACTGAGCTATCCGCCCACAATCTAGAATTCCCAGTTCTGCATAGGACTGCTAGAGTCTAGACACCACTGCATAAACCTCTAAGCAAGGACTTGTCAAGAGATGATATAGAAATGCCACCTTTGCTTAAGTTTCCACCAACTTTTCTTCTAATTTCTCCATAACTAGCCTTGTTCCTACTATTTTACATTGCTTTCTGACTGACCAGTCAACTCTTTGCGCCATTTCTTTCATTTTATTATGTTTTATAAGCTCACTAAATGAAAGAACGCCAAACAAACAACAACAAAAACACCCAACCAACTATATAACAGTCACATAACACACTGACAAATGTCCCTCTCAGCTCCAGTTCAATAGCTGAATCCTACTGTGACCTGATTGAATCATTGCCAGAACAAGATGACACCTGATTGGCTCTCTAAACACTCATGCTTATTGGCTATATTAATATATAATTTTATGGTAAAGGTAAAGGGACCCCTGACCGTTAGGTCCAGTCGTAACTCTGGGGTTACGGTGCTCATCTCACTTTATTGGCCGAGGGAGCCGGTGTACAGCTTCCGGGTCATGTGGCCAGCATGACAAAGCCGCTTCTGGCGAACCAGAGCAGTGCACGGAAACACCATTTACCTTCCCGCCGGAGCGGTACCTATTTATCTACTTGCACTTTGACGTGCTTTCGAACTGCTTGGTTGGCAGGAGCAGGGACCGAGCAACGGGAGCTCACCCCGTTGCGGGGATTCGAACCGCCGACCTTCTGATCGGCAAGCCCTAGGCTCTGTGGTTTAACTCACAGTGCCACCCGTGTCCCAATTTTATGGTATTATTCCTTTAAAAAGTGGTGTGAGCCATCAAACCTTGGAAATACCCTTTATCCAAAACATTTCCACAATTTTGGACGCTAGTGTATGAGTCTTGTATTATGACATTTGCTATTATTACATTTCTATTCCATCTTTCCTCCAAAGAGCTCCAGGTGGTGTACAGAGTTCTCCCCATGCCCATGTTATTATTACAATGAACCTGTGATGTAGGTTAGGCAGAGAGGGAATGACTGTGGTTGCCCAGGAGCTTCCTGGATGAGTGGGAATTTGAAGAAGAAGAAGAAGAGGAGCAGGAGTTTGGATTTGATATCCCGCTTTATCACCACCCGAAGGAATCTCAAAGCGGCTCACATTCTCCTTTCCCTTCCTCCCCCACAACAAACACTCTGTGAGGTGAGTGGGGCTGAGAGACTTCAAAGAAGTGTGACTAGCCCAAGGTCACCCAGCAGCTGCATGTGGAGGAGCGGAGACACGAACCCGGTTCACCAGATTACGAGTCTACCGCTCTTAACCACCACACCACACTGTGACTACTACACCACACTGGGTCCTGATATATAGCTTTTGGTTTCTCATGCTCATTTTTATGTGACGCCATCTACTTTAATAATGAAAATGATGTAAAGTAGCATTATAGAATTGTAGAGTTGGAAGGGACCCCAGGGGTCATCAAGTCCAACCCCCTGCAATGCAGGAATCTCAGCTAAAGCATCCAGGACAGATGGCCATCCAACTTGCGCTTAAAAACCTTCAAGGAAGGAGAGTCCACAACCTCCTGAGGGAGGCAGTTATGATGTTGAACAGCTCTTACTGTCAGAAAGTTTTTCCATATGTCAACTCAGAATCTGCTTTCTTGGAGCTTGAAGCAGTTGATTTGAGTCCTACCTTCCAGAGTAGGAGAAAACAAATTTGCTCCCTCTTCCATGTGACAGCCTTGAGATATTTGAAGATGGCTATCATGTCTCCTCTGAGTCTCCTCTTTTCCAGGCTAAACATACCCAGCTCCTTCAACTGTTCTTCTGGCGGCAGGATCCGCAGGGGCAGTGTTACTTGCTGCTGTTGCCTCTGCTGCTTCAGAGTTAGCAGAATTATAGGGGTTATCACTGAGTGAATCTGGGACTGGCTTATATACATCCTACAAAGATACAGGATCCCAAGAATTGGAAGGGACTCAGGGCATCATCCAGACTAATTCATATACAACCCAAAGGAATCTCCTGATTTTGGCTTTTGTGAAGCTCTTAGATCAGTAAAGGTCGGGCCAATGTCACCTTTCCCCTCACTGGCTCTGTGACCTGGCAACCAGCCAAGAATAAGAGAACCCTTGGGTATATTAAGAGGGGCTGTACATTGCCTTTTGCTTTGCTGCCTGCTAACTCTGCCAGATTGGTATCAAACTCTGCGTTGAATGTATGCAGTGAGTTGATGTACCTGCTTTGCATTTGAAGCTTGCATCTTCTACTAGGGACTTGGTGGAAGCCTGTACTTTATGTACAGTATATAGTGAAACTGCCTTAATGCTCTGGACCTGTCAGTAAAGAATTGAACTGACTGAAAAGTTGCAGTCTGACTAAGTTTCTTCCACCACAAACGTACACACTTTGGGAGGTGCACACACGCTTGGGATCCTTATGGCAACAGGCTGATGTAAGAACATGGAACTGTGAGTTCGAAAACACGTTTATCTCTAATTGTGCTCTTGTGCCTCAAGCCACACAAGAGAGTCCATGAATTTGCAGGTATCCTGCTTTCTCTTTATAATTACCAAAATAACAGTGATTTGTTCCTCCTCTTCTTGGAGGAAGTTCAATGTCTATTTGAGGTGTCATAGAATCCCCTTTGGCTCTGAAGCCCTGTCTTGGTTTCTCCTGAATTTGAAAAGCCACAGAACTTTGATCTTGCAAAAGGCGATTTGGCTTCTTCTCATTAGCTGGGACTGCAGTGGGGAGCAGCGTATTGGGGCTTGTGGCACTGTGGTGAAAGCAGCCACCAGAGAGGTGACCTTAGCAAGCATAGCCAGAATGTCTCCCCTCATTCTCTTGCTGCTGCTGTTTCAAACACCCGCTGCAGCCTGTCACAAGCTGAAGGCGAAATGCTCGTTAGGTTTTGCATTGACTCGAACAGACAGATTTAATTATTACAGCCCAGGGGACCACCTCATCAGCGGGGTCATATCTTCAAGAAATGCTATACTTCAATCACACAAATTCCATAATTCTCCTTTTATCTCAGTTACTGGGTAAGGAAATATGTGGCAACATATTTAAAGCTCCTTTACCTGGTTTTGACTCCGTAGGCTCCCTCAAGCCTCCTGAAACTCTAACCACCAGACCACACTGCCACTGCTGCTGAATTTGGTTGTGTTACAGCTCTACTGTAGTAAGTAGAAGCATGTTCATCGTGGAAAATTTAGGTTTCCCCCAACCCTCCAGAGCAGATTTATCAGGTATGGGATGTGGTGGTGGAGGAGATCCAATATCTCATTTAAATACATCTTAAATTAAAATACATCTTAAATTAAAAGAATAGCATGCCTTTTGGCATACGCCAGAGGATGGTATGTGCCACACAGCAGGTCTAAAATCCAAGGATTGATTTACCTGTTTTATGTGTTTTTATCTTATGTTGCTCTACTGCATCTGAGAGTATGAGTAGGTGTACCCTCTACTTCTGTGGAGAGCCAGTGTGGTGTAGTGAGACATATGCCCTGCTCAGTTCAAGAGAACTTACTTCCTTTAGAAGATCTATACTACATAACATAAACATAATTTTTTTTATTACGGTCGAAGACCAGCTCTTAAAAGTAACATACAATAAAAACAAAAACAATAAGTCCCTTTAATGAGACTGTTTCCGGGAATGGGACATGTATAAAACGCTTTTAGCTGAATTTAAAAAGAGTTATTGATTACATAACAATGTTAAAAGTTTAACTCTTAAAATAGTGGCTGCAAAGAACTGAGCCTAGCTCGCTCGAGGTTCCATTGGGGGAAAAATTTAAACGGGCTGGGAAGAAAGTCTGTGTCTGCAAATTTGGGCGCAGAATCTGGCAACCGTCCTGGTTATCATCTGGTCTTTACCTAGCAAGAGCAGGTTGTATATTTGCTTTTCCGGGAGGTTTGCTAGCCTCACCAGTATGGGATCCAGGAGCTCGCTTTGAGCTTCCGAATATAGTGGGCATCTGAAGAACAAGTGCTCAGGGCTTCCTATTTCCCCTAGTGGGCATGCGCAAAGCCTTTGGGAGTATGGGATTTTTTTGTAAAGCTCCTCCAGCACTGGCGTGGGCAATGCCGCACTTCTGGCTAGTGTAAACGAGTGTGGTGTAGTGGTTAAGAGTGGTAGACTCGTAATCTGGTGAACCGGGTTCGCGTCTCCGCTCCTCCACATGCAGCTGCTGGGTGACCTTGGGCTAGTCACACTTCTCTGAAGTCTCTCAGCCCCACTCACCTCACAGAGTGTTTGTTGTGGGGGAGGAAGGGGAAGGAGAATGTTAGCCGCTTTGAGACTCCTTCGGGTAGTGATAAAGCGGGATATCAAATCCAAACTCTTCTTCTTTTTCTTAAGAGACACAGAATGCTGGTGCTAAAGTTCATGCACCCTTTTTTCCTACAGCAAATCTCTGGCTGAAACCAGCAATGCTCTGACAGCCACGCCACCAACTTCCACCTTCCTTGGAAGCTATAGCGCGCTCTCTCTACTGCCCTCCCTTTTTATTTTTTTAAAATTATATTTATTAGGTTTTCAACAAACATAATATGACATAAACAAAACATAATAAAACATAACACAATACACTACAAAATACACAAACACAAACATGTATCTTTGTTAACCTTCATCTTGCCTAAACATATTGGAGGGACTTCCTCATGCCCCCCCCCCACTGCACTTCATTGTCTATCATCTTTGGTACCCTATATACTCGAGTATAAGCCTAGTTTTTCAGCACATTTTTTGTGCTGAAAAAACCGCCCTCGGCTTATACTCGAGTGAGGCAGGCAGTGGCTCCTATGAAGCTTTCCCAGGTTTTTTGTGGTGAAATTGGGTGCCTCGGCTTATATTCGGGTCGGCTTATACTTGAGTATATACGGTAATTTCCTCTCATCGTTATCTCATTTTACTTATTATGCATATCTTATTGTCTTATGATTATCTTAACAAACCTTCATATTCCTCTTAGTTAACCTTAATTTCTAATGCCACAACTCCCACCAATAAATGGGAAATGCTACTTGCTATTATTTTTTGCTGAAATGTGGCTGCAATGTAATGCAATAACCAGGTTCCAATATCTAAAGGGCTGTCATGTGGAGAGAGCAAGCTTGTTTTCTGCTGCTCTGGAGGGTAGGGCACGAACCAAAGGATTCAGATGAGAAGAAAGGAGATTCTGACTAAACACTAGGAAGAACTTACTAGTGGTGAGAGCCAGTGTGGTGTAGTGGTTAAAAGCGGTAGACTCGTAATCTGGTGAACCGGGTTCGCGTCTCCGCTCCTCCACATGCAGCTGCTGGGTGATCTTGGGCTAGTCACACTTCTCTGAAGTCTCTCAGCCCCACTCACCTCACAGAGTGTTTGTTGTGGGGGAGGAAGGGAAAGGAGAATGTTAGCAGCTTTGAGACTCCTTCGGGTAGTGATAAAGCGGGATATCAAATCCAAACTCTTCTTCTTCTTCTTCTTCTTCTTCTTCTTCTTCTTCTGTTTGATAGTGGAATGGACTTCCTCCTTGGAGGTTTTTAAGCAGAGGTTGGATGGCCACCTGGCATGGATACTTTAGCTGAGATGCCTGTATTGCAGGTCCTTGGATCAGATGAGCCTTGGGGTTCCTTCCAACTCTACAATTTTCTGATTCTGTGATCTCCAGATGTTTCTATTTAGTACAGGATGACAATGTGATGCATTTGTTTTGTTGCAGGATGGGAAATATTAAGTACTTGGATATCCTGTCCTTCCTGTTTGCCATTCATGAGGTCAATCAGAACCCCAGGCTCTTACCCAATATCACCCTTGGATGCAACATCTATGAGAACTATTTTGATGCTTGACTTACTTACGATGCCATGGTAGACATGCTCTCTTCAGGGCCGAAGAATGTTCCAAACTACATCTGTGGAAGGGAGAGTAAGCTGACGGCTGTTATTGAAGGCGTTGACTCTGAAGTCTCTACCCAGATTTCAGACATGTCAAAAAACTATAAAATTCCACAGGTAAATGGGATGGGGGGGATGGGGTTCTGAAATACTGAGGATACAGATAGTAATTTGTGGTAAAGATTAACTGAGACCAGGGGGGTGGGGCATTGAATTTGGGTCTTGTCCATCCAAGTCTCCTGATAGGACTTGTTAGGCGAATCCACCTGTATTGCTATTGGCAGGACAGCAAAGGTGGAATCTGTGAATGTGTATGGTTGCCAAGAAAGTTATACTTTGAGCTGTTTCAGCTCCTTGGTCTCACGGTGGCTGGCCAGATGTCTGTGGGGAACCTGCAAGCACAGATCAAGGACAAAAGTACTGTGCTGCCATTTCCAGCAACTGGTGTTTGGAAGCATTGCTGCTTCCAACTGTGGCGGAAGAGCACCACCTTTAAAGCCCTAAATGGCTTCGGTCCAGTATACCTGAAGGAGCATCTCCACCCCCATCAGTCAGCCCGGACACTGAGGTCCAGTGCCGAGGGCCTTCTGGCGGTTCCCTCGCTGGAAGAAGCCAAGTTACAGGGAACCAGGCAGAGGGCCTTCTCGGTAGTGGCACCCGCCCTGTGGAACGCCCTCCCTTCAGATGTCAAAGAGAACAACAATTACCAGACCTTTAGAAGACATCTGAAGGCAGCCCTGTTTAGGGAGGCTTTTAATGTTTTATAGATTATTGTATTTTAATGCTCTGTTGAAAGCCGCCCAGAGTGGCTGGGGAAACCCAGCCAGATGGGTGGGGTATAAATAATAAATTATTATTATTATTATTATTATTATTATTATTATTATTATTATCATCATCATCATGGCTAGTAGCCATCAATAGCCCTCTCCTCCATGGATTTGTCTGATTCTCTTCTGAAATATTACAAATTAGCAAAGTATTCCACTTGACTGCCTCTGCTGAAGAGAGTGGTCTGCATTCAACCTTATGTTGGAAAACAGCCGAGGGGACGGAGTTCATGTACCGGTATTTATTTGCTAGTGTTGTGGGCTTCTGGGGGGAGGGGTTAGTCTGAATGCCTGGGGCCCCTTCTAATTCTTGGAATAGCCAGGCTAGCTTCCTGTTGAGGTGATCACCTGGGTGATGGGTCATTAAAGGAACAAAGAAAGGGGTTCTGTGGGAGACAGCAACTCGTAGGTAGTTAGAAGGACCAAGCCAGATTTGGGAGCAGAGAGTTGGAGTGATCTGAGCTAGAAGCGAAACAGGAAGCTGGGAAAAGGGAGAGACAGGGCGATGTTTGTTTTCTGTGCCTGTAGTGGGCTGATCTCCCCACAAAAGTGCCACACACACCCAATTCTAGCAGTAACCCTAGCGTTGGAAAGCCCTGCCCCATCTTAGGCTGCTTCACAGGAGATGCAGTAAGAGAGGATCATTCTTCCCTCCATTAGGTTGACAAGCATGTTCTGGATTAATGTTATGAGTTTGGGGGGTTAGTCTGGATGGTGCCCCGAGTCCTTTCCGATTCTTGGGATCCAGTATCTATGAGGGTAGAATGTATGAGAGCAAGCATGTTCAACCAGTCCCTTTGTCTGGGTAATGGCTCTGGCTGGTGAGTTAAGCACCTCAATGAGCAAAACCAAAGGAGTTGGCTCTGTGCAACAAATTTAGTTCCCCTGCCCCAACAAAAGCCAGAGAGCTGTGGGTGGGCGGAGCTGGAAGCAGGCTGGAAGCTGGAGACACAAACATGCTTGATCCTTGCTAGATCCAAAGCTGCAACTCATGGAGAGGCAAAATATTTTGGGGTGCTAATGCTGTGAGTCCCTCCATAGTAACATCAGGTTGTAAAAAGGTAAAGGGACCCCTGACCATTAGGTCCAGTCGTGACCGACTTTGGGGTTGTGGCACTCATCAATCACTATTGGCCGAGGGAGCCGGCATACAGCTTCCAGGTCATGTGGCCAGCAAGACAAAGCCGCTTCTGGCGAACCAGAGCAGCGCACGGAAACGCCGTTTACCAGAGTGGTACCTATTTATCTACTTGCACTTTGACGTGCTTTCGAACTGCTAGGTTGGCAGGAGCTGAGACCAAGCAACAGGAGCTCACCCCATCGCGGGGATTCAAACTGGCGACCTTCTGATCGGCAAGCCCTAGGCTCTGTGGTTTAACCCACAGCGCCACCCGCGTCCCGTCAGGTTGTATACATGTGTAAAAAAAAATCACCAGCCCATATATCCTGAAGACCCCACATTCTCCACTGATCTTCATTCTAAGGAAACCAAGTTCTAAGAAAGTATAGGAGCCCCTGGACTCTCTCACCACTCAGAGATTGGGGTAAAAATAATGTTAATTTTAGCTGAACAAATAATGTTATTTGGGTTTTTAAAATGTAAAAATGAAACTAAACACCCACCTCCTCCATTTCTCACTAGGTCAGCTATGGCTTTTTTGGTGGTGTTTTAAATGATAAAACACTGTTCCCTTTTGTCTACCGGGAGGTCCCAAAAGAAAAGTATCAATATCTGGCGATTGTCAAATTGCTCCTGCATTTCAGATGGACATGGGTCGGTCTCTTTGCTCCAGACTCTGACAGTGGAGAAAGGTTTGTGAAGGCCTTGACTGCAGTGATCAACACGAGTGGGATATGTCTTTTTTTCTCACTAAAAATCACACCACTGACAACTTTCGTACATAATGTTACAGCAAAGTGGTTACACATGCTTTCTGGCTTTCTGGAAGGAAAAGCCAATGTATTTGTTCACTACGGAGATTACGACTCCATGGCTTGCCTAGCCCTCTGGTTTCAATTATCTGCAAATTTACTTAAATCAGTTGAAGGAAAAGTTTGGATCTCTACAGTTCTGCTAGACACAACCTTGCGCTTCTCCTACAACATTATCGACCTGCAGCTCATCCATGGTTCTTTGACCTTCTCAATCCAGGCACACAAAAGGCCAAAACATGATGCTCTCCAGCCATTTCTCTCTGCTGTCTATCTGTTTGGGGAGAAAGCATTTACCTGTTTGGATTCAAAGCGCACATTCTCTGTCAAAGGTCGGAAAAGATGTACACAGAAGGACATGCTGATTCCCCAGGAAATGCTTCAAAGAGTCATATCTCTAGCTGGCTATAGTATTTACAGAACTGTCCAGGCTGTGGCACATGCCTTGAACACTGCATATTCATCCCGATCCAGGAGGCTGGTGATGAAAGGTGGAGGCAAGTGGAAACATCAGAGGGTTCAGCCATGGCAGGTACCCCTTTTCCATCACAGACATCTCTGCTGAATACTGCAGCAAACCGAGTAATTCTTATAGCCCTCCTCTGGCAGCGTGAGAAAAAAGTGGGATATAGAAATGAAATATATAAATAATAAAAAGCTGGGTTGGGGGGAACTTAGAATCATAGAATCATAGAGTTGGAAGAGACCACAAGGGCCATCCAGTCCAACCCCCTGCCAAGCAACTTGTGGCCCTCCAGATATTGTTGGAATGCAGCTCCCATGTTGTCTTAGTTTGATGAGATGAGGACAACAGGTTCTCCAGCAGGGGCAGATCTACTATGAACTTATTGAAGGTTAAGCTTCCAAGCCCCTCATCCCAGAGGGGTCCCAGATGTGACTTTAGTCCACATTGCTTAATTGCATCTTGTAGACTCAATTTGATTCGCATGACTCAAATTGATTAATTTGTTGTTGTGTATTTTTCAACACAACAGGGACGCGGGTGGTGCTGTGGGTTAAACCACAGAGCCTAGGGCTTGCTGATCAGAAGGTCGGCGGTTCGAATCCCTGCGACGGGGTGGGCTCCCGTTGCTCGGTCCCTGCTCCTGCCAACCTAGCAGTTCGAAAGCTCGTCAAAGTGCAAGTAGGTAAATAGGAACCGCTCTGGCGGGAAGGTAAACGGCATTTCCATGCGCTGCTCTGGTTCACCAGAAGCGGCTTAGTCATGCTGGCCACATGACCTGGAAGCTGTACGCCAGCTCCCTCGGCCAATAATGCAAGATGAGCGCTGCAACCCCAGAGTCGGTCATGGCTGGACCTAATGGTCAGGGGTCCCTTTACCTTTACCTTATTTTTCAACAATCCCAAAGTTTCAGAGGCAGTAGCACAGCTGTTGTAAAGATGTGGTGATCTGTTGTGGAACAATCCCATTGAAGATGGGAACATTGGTTACCCAGACTTCATTGCTGGTTGTAAAGGGGCCCCCATGACATTTTCAGGGTCTCCAAAATTTCAGTCAACCACTGCTGGGAACATCTCCACATGTTCTCCACTTCCACCTGGACTGATAGCTGAAATGAGGTGCCCAGAATTTGAAGCCAGAGCTTGTCCACCTTCTGCTTACAGAATTCTCTCAAACCAAGGTTATATATTTCAATGACTCTAATGCTAGCTACTCTTTCTTGAAAAGCAGGTAGAGCGGACCAGTCAGAGCAATTTGTGAATATAGCAAGGGAAATATGCAGCCTTTGTGAGTCCTGGATCAAAGGAGAATGAGAGCTCAAACTGGGCAGGGCTGGAATATCCAACCTTCGTTTCCTACTTCCTAAAAGTTGGTGTTTTCTCCATCATTCTAGCTTCACCTTTTCCTGGCAGATTTCCAGTTTTACAATACTTCCGTGGGTGGGGTATCTTTGGATGAGAATGGGGACCTGGCAGCTGGCTTTGATATTGTGAATGTATTGGCTTTTCCCAATAAAACCACAGTTCTAGTGAAGGTTGGCAGTATAAAGAGACAAGCATCCCATCCAGATGTAAATCTCACCATTGACCAGGATGACATCGCGTGGCCCAGGCAATTTAACCAGGTGGGGGAAACCATTTTTAAAATTATCTGTGAGGCTTTCGTTATGTGTTGGGATATGGACTCTGATGCAAAAAGGGGCACAATTCCTACCATATTTGGTTCCACTACAGCAACATGCTGACTAGGAATGCAGGAAAGGCAGGACCCACATGCAAGAGATGAAGGCTACACTAGCTCTTGATTCTGATAATGTCACATTATCCAAGTACAACTCAAGGCCTCTCAGATGAATGGACTGAGTAAGCAGTAAGCAGAAGATCCTGCTCTTTTGAACAGGCAAAGGCAGAAAGTCAGTCTTCCAGAATTTATACCAGGGCTGGATCTAGACACATCAAAGAAGTGATTCCCCAAAAAGGCAGAAATGTATTTATTAGGCATTTTACACAACAATATTCCTAGTGATAAGGTTAACATCTTTATGTATGCCTCAACGGCTGCAAGAATCCTAATAGCCAGCAAATGGAAGGAAAATAATATCCCAACCAAGGGAGAATGGCTAGATAAATTATGTGAATACTTAGAATTGGCAAAATTGACAGATTTAATTCGACAAAGCAAAGATCCAAAAACAATGGGAATGTTTGAACGACTATTTAGGAAAACAAGGTCTGGGAACAAAAATCTGGTTGTGCTTAGAATAACTCTGCAGGAACTTAAACGAGGGGGAAAAATATAAGAAACAAATATGAGAAACTATGATATAATAAACAGTGCATAACAGATGACTTACAGGTAATAGAGATAAGTGCTGTGTGGGCAAGCGGTGGAAGTCTTTTATTGTTTAATGTTCTATTTTGTGACTCTTCTTGTTTTTCTTTCTGATCTCTTTTCTTCTTCTTTTTTCCCTTCTCTTTTTCTCTTTCCTTTCATTTTTCTTTCTTTTCTTTTCTTTTTTTCCTTAGCATTTGCAGTAGAATGTTACTGATGAATGAGTTTATCTACGTTGAATATATACCGTACTTTGTTGTGTTCTTTATGCTTTCATTTATTATATATATGTGTTTGATGTATTTTATGACAATAACTAATAAAGGTTAAAAGAAGAAGAAGAAATGATTCAGTTAAAGGTAGATAGCCATGTTGGTCTGTCATAGTCAAAATAAAACAAAATAAAATAAAAAAATTCCTTCCAGTAGCACCTTAGAAACCAACTAAGTTTGTTCTTGGTATGAGCTTTCGTGTGCATGCACACTTCTTCAGATACACAGAAAGCATGCACACGAAAGCTCATACCAAGAACAAACTTAGTTGGTCTCTAAGGTGCTACTGGAAGGAATTTTTTTATTTTATTTTGTTTTATTTTAAGAAATGATTCAGTTGAACACATTGTGAACTTCATACAGGGAAATCCCGTTGGTGAAAAATGGGACTCCACAGTGCCATCTGGTGTCACAATGCTATAACCCATATAAAGCATTTTAGCTTCATGAATGTAGCTGAGTCCCAGGCCTTACTTGGCTAGCTCATTGTCAAGTACACACAGTCTGTGGTAGGGCGCTAGGCTGGGTGTTCGCATAAGGCTGGGAGATTGTTTGCCCAGATTGAGGAGTTCCCAATAAGAAGTGGCTGGGAATAGCTCTTGAAAGAAACAACGCAGACTCTTCATGGAAGAAACTCTAGCTTCAAGAAGCTCTGAGTTTCAGCCCCCTTGAGAGCTGGGCTGGTGTTGAGGGCATTGGGCAGCAAAGACAAGCCTAACACTAAGGATCCACTCAGTTTGTTTCCAACTCTATGGCTGCTGCTGCTGCTTTAAATGTGCTTTAGATATGTGGTATGTACATAGCTGTCAACTTTCAGATTTGAAAATAAGGGATTTTTCCAAACTTTTGGATTTGAAAATAAGGGATGCCGCGAGGGCGGTGCAATGGCACCAAGTAGCCTCGCCATCTTGCGCTCCAGAGGCTGCGTACGAACAGGAGAGCGAAAGAGTGAGCGCGTAGACGGCAGGCAGGCTGTCTGTCTGGTTGGGCGTGAGGGTCTGGCTGCACAAGGCATGCAAGCTCCGCCCCCAGTTGGTCTCAGACTCCTTATTGGCAGCCGAGCAATGCAGCTGAGGAGCCTCCCTGGCCGGCAGGGAGGGAGAGGAGCTGCTTCCTTTGAAATCCGGAAAATTTAAGGGATATCAACAATCCGGGATAGCAGCGGGAAACAGCATTGGAATAAGGGAGTTTCCCGCAAAAAAGGGGAGGGTTGACAGCTATGGGTATGTACCTATCCTATGACTTGTTCCCATAGGCAAAAATGCCTCCAATACTTTGTGTTTGATGGTCTTTATCTTTGTGGTTAGGCTGTGCCTCGCTCGAGATGTGCCAAGGAGGTTCAAGAAGGCAAACCCTTTTGTTGTTACAGCTGCTCTCCTTGCCCAGAAGGGACCATCTCTGCTTAGGAAGGTAGGTGAAGGTAGCTGAGGAAAGGGCATCCTTTTGGAGAAAGTGTGAAAGTTTTTTAGTAGACCACAAACTTAACATGAGTCAACACTGTGATGCTGCAGCAGCAGGAAAAAATAAAACAACAACAACAACAACAATTTATTTATTATTTATACCCCGCCCATCTGGCTGGGTTTCCCCAGACACTCTGTGCGGCTTCCAACAAAATGTTAAAAATACAATAATCTATTAAACATTAAAAGCTTCCTTAAACAAGGCTGCCTTCAGATGTCTTCTAAAAGTCTGGTAGTTGTTTTTCTCTTTGACATCTGGTGGGAGGGCATTCCACAGGGTGGGTGCCATTACCAAGAAGGCCCTCTGCCTGGTTCCCTGTAACTTGGCTTCTTCCAGCGAGGGAACCGCCAGAAGGCCCTCGGCACTGGACCTCAGTGTCCGGGCAGAACGATGGGGGTGGAGATGCTCCTTCAGGTATACTGGACCGAAGCCGTTAACTAATGTTATTCTAGGCTAATGATATTCTGGTGTCCAGGTCAAAGGAAGTAAGAGCACCTCTCTATTCAGCCTTGGTCAGACCCCACCTGGAGTACTGTTTCCAGTTCTGGGTACCAAAATTTAAGAAGGATATTGACACGCTGGAATGTGTGCAGAGGAGGATAACCAAAATGATCAAGGGTCTGGAAACCAAGTCTTATGAGGAACAGGTGAAGGAGTTGAGTATGTTTAACCCAGAAAACTGAGAGGAGATATGTTAGTCATGGGGCTGGACTGCATGACCTTCAGGGTTCCTTCCAATTATACAAATCGATGGTGTATAGAGTGGGAGGAGACAGGATTAGTTGGGAAAGTTTTCCACTAGTAGACCATGAGGTGGTCCATAAGAGATCCTGATTCCAAACCACTTGGATCAAATTAGATCTAATGCTCAGAAGTTTGCTGGTTTATTAGACTGAAAAGAGTACTATTTTTCCTTCTAATATTTTAAGCATTGTGTTTTTAAAAATTAATTATCTAGCCTACTTTGGGATTGTTGTTAAAATGAAGAGCAGGTAACAATCAATTAGTTTTATTACGGCAAAAGCCAGCAGCACAGAAAGCCATAGAAGAGCAGGTAACATACATTTTAAATATATTTACTAATTCTTTTTAGACGCAGAGCTTTGCACCAAATGTTCTGAAGATCAGCATCCAATTAAAGCCCAAGATCAGTGTGTCCCCAAGAATATCACCTTCCTGTCCATTGAAGAATATTTGGGAATACTCTTGGTTTCCTTGGCCCTATTCTTGTTTTCCATTACAGGCTTTGCGTTAGGAATCTTTGTTAAGTTTCTTGACACCCCCATAGTCAAAGCCAACAACAGGGACCTCTCCTACATTACACTGATCTCCCTCCTGCTTTCCTTTTTGTCCTCCTTCCTCTTCATTGGGAGGCCAGGGAAAGTGACCTGCCTTCTCCGACAAACTGCCTTCAGCATCATCTTCTCAGTTGCTGTTTCTTCTGTGTTAGCAAAAACCATCACTGTGGTACTGGCCTTTCTGGCCACAAAGCCAGGAAACAGGGTGAGAAGATGGCTGGGGAAGAGTCTGGCCAATTCCATTGTCATTTGCTGCTCCGGTCTCCAAGTTCTTATCTGCACCATCTGGCTGGGCATGTCTCCTCCATTCCCTGACTCCGACATGCACTCCCAAGCTGGAGAGATCATTCTTCTATGTAATGAAGGATCTGTTGCCATGTTTTATATTGCCCTGGGCTACATGGGCTTCCTGGCTGTCATCTGCTTCACGGTGGCTTTCCTAGCCAGAAAGCTTCCAGGGTCCTTCAATGAAGCCAAGCTGATCACCTTCAGCATGCTGGTCTTCTGCAGTGTTTGGGTATCCTTTGTGCCCACCTACCTGAGCACCAAGGGGAAGTACATGGTAGCCGTGCAGGTTTTCTCTATGTTGGCCTCCAGTGCTGGACTTCTGGGCTGCATTTTCCTTCCCAAGTGCTACATTATTGTGCTGAGGCCTCATCTGAATACAAAGGAGCATCTCATGATGAAGACAAAAGGTGTTTGAAGCTTGATATATACTTGATATATACTTTTGTTTGTGACGGAAACCAGAGCAGACAGAACCGCTGTTTACCTTCCCGCCGCAGCCGTACCTATTTATCTACTTGCAACTGGCATGCTTTCAAACTGCTAGTTTGGCAGGAGCTGGTGGCGCTGTGGTCTAAACCAGCGTTTCTCAACCGGTGTTCCGCGGCACACTACTGTGCCACGAGACGTTGGCTGGTGTGCCGCGGGAAAACCGCTGGGGACCCACGCCGCAGGCGCGTGGCGGCAGGGCCGGTCTCGCAAAGCTGCATTCAAGCCATGGGCGCCCTGCAGCTCTCCACAGAAGGGGCAGAGGCAGAGCGAGCGCCAAAATGGAGGGGGCGCTAGCCAGCCTGCCCCCCGCCGCCGCCCGCCCCCGCCCCAACCAGCTGCCCCCATCTCGCTGGCCAAGGGGCGCAGCTTGGGGGTCTGCCGCCGCCGCGCGCCTCTCCCGCTTTCCCTCAGGTTCCCGCCGCGGGCCCCTTCCTGGCTCCCGGCAGCTGCAACTCCGAGCGGGGCAGGGCGGCCCGTCCTGGCGGCCGCCTCTGCCCTTCCCCTCCCACTCCCATTCATTTGCTCAGCCCCGAGAGGAGCGAGACGCTGCCACCGCCTTCTCGCCGCCTCTCTCAGCCACGGGCGTTGCAATTGCCCCGCACGGACGGAGCTGTCGGCGCTGCAGGCGAGTTGCCGCATTCCGCAGCCACCGAGCGGGAGACACCGGGCCGGGCTCCGGGGTCCTCGGCGCTTCAGCCGGAGCGGTGGGCGGCGGGGGGGGAGAAGGAGCCCCCTCCGCCCCCACGTCCCGTTTCCCTTGGGGCGCCTTCCTTGGCGCGTGGCTGGAGGGATAGCGCACGAAGGGCTGCCCCGCTCCTGGCGCCCCTCCACGCCGGGTGCCTTTCTTTCCCCACGGCAATGGGGCTGAGCTGAAAAGCTCATGAACCACCCTGAACTACTCGCGGGTAGCAGTAGCCCTCGGGTCCTCCGCCGCCCGCCCCCTTCCCGGTGGGAGCCGGAGAGAGGTGGCGTGGGGGGGAGGTTGGAGGTTGCTGCGCTCGGGAGCGCGAGGGTGGCGGGGATCCCCGGGCGGTTGTGTCTTCCTGGCGCTGCCGGTTGGGGCTGTGGGGCTGCTGCTGTGGCGAGCCATTTAGGCTTCCCTGGGCCGTTTTACTTTGGGCGCATAGCTCTGTGATTTCCGTTGCCATGGCGACGTTGCCGCCGCCATTTTGTGGGTGCACAGCGTCTCCTTGTGATTTTTTGACATTTTCTAGTGGTGGTGTGCCGCGAGATTTTTTTCATGAGACAGGTGTGCCATTGCCCAGAAAAGGTTGAGAAACACTGGTCTAAACCAGTGTTTCCCAACCAGTGTGCCTCCAGATGTTTTGGGACTACAACTCCCATCATCCCTCGCTAGCAATACCAGTGGTCAGGGATGATGGGAATTGTAGTCCCAAAACATCTGGAGGCACACTGGTTGGGAAACACTGGTCTAAACCACTGAGTCTCTTCAGCTTGCTGATCAGAAGGTTGGCAGTTCGAATACCCACAACGGGGTGAGCTTCTGTTGCTCTGTCACAGTTCAGCACAATAATACCGGTAACACTGGGGAACAATTTTTTTTTCATTTTCTGTTGCATGAGATTTGTCAACTGTTCTTATATGTTCTTTCAATGCTGATTTCATATCTGAAGTCGGTTTTGTTCTGTAAGCTCTAGGTTTTTTTTTTGCAATTCTTGTTTTTCACTTTTCACCATAAACCTCGTTTTTCACAATGCAAGAATTCAATATTTTATAAAACACATAGCCAAAGTAGTACAATATGAGTATAAATGTAAGTGACATGTATAGCATTGAAAATGACATGTATATCTATGTACAGTTGGAGGTATACAAAAAAATATACTGGTATTCCCTTGGGATACACAGTATCTGCAAGCTGTTGTTATTCAGGTAAGAATTTGCGCTTGTAGCTCTTGCGTTTGTGGACTTATACAGGGGATTCTCATTTGATGGTCCAACAGTAGTCTGACATCATAGTTTTGTCCCATCGTCCTTGATAACGATCTTGATAACGCAGCATGTCAAAATTAGTTTAGAACAACTGCAGGTGTCAATGCAACCAAAATTTTGTTCCCCAGTGTAATGAAACCAGCATACGTGTCTTCAGAAAGTAGCTTTATTTTTCTCATTCTTATATTTCGATACCACATTCATGAAATATGGTAACAATAGGGTGATTTACAGAAGAATAGAGTAATATGAAAACACAATTCTGTTATATGACACCCCAATGTCTGAGGTGTGAGAGATTCGAGGGGTTCCAGCACTTGCCCAGATCCAGTTTTCTTGGAATGAAGGACAGGGGAGACTGTGGTTTCTTTAGGCTATATGGTTTTATTTACACATACCGGTACATAGAACCTGAGCATAGCACTGAGGGACTCACAGCATTAGCACTTCATTAGTCACAGAGAGGGCTTTTTTAGAGGGAACTCACAAGAACTCAGTCCCAGCACCTTTCAGGTGGGTTCTGGCACCTCTCATGTGGGTGTCATTGCCATTCTAAGAGAACAAGGGAAGTGTTCACGGTGAGCTCCGCCACCTCTTTTTATAGAAAAATAGTTCTGGTCACAGCTATGAATCTAGTACAGAGCAAGCATGTAACTATGTATTTGGCTTCTGCCGCAACTCACACATACTGCTCTGTCTATTGTTCTCCTTCCTAGCAACTATGCGAGTGTGGGGAGCGGGGAAGGTCCATCAATTTTTGTTCTATGGCAGAGCAGCTTCTTTCACTATGCTTGTGGTGCTTCGCTCCAGGTCTGGGAGGGGAACCCAGTGTGGTATCTCGGAGAGCCATTGCCTGTCAGTGAGAAGCTGGATGAACTAGGTGAACCAAGAATCTGGCTCAGCATAAGGGAGCCTCCGACCTTCCTACCTCCATAATGCAGCCTGCTTTACCCTTTACCTGCATCCCATGTATAAATAAATAAATATATAAATTAAAAAATGTTTGACCGCAGCAACTTGTTTGTCATCGGTTATTTTGTGTGTGTGCTATTTATTGATGGCAATTTCATTTTTTCCTTTTATATTGTATTCATTGTGATAGTGATTCTACTAGATACATTCATTGTATTATTATTTCCCCTCCCCTCATGGAATATTTTATTTATTTATTTATTTATTTATTTATTTATTTATTTATTTATTGTTTTTATTAAAGATTTTCTTGGGTTACAAAAGACCATATATCGTCTCTATTTTCATATCATAAAGTCCTTTCTATAGATCAGTTATATTTGATGTAAGGTTTTAATGTTGTATATTGTATAAGGTTGGGGGAGAAGAGAGGTAGGGAGAGAGAAGGAAGGAAGGAAGGAAGGAAGGAAGGAAGGAAGGAAGGAAGGAAGGAAGGAGGGAGGGAGGGAGGGAGGGAGAGAGGGAACGAGAAGAGGGGATAGTAAACTTTCATTTTTCTACATAGTGTATGTGTGAGCTTTTGTTTCAGCATCACATGGGTAGATTTTCTTTCTATTCATTTATTAGTTTTCATTGACAGTGAGAGAGATGGGTATTATTTTCAGGCAATTTTTATCTTGTGATTAGGAAGGGACAATGCAATGTTAATACTTATGCTCTCTAATATTTAGAAAGGGAACCTAAAATTCATCTGAGTTCTCTTCCTGCTGTGAGCTCTGCTCTTTCCCGAGGTTCATGTGGGTGCAGATGCAGCCCCCCATGAGGCACAGTGAGACATTTGCCTTGGGCTGGGCACATCTGGGAGGGGCAGAAGATCTGGGTCCAAGGAGCATGGTGCTCACTGCCTCCTGTTCTTGCCACCCTCATCCTTGCTAAGTATAATTGATTTAATTCACACTGAAATGAAAATGTAGCTTTAAAATGGGAAATGGCTGGTAGTGTATTAATGAAGCGTTGCTAATATTGGGGCTTTTCCAAAGCTATTTCCTAAAGCACTCTGAGCTCCTTAATTTGTTAACTAATTACTGTTGGTTGTTTTCTACTCTGTGCTGAGAGTGAACCTTTGATCATGTGATGAATGAATTGAGTTGCAAACCTCCATTTCAAAAGGGAGTTGCCTTTAGTCTTTCTCTCCCAAGCTCCATGGAGTGAGGATGTAAATGAAGGGAGAGTAAACAACCTAAGGCCAATGGTGGCTGGAAAGCAGGCTGTGGGGGAGAGACAGACTTCTGCTTCTAGGTCTGCATGGATTATTCCATATTTCCCAAGACATTGTGAGGATATTTTGGTAGTATCTTTGATTATTGTGCTCTGTTTTTGAAGAGTTTTGCCACTAAAACTTTGAATAATATTTTTTATGGGCCTGCACAATGATTTCTTCCAGAAGGAGTCAGTTCTTGTGCTTCCAGTCACTTCAAACTGTGCAATATTAATATCTATAACACTCCTGCGCTGCCATGTCCCCTGCAGCTCCCATTGCATCCCTCCCTTCGCGACCTGCTCATTTCCAGTCTTCTTTTTTCTCGCCTGCCACATTCAGCACACCAGGACTTTTGTGGGCTGCTTCCAGGTGGCATCGGAATACCCATGGCAGCAATATTCAAGCTCTTGATATGCACAGCAGAAAATAAAGATACCAATGTAATATGTTTCTTTTAATTTTGAAAAACAATGCATAAGCAATTTATTTGTAATACTATCTTTAAAAAATTCTATTAATGAACAGCATTCATTATTATTGAATTGTCATAAGGATTTCTTATTAGGCAAGATATATAAACAGTATTCAGAAAAGAATTCCTAAATCAGGTAAAAAGGGAACAGTGATAAGGATGGAATATGATGCAAATGATTATTTTGTGTTCTGATTTCCAAAACAATAGCTTTTAAGGAGCTACATTCCCAACATGTGTCCTGGCTTTATTGCTAACATGCTGGCTATCAATTGCAAAAACCAAAAACATTATAGGAATCAGGTGCCATATTAAGCCTTTGTAGTCAGGTGCTCCTTTGTATTCAGACTAGGCCTGAGTACAATAATGTAGCACTTGGGAAGAAAGATGCATCCCAGAAGCCCAGCACTGGAGGCCAACATAGAGAAAACCTGCACGGCCACCATGTACCTCCCCTTGGTGCTCTGGTAGGTGGGAACAAAGGACACCCAAACACTGCAGAAGACCAGCATGCTGAAGGTGATCAGCTTGGCTTCATTGAAGGACCCAGGCAGCTTCCTGGCCAGGAAAGCCACTGTGAAGCAGATGGCCGCTAGGAAGCCCATGTAGCCAAGGACAGAGTAAAACATAGCAACAGATCCTTCATTGCATTGCAGGATGATCTCTCCAGCCTGGGATTGCATGTCAGAGTCTGAGAAAGGAGGAGAGGTACCCAGCCAGATGACACAGATGAGAATTTGGATGCCAGAGCAGCAAATGACAATGGAATTAGCCAGACTCTTTCCCAGCCATCTCCTCACCCTGTTTCCTGGCTTAGTGGCCAGGAAGGCCAGCACAACAGTAATAGTTTTTGCTAACAAAGAAGAGACAGCGACTGAGAAGATGATACCAAAGGCTGTCTGCCTGAGAAGGCAGGTCACTTTCCTTGGCCGGCCTATAAACAGAAAGGAGGACAAAAAGGACAGGAGGAGGGAGACAAGGAGGATGTAGGAAAGGTCCCTGTTGTTGGCTTTGACTATAGGAGTGTCAAGATATTTAATGAATATTCCTAAAACAAGGCCTGTGATTAAGGACAAAAACAGGGCAGTGGAAGCCAAGAGGGTCCCCAGATATTCATCATAGGACAGGAAGGTGATAATCTTGGGGATGCATTGATCTCTGTCCTTGTTAGGGTGTTGATCTTCTGGACATTTGGTGCAGTGGCCTGCATCTGGAAAAAGAAGAGTGTCTGCTTGAACATTTCCCTGCATACTAGCAAAAAACAACAACAAATAATTTTGCATCCAACCCCTACAAATGGAAACAGTGATGGGACTTGCTGTTTCTGCTAATCCACACAGAGAGTTGGTCCTTTCTGTGTAGGTCCCTATTGCAGATACCCCCTTATTCATCTCCTAAGGAAGAGTTTGGAGTGATCTATACCTCCAAGGTCTTAACTGCAGATACATTTGATCTTACCCCTAACACCGGGTGTTGTCAGACGGGTGTAATTTACAAAAAAAATTCCTCGGAGGAGAATGGACTGGAACTCTTGTCTTCCCAGTACAAACCAAACATCCTAGCTACTTTGCCACACTGACTGGTTCAAGGGAGCCTACCAGATGCAGCCACACTGCCTAATTCTTACATACTCAAGCCTGTCTCGGTGGTATCTGGAAAGCTTTATTATTATTATTATTATTATTATTATTATTATTATTAATCTTTATTGATGATTTCCTTAAAGGTACAAAAAACACAAGATACGAACATTGTCCAATACTACAATCAAACAAACAGTAGTTTGATTTGGAAAGCTTTATTAAGACTGAGTAGATCACTGTTGAAACTTTATTAAATTCAACATAAGATTATACTGGAATATTCATCAACAAAGGACATATTTTATTCTTCTTTTCGCTGCACATTCCTCCGAAGTATCCTACCTTCCTGAGTGGAGATCATCCCTTCTGCACATGGAGCACAAGCATGGCAGCAAATCGGTTTCCCTTCCTGAACCTTCTTGGCATATCCAGGGCGACAGCTTTTAGTACACCTGGATTGAGGAAGAGTCTGACCAAAAAAGACAGAAAATATCAATGAAAGAATGTTAGCAAGTAACTTCTGGGCCATTGTACAATCTCAATCTATTTGGAATAGACATGGCTTTGTTGTGGATGCTTTTTTTTTTTAATCTATTGGACAAAACAGAGGGTCATAGTCCTTGGGACACAGTTGGGTCAGAAAGAGATAATCAAGAAGAAAGAATTACATGGAGACTGTATTGCCCTTTGATCTAGGAGCCAGAGCTGTCTGCCATTATTACAAAGGTCTAGTAAACACAGTACAAATCTGCAATCATGGAAACCGTTTATAAATATCAAAATCCAGAGAAACAAACAAGCTGAAACAGAAAGGTATTTGGAGCAGTTGTGTGATGCTCAGTTCTGAAGTCTGGGCTGCTTCCTGGCCACTGCAAAAGCTACGTCGTTGTACTCCAACCTGTTTCTCTATTTTCATGTTTCTTATTTTGACTTTCCTCCATTCATCTCCTCCCCCGTATAGTTTTAGCCCATTAATTGGATAGGCGGCAGTTTTATTGTTGTGTTCCGCAACAGAGTCTCAGAGGTTATCATATCTCTAAAAGGCAATACAATGCAATGAATGGTTTTTCGAAACCTGGTTGAACAGTCTGGACCACACAAGAGCCTCTTGGTCAATGGTGAATTTTGTGCCTGAGGATCCCTGTCTGCTTATGCTCCCAAATTTCACTGCACGAAATGATTCGTTGGGAAATGGCACCCAGTTCACAACGTCAGATTCAACTGCCAACTGCCCATTCTCATCCAAATACACTCCTTCCATGGAAGTATTGTAAAACTGGGAGCTTCCCAGGAAAGGGTGAAGCTAGAACAGGAAAGAAAGCATGCAGATTTAGAAAAGAATAAAATTATCTAGATAACATAGCCTAATTGCTGAAGAGCTTTGTACAGACTGACACTGTGTGTATGTTTGGGCAATGGATCTTTAGCCCATTTTTTCTGCTTCAGCCTTTTGGGACAGACTAAAGACATCACCTTGCCGACAAAGGTCCGTATAGTTAAAGCTATGGTTTCCCCAGTAGTGATGTATGGAAGTGAGAGCTGGACCATAAAGAAGGCTGATCGCCGAAGAATTGATGCTTTTGAATTATGGTGCTGGAGGAGACTCTTGAGAGTCCCATGGACTGCAAGAAGATCAAACCTATCCATTCTTAAAGAAATCAGCCCTGCGTGCTCACTAGAAGGACAGATCCTGAAGTTGAGGCTCCAATACTTTAGCCACCTCACGAGAAGAAAAGACTCCCTGGAAAAGACCCTGGTGTTGGGAAAGATGGAGGGCACAAGGAGAAGGGGACGACAGAGGACCAGATGGTTGGACAGTATTCTCGAAGCTACCAACATGAGTTTGACCAAACTGAGGGAGGCAATGGAAGACAGGAGTGCCTGGCGTGCTCTGGTCCATGGGGTCACGAAGAGTCGGAGAAGACTAAATGACTAAAGAACAACAACTACAAAGCCATGAGATCCATAAGCTTTATTCCACACCTTTGGAAGAATTCTGCAAGCATAAAGTACCTTGGCTAGTAACAGCAGAAAGCCTTGCTGAGGAATCAGGTGGTAAAGTGGAGGCAGATTGCCTTTTTAGCAGCCAAATTAGGAAGTTGGTAACAATACAGTAAATGGAGGCAAAGTAAAGCCGGTGTTGAGGCAAACCTGCTTTCACCTGAGAATTGAATTCAGGGCACCGATTTCTGTTCAGCAAAGATATCTGTGAGGGAAACAGGCTTACCTGCCAAGACTGTATCCTTTGATCTTTCAGCCTCTTTTTACCCTTCACCACCATCTGAATGGATGTGGAGGAAAGTGTAGCCCTTAAGGCCCCTGCCAGAGCAAGGACAAGGTTGTATATACTGTAATTATCCAGAGACAGGGTTTTCTCAATCACTTCGTCAGGCAGGGACTCCAGAATGTCCTCTTCCCTGCACCTTTTCCTTCCCTTCACAGACAGTATGTGCCTTGAATATGAACACTTAAATGTTTTATACCCAAACTGAAACATAGAATAAAGAAATGTTTCATAATTGTCATAGTTTGGTCTTCTTTTAATACGAGTTAAGAAAGAAAAAAACCCATGAATGTTCAAGGGAGAAAGAATATCATAAGACAAGTTCAAGGTGAGATCCCACAAAGTTGTTGTGATCCAGACTTTCCCCACAATGGGTCTTATATGCTTTTCAACCATATTTTGCAAAATACCTATTATACTAAAGAAGTAGCGCATCTCTCCATAGTAGATTAATACATTGACTTTCTTCCACATGAAAGATATTTTAGAAAGCGACGGTATTTTCACATTCTGTATTGGGATGCTAAATGAGAAGACAGCACAAATTGTGTTTCTGGTTAGCAGAGGCGTCAAGGTCCTCATGAATCTATCCCCGTTCTCGGTGTCTGGAGCAACGAGGCCAATCCAAGTCCAGTTAAAGTGCAGGAGAAGTTGGACTATTCCCAGATACTGATGTTCTTCTTTGGGGACCATTCGGTAGACAAAAGGGAACTGAGTTTTGTCATTAAGAGCATCAGAAACAAAACCATAACTGACCTAGTAAAGAACAGAAGACATTAGTGTTGTCATCCCCAACAAAATCTCAAATCTAGTACTTTGTACTTGCCTGAATTATAACTTTTCTCTCACATGGGAAACAGAGAAAAGACACAGTTTCATGGGGACTAAGGAACTTTACCCCAGGGAACTTAACAACACCCTATATTTAGTTGTTTGCTTTTTAAAAAAACGGTGACAGAGTCTTTGGAATGGGTTGTGTTTGCTTTATGTTATGCCCTGATTGCATTTTTTAAACCACTTTTAGAACATGTATCTTGTAGCAGTATTATTTAATTGTATATGATCTCATCATTATTTATTTTTCATTAAAGTGTCACATTTAAGAATAAAGAACAGATTTTGTTAAAAAGGAAAAAGCTCACACACAATTACAATGAACATTTTTAGCTCCCATTAGACCTATAATAGCCATCAGTTCTTCTATATAAAATTAAGCTCTAAAATTAGTTGCTATTAACCCTACAGATGTCTAAATAGATTGCTGAGGTATTTGTAGTAGAAGAAACCTGGCCGTTGCTTTCCATGATAAAAGATAAACCTTGTGGCATAAACTGTAATCCTCCTCCTAATATCACTTTTCTTAAGTGAGAAGTGTATGCAGATTTATCCCAAATAAATGTACAATCTTTGGAGAATAAATATAGTTTGACAACAGCAACACATTTCATTTTGTGTTTATGATGGCACAATGCAAAATCATAACTATTTACCGACTTACTTCTCTGTTCTATTTTTAAATATTAGAATTTTTATTATTATATTAGACTATTAGAATTCATTTGGGTTCTCCTTCCAGTTGTTTCTACTCTAGTTGGTTCTGCATTTTTATACTGCATTCCCTGTATTTCATTGTGGTTTAAACCACTAACCCTCTTGGGCTTTCTGATCTGAAGGTTGACGGTTTGAATCCCCATGATGGAGTGAGCTCCTGTTGCTCTGTCCCAGCTTCTGCCAACCTAACAGTTCAAAAGCATACCAGCGCAAGTAGAAAAATAGGTACTGCTGCAGCAGGAAGGTACATGGAAATGGTGTTCCATTGTGCCAGAAGTGGTTTAGGCATGCTGGCCACATGACCCAGAAAGCTGCCTGTGGACAAACACTGGCTCCCTCAGCCTGAAAGTGAGATGAGTGCTGCACCCCATAGTCACCTTTGACTGGGCTTAACCATCTGGGGGTCCTTTACCTTTACCTTTAAATTCCTAGATACAATACTAGTGAATTACAGAATCGTTGAATTGGAAGGGACCCCAAGGGCCATCTAGTCCAACCCCCTGAAATGCAGGAATCTTATGTGGCTAGAGTTTTGATTAAGACTGAAAGCATATAACAAGAATAGATCATTTCAAGGGGTGTGTGGCCAGACAGAAACACTTAGAACAAAGCTCCCACTCCTGGATGCCAAAATGTGTGAAGATGTTTAAGAATTGTTCTCCGCCCTGTACTCTTCAAAACATCACCTTCAGAAATGGTTTTTTTAAAAAACAACAACAATCTAATCGCAACACAAATACCAACTGTGAAGGAAGCAGAGGCAAAACATAGAAGGGTCAGTTCATATAGGGAGAGGCTGCCTTTTTAAAAGATTTTTTCCTTACTTTTTGAATTTTATTTTTTTATTGAAAATATTTCAGTTAAACAAAGTAAAAAGAAAAAAGGGGTGGAAACTATTATTCTATACATACATATATAATACCTTGGTAAATAAATGATGATTCTAATATATATACAATTGTTTATAACATACTATATTTTTTATGAATCATTTCCAAACATCATAATATATTTCATTAGTCAAGGTAGCATATAAATATGTAAATAATAAGCAGGACCATATTAGGAATGTAAATCTCAAGTCTTACAAGTTTATCTAGGGTTTGTTTAGCCTGAGCTCACAGAATTTGTTTCAAAGATGATGATGTTCCATTCCTTTGTCATGCATTTTTTGTATTTTGCCTCTTGTTTCTTTAATGTTTCCTTTTGCATATTTGTTCATTTGCATCTCACATGGCATTAGCTTTCATTACCTATTCCATTCTTCTGCATTAATTTTGACAATTTCCTCAAAGAGTTTTCTCCATAAAACACACCATTTACACCTGTGGGATCTCCTAGATTTAACTAAGGGTTTATCTACACTTTTCTTGTCCCATTGCTTTTCCTGTGGGGAAACACAGATTGTGCTTTTTCCAATTTAGAGTGGGTTTTCTGTGGGAAAGGAGTAAAGTAAGGCAGAAATTGCTTGGACCCATGCCTAAAAAGCAGAGGGCAAATGGAAAGCGGCTCAGACCCATGCTTTCTAGCCATGGGATAGGAGGAATCTGGACGACTCCAAAATCCCCTGAGTCATCTTTGTTAAGAGGGGGTTGAAGGCAAACTGCCTTAGAAGCAGGAATGACGGATAAGTTGTACTGTATAATTGTAGGTATAAAAGATTGGAAAATATGGAGAAGTGTAAGAGATGAAAGAATGTTAATGCGAAAAATTAAGGATTGAACAAAGATAGATATAATAAGGATTGGAAGTCAATGTGAAATGGTTAAATGTAAAGCAGTATTGGAAACTAGAGATATGGAGGGGGTTGTTATATGTATGTTAGTATATAGGTGGGGGGATAGTTATATGTTTGTTTGTATATGTGTACATGTGTGTAAGCAATGTTTTCTATGTGTAAAATTAATAAAGATGAATAAAAAAAAATAGAAGCAGGAATGACATTTTCACATCTCTCCAAAGAAACTGCAAAGAATATTCGGGATTTTTTCTTCCCTCCTGACATTCATACCTGTGGGGTTTTGTAGATGCTCGACATGATTGAAATATCTTTGGATTTGTCAGAGTCAGCCCCTTCAATAACAGCCAATACTTTATTCTGTGGTCCGCAGTAATAATTTGGGATATTTGCCTGCCCAGGGCAGAGCAGGTCCACCATGGCACCGTAAGTCTTTCTGGCATCGTAATAGTTGTCATAGATGTCATAGCCCAGTGTGAGGTTGGGGAAAAGCTGGTGGTTCCGATTGACTTCCCGAACAGCAAACAGGAAGGAAAGGATATGCCAGAAGACCAGGATTGGTTTCCTGGAAAAAAAAGTGTCTGTCACCTTGACATTCTTTTCACACAGAGACCAGATTGTGTCATTCTTATCTGTGACTGGGGGCAAAAATCATGAAATGGGTCTGCAGCATCTGTACACATGAGATCCATCACCCCCTTCCTGCCAAATCTTAGAAGAATGGGCTATTCTAATGCAAATGTCTCACTAGTGTGGGTGAAAGCACACAGTTTGCAGTAGATGACTTGCTGACATTCAGAATGAATCATACCATTTTCTTCCAAAGGGACGTAAATAGAATACATGATTTACCAAAGAAAAGTACCAGAAACGAGGAGACGTGCCTGGCAGACAACAACATTTGGTGTCCATGAGGTCAGATTCAGTTTGCATAAAGCTTTTACAACAGTAGGCACATAAGGACTTACCCAGAAACTCTGGTAAAGGGAGGCTCATTGAAGACGCTTGGTGCAAACACAGGAGATGCTACGGATATGACCCCACTAATGTGGTAGTCTCCTGGCCTGTACCAATTCCAGGCTTCATATGGATCCCTTATCAAAGTCAATGGACATTTTGAGTTCAGCATCTCTGGTGTTGCTTCAGATAATAGCAACAGGAACAGCAGAAGCTGACTTATTATATGCCTGCCTTTTACTCCAATCTCCTCCTTGAGTCCTATCAGCAAGAGAGCTAGCAAATTGCCAGCAGTCAAAATCTGCTTGGAAGACCCAGGCTGCAGTGACTTAATCACAGAGAACATGCCTGGCGTACATGGCTTGAGAGCCAAAGAGGATCCAATTCAACCCCACATGGGCAGCATAGCCCCACCCCACCCTCAGTGACACAGTGGAGAAGTATTTATGTACCAGTCTCTTCTGGCTGAGTTTGATGAAGTTACATCATGTTGTTGTTCAATGTTGAACACAAATATTATTTTATTCCTCTTGAGCATTGGCAAGATGATGACAAAGAAATCACCATTATTTTTAATAATTACATTTGCCTTCGCACCATGTTGAATTCCCTTTATAGCACCAGGCGTAGAGCTGAAGAAATACATGTTTCATAGAATCATAGAATCATAGAATCATAGAGTTGGAAGGGACCCTTAGTCCAACCCCCTGCAATGCAGGAATCACAGCGAAAGCATCCATGACAGATGACCATTCAACCTCCACTTAAAAACTTCCAAGGTAGTGGAGTCCACTAGGGACCCAGGTGGCGCTGTGGTGTAAACCACTGAGCCTAGGGCTTGCCGATCAGAAGGTCAGTGGTTCGAATCCCTGCGACGGGGTGAGCTCCCGTTGCTCGGTCCCAGCTCCTGCGCACCTAACAGTTGGAAAGTACATCAAAGTGCAAGTAGATAAATAGGAACCGCTCTGGCGGGAAGGTAAACGGCGTTTCCATGCGCTGCTCTGGTTCGCCAGAAGCGGCTTAGTCATGCTGGCCACATGACCTGGAAGCTGTACGCCGGCTCCCTCGGGCAATAAAGCGAGATGAGCGCCACAACCCCAGAGTCGGACACAACTGGACCTAATGGTCAGGGGTCCCTTTACCTTTAGTGGAGTCCACTGCCTCCTAAGGGAGTTATTTACATTGTCGAGCAGCTGTCAGAAAATTCTTCCTAAAGCAGTGATGGCGAACCTATGACACGCGTGTCGGCACTGACACGCATAACGATTTTCGATGACATGCAGCCGCATACAGAGAAGGATGGGGCCGCATGCCGAGAAGGGCGTTTCATCCTCGGCTAGGTGCAGTAGCCGAGGATGAAACATTTGCTGTAGTGTAGACACTCTGTGCCGGAGGTCTGTAGGCCAAAACAACAGAGCTCCGGCACAGAGTGTCTAGTTCTGGGACTTCCGGTTAGGCCGTTAGGGGATCTTTGACCTCACGTCCGGCTGGCGGAGCAGGGAGCAGCAGAACGCCGCAGGGGACGCATCTCTGGGGACCTTGTGATCGCCATTACCAGCAACCACATAACCACAGCAACCATCATCCAATCTACTGTTCTGGGGTGTCGTTGATTTCTAATTGACCATCATTACTGAGATAAGTGAGGGGGAGGCTAGGAGAGGCGAGGGCCTGTGCTATAAGTCCCGTTTCCCGCCATTAGAAATAGCGGCAGCCATCTTAATATACATAAGGAACGCCATCCTGCAGCATAGTGTAGACTCCATTTCACCACTATTACTGTTGCGCATCCTTGTTAATACAGTTATATATTACAATTATACATTTTTGTTATTTAAACTATAAATATCGCGAAATTATGGGTTTTTTTTCTCGAAGTGACACACCACCTAAGTTATGCTCGGCTTTTGGTGAATTTTGACACACCAAGCTCAAAAGGTTGCCCATCACTGTCCTAAAGTTTAGTCTGAATCTCTTTTCTTGTCAGTTGAATCAATTCTTTCAGGTCGTACCCTCCAGAGCAGAAGAAAACAAACTTGCTTCATCTTCCATGTGACAGCCCTTTAGATATTTGAAGAACTTCCCATTGCATTGTGGTTCTACTTGTGACATGGGTCAGAGAGGGGCACGGCAGGTTGGCATGACCTTTCCTAGCTCTTCTGAATGACTGGCCCATGGTCCAGCAGTGGGCCTCAGTGCCACAGCCCACCCAGTGCCTCCTAATTCACCTGTCCTGCCACACAAAGATCTTTGCTTGGACCAAGGCTATTAATGACAGTTAAAAATAACATAAATGTGTCCAGGAGACAGAAAGGCTGAAGGAGGGCAAGGGTTTAAAGAAGGAAGGGAGATCTCTCTGCTCTGAGGGAAAAGGGCAAGAGGATGTGTTGTGGGAAATTAGGATGAGTGATAAAAAAGAAGAAAAGTTTGTATTTGATATCCCACTTTCTCACTACCCAAAGGACCCTCAAAGCGGCTAACATTCTCCTTCCCCTTCCTCCCCACAACAAACCCTCTGTGAGGTGAGTGGGGCTGAGAGAC
Organism: Darevskia nairensis; assembly: GCA_034642065.1. Taxonomy (NCBI): domain Eukaryota; kingdom Metazoa; phylum Chordata; class Lepidosauria; order Squamata; family Lacertidae; genus Darevskia; species Darevskia nairensis. The sequence goes on from JAWWNI010000950.1 coordinate 285,926, forward strand.
TTCAAAGAAGTGTGACTAGCCCAAGGTCACCCAGCAGCTGCATGTGGAGGAGCGGAGACGCGAACCTGGTTCACCAGATTACGTGTCTACTGCTCTTAACCACTACACCCCACTGGCTTTAAAGGGTTAATATCCAAAATTACAACAACTTGGGAAAAGAGAGTAAAGGAATAAGAGAGGGGGAAAGGAAGAAAAAGTTAATATAAAATGAGCTGGGAAGAAAGATGACAGTTTTCGGAGGAATATGATACAAGCTGTGAAAAGATAAGGGAAGAAGAAGTAGAGAAGTAAAATGTGAGGCATGCCGGGTGATATGAGATAAAAAGCCTTTTCCACTTAGTGCTTTGGAATGCAGAGATTCTGCTTAACATGGGGAGGCTGAGTCAAAATACTAGTCTCTGAGTCATTAATTGCCGCTTGATTATGCCAAACTCTGCCTTCACCTGCCATCGTTTTCTCCCTGGCTCCTCCTGTGGACATGCCATTTTGTGACTGGTGGGCCTCATAAAGTTTCAGCCCTGTGATTTGGCCCCTGCATGAAAGTCAGGAAGGATGACTGTTTCTGGAGCTAAACTGTGGAATCCCCCCCCCCCAAAATGTGTTTGGTGCCATCATTATTCATTTTAGGTGGCCGGCTAAGACACTTCCATCTATTCATGCCTTTGGTAGTTAAGCTGGCCTTGACCGTGGTGCTGATCTTTCAGTGGGATGAGTAGGATTTCTTATTATTATTACTGTGCTGTTGGTTGAGCATTTTAGGAATTCTTTTTTGTCACTGGCTTCACCCCTGCAGTGCCATTTTGTGACTGGTGAGCCTCAGTAATTTCCCACCCTTTCTAGAGTTCTCTACCTGAGCTCTGCTAGACCTTCACGTGAGTCAAAATCAAGACTTATCTAGGTAGCCTTGAACATTTTTTTTAACAGTTTTCCACTGAGAAAGAAGTGGAATGTGGATGTTTCATAGCAAAGTAGAGAGAAAACAAGTAGTCTTCCCAGGCGCTTGGGGTCCCCCAACATTTTTGGGCTTGGTTGTGTGCACATTTGGAAATGTTTAAGACACTGTTGTGGGCACCACAAAATAGCTATTTCATGGAGGACAAACTGGCAACGTTCACCCACAAAGGCAAAATAAGTACAACAAAATTTTAAAAAGACAAAAAAGGAGACACAACCTGCCCACCACATCATGCAATAACAGATAACTCCTCCAACCTTTTGGAACGTTTATATATAATACTAGGTGACCGGCAGGGTTTCTAACCTCCGTTCTGACACACAAGAGACAAAATGGATCATTGGTAGGAATCTGAAATTGCTTGGAAATAATTATCTATATTTTTTGGGTAGTTATTAAGTTTTATTCCCACTAATCTTATTGTTTTAATTTTCTAAATCTGATGTGAGTGAAATTTTTCTGTCTGTGTTTTCTGTCTTGTTTTTGATATGAGCTTAAAGCTGAAATAAAGTTGTTGTTGTAGCAGGGTTAAACGTCTCCTTATTTAAATTTACATAGCAGCAAGCGGATTGCTGACTCGTTTGAGTCCTTTTAATAATTATGTCTTCTACCTTCCTGCCTTCTTGATTGTTATTCCCTTTTGCCCCTCTTAAAATAAAAATACACATGAATCTTAATGATAACAAAATAAACTAGTTTACTGTCAGATTCATTGAGTACATACTTAGGTTACAAAAGATATAAACTATATATTAGATATTAGTGAGTCCTAAAAAGACTCCATCAGAGCATTTACTACTTAACACTTCTATCAGCAGAAGCCTAACCGACCAACGGACCAAACTGACTGACACATAGAGGCAGTTAGTCCTCTCTTAGAATGTTGGATTTGACTGACATATCCCACACAACCAAATGATGCAGAACCTTGCAGGACCCCAAAGCACAGCTGCAATAGCCCAACATCTGTTCTTGGTTGGACATATAAGGAGTTATATGTTGGGCTGCCTTTGAGGATGGTTCGGGAACTGTAGGTAAAGGTAAAGGACCCCTGGACGGTTGAGTCTAGTCAAATTTGACCTGGGGTGCGCTGCTCATCTTGGCTTTCAGACTGAGGGAGCCGGCGTTTATTCAGACAGTTTTCTGGGTCATGGGCTAGCATGACTAAACCGCTTCTGATGCAACAGGACACCACGACAAGTGCCAGAGTGCACAGAAATGCTGGACCACATTGGCCTTTGGCCTTGAAGCAGAGCACCTCTGGTGAGTTCTTGAGAAGTTACTTTTTCATTTTGGCCTTGGTTCTGACTTTACATTATCAGTTGGCAAAGGCAATCTTTGTGGAGAAATCACTGGAGATTTGGCGAGAAGACTATAATTACATAATTAGACACATAATTAAACATCTCCTCCTGCAGTCTCCTGGACTGATCAAGGAACAGGTGCAGAACCTGAAGAAAAACATGTTTGTGAGAAATCGCCACTGTGTCCCATAGCCTGACATGTGACAAAACTTGCTAAAGAAACACCTTTTGAGAGAATCAATAGATATATAATTTCTTAATGAATATATTGAACTATCACATATCTGCACACCATGGATGACCTCATGGGGGCTGTCCATCCTCCTCTCCTTTGTTTGTAGGTGACCCCACCTTCTCTGCCCTACCAGTGAACCTAAGATCACTAACTTTGATATTAGGGAGGGGCGGACTAGGATTAACATTCACAAAATATGGATTTGTTACACCTGTACACTTGAACATTTACACATCTAGGAAATGTAAGTGGTAGAGCATATATTTATTTTTTTTGCGTGGATAAGGTCCCAGGTTCAATCATACATGTTTCTTCTCCTCCCCAGTTTATTTTCATGGCAAATATAATATTATTATTGTTATTATTTATTGCCCTTTCACGACACTCAAAACCAGTTGTTTGAGGTGCCCAATGCACTCTGTCTAATGACAGGGTTGGGATTTTTTCTCCATGAATCACTTCCGGGACTTTGAGACAGAAGCTGGGCTTGTCTTGCTCCCTTCTGTGGGCTGCCTCCAGGTGGCATCAGAACATCCATGACAGCAATATTCAAGCTAACTCTCTTGATATGCACAGCAGACAATAAAGAGATACCAATGGAATATGTTTCTTTTCATTTTGAAAAACAATGCATAAATAATTTATTTGTAATACTATCTATTCATTATTATTGAATTGTGATAAGGATTTCTTATTAGGCAAAAAATACAAACAGTATTCAGAAAAGAATTCATAAATAAGGTTTAGCAGGAGAAAAATGAATAATGGTAAGGATGGAATATGATTCAAATGATAATTTTGTGTTCCGATTTCCAAAACAATAGCTTTTAAGGAGCTACATTCCCAACTCATGTGTCCTGGCTTTATTGCTACCATGCTGGCTATCAATTGCAAAAACCGAAAACATATTTTAGGAATCAGGTGTCATATTAAGCCTTTGTAGTCAGGTGCTCCTTTGTATTCAGACTAGGCCTGAGTACAATAATGTAGCACTTGGGAAGGAAGATGCAGCCCAGAAGCCCAGCACTGGAGGCCAACATAGAGAAGACCTGCACGGCCACCATATACTTCCCCTTGGTGCTCTGGTAGGTGGGCACAAAGGACACCCAAACACTGCAGAAGACCAGCATACTGAAGGTGATCAGCTTGGCTTCATTGAAGGCCCCAGGCAGATTCCTTGCTAAGAAAGCCACCATGAAGCAGATGGCAGCCAGGAAGCCCATGTAGCCCAGGGCAGTGTAAAACATGGCAACAGATCCTTCATTGCATTGCAGGATGATCTCTCCAGCCTGGGAGTGCATGTCAGAATCTGAGAATGGAGGAGAGGTACCCAGCCAGATGACACAGATGAGAATTTGGACACCAGAGCAGCAAATGACAATGGAGTTGGCCAGACTCTTTCCCAGCCATCTCCTCACCCTGTTTCCTGGCTTAGTGGCCAGGAAGGCCAGCACCACAGTGATAGTTTTTGCTAACAAAGAAGAGACAGCAACTGAGAAAATGATGCCAAAGGCAGTCTGCCTGAGAAGGCAGGTCACTTTCCTTGGCCGGCCTATAAACAGAAAGGAGGACAAAAAGGACAGGAGGAGGGAGACAAGGAGGATGTAGGAAAGGTCCCTGTTGTTGGCTTTGACTATGGGAGTGTCAAGATATTTAATGAATATTCCTAAAACAAGGCCTGTAATTAAGGACAAAAACAGGGCAGTGGAAGCCAAGAGGGTCCCCAGATATTCATCAAAGGACAGGAAGGTGATAATCTTGGGGATGCATTGATCTCTGTCCTTGTTAGGGTGTTGATCTTCTGGACATTTGGTGCAGTGGTCTGCATCTGGAAAAAGAAGAGTTTCTGCTTGAATATATTCCTGTACACTAGCAAAAAAAGCAAGTCAATTTTGAATCCAGCCAACCCCTACAAATGGACACAGTGATGGGACTTGCTATTTCTGCTAATCAACACAGAGACTTGGTCCTTTCTGTGTATGTCCCTAGTGCAGATACCCCCTTATTCACCTCCCAAGGAAGAGCTTGGAGTGATCTTGAAGTTCCAAGTTGTTAATTTCAGCTACATCTGATCTCACCCCAACACCAGGTGTTGTCAGATGGGTGTAATTTACATGGAGGAGGGAATCATTGGAAGAGCATGGACTAGAACAGGCATCCCTGAACTTGGCCCTCCAGCTGTTTTGGGACTACAATTCCCACCATCCTTGACCACTGGTCCTGTTAGCTGGGGATGATGGGAGTTGTAGTCCCAAAACAGCTGGAGGGCCGAGTTTGGGGATGCCTGGACTAGAACTCTTGTCTTCCCAGTACAAACCTAACACCCTAGCTACTTTGCCACACTGACTGGTCAAGGGAACCTACCAGGTACTGCAACACTGCCTAATTCTTACATACTCAAGGCTGTTTCAGTGGTATCTGGAAAGCTTTATTAAGACTGAGTAAATCACTGTTGAAACTTTATTAAATTCAACCATAAGATTATACTGGAATATTCATCAACCAAGGACATATGTTATTGTTCTTTTTGCTGCACATTCCTCTGAAGTCTCCTACCTTCCTGAGTGGAGATCATCCCTTCCGCACATGGAGCACAAGCATGGCAGCAAATCGGTTTCCCTTCCTGAACCTTCTTGGCATATCCAGGGTGACAGCTTTTGGTACACCTGGAATGAGGAAGGGTCTGACCAAAAAAAAGAGAAAGCACCAATGAAAGACTGTTGCCAAGTAATGTCTGGGGCAGTATACAGTCTCAGTCTATGTGGAATAGACACAGATTTGGTGTAGATGTGTTTTTTGACTCATGGGACAAAACAGAGGGTCATAGTCCTTGGGACACAGTTGGGGCAGAAAGAGATTATCAAGAAGAGAGAATTACATGGCTTCGGGTTTAGGAGTCAGAGCTTTCTTCCATTATTATAAAGGCCTAGTAAACACAGTACAAATCTGCAGTCATGGAAACCGTTAAAAATATCAAAATCCAGAAAAACAAACAAGCTGAAACGGAAAAGTATTTGGAGGAGCCTTGTTGTGCTCAATTCTGAAGTCTGGCCTGCTTCCTGACCACTGCAAAAGCCATGCCCCAGTCATAGTCCAACCTGCTTCTCCATTTTCATGTTTCTTTCTTTTTTTTAAATTATTTGTTTTTAAAATTAAAGTTTACATTTAAACATAAGTCGTAGTCACAAAAAAAGAAAAAGGTAGGATTCCCCTAATTCTTGGATCATTCTTAGGTTGGCTAGGCATCAGTTTTATTGTTGTGTTCCCCAACAGAGTCTCAGAGGTTAACATATCTCTAAAAGGGAATACAATGCAATGAATGGTTTTCCAAACCTGGTTGAACAGCCTGGACCACTCAAGAGCCTCTTGGTCAATGGTGAATTTTGGGCCTGAGGAACCCTGTCTGCTTATGCTTCCAAATTTCATGGCACCAAAGGATTCATTGGGAAATGGCACCCAATTCACAACGTCAGATTCGACTGTCAACTGCCCATTCTCATCCAGATACACTCCTTCCATGGAAGTATTGTAAAACTGGGAGCTTCCCAGGAAAGGGTGAAACTAGAACAGGAAAAAAAGCATACACATTTAGAAAATAATAAAACTATCTAGACAACATAGCCTAATTGCTGAAGATCTTTGTAGAGACTGACACAGGATTTGTGTTTGTGCAAAGAATCTGTGGCCCGTTGTTTCTGCTTCAGCCTTTTGGGACAGATTAAAGCCATGAGATCCATAAGTTACAATCCACGCCCTTGGAAGAATTCTGCAAGCATCCGCTTCCTATTTGTCAAAGTAAGGTTGTTGGAATTGGTGTGTAGACATCAGCTTCCTTGGCTAGTAATAGCAGGAAGCCTTGCTGAGGGATCAGGTGGTAAAGTGGAGGCAGATTGCCTTCTCAGAAGCAAAATTAGGATGTGGATAAATGGAGGCAAAGTAAAGACAATGTAAAGGCAAGCCTGACTTCACCTGATAATGGAATTCACAGCACTGATTCCTGTTGAGAAAAGATTACTGTGAGGGAAACAGGAATACCTGCCAAGACTGTATCCTTCGATATTCCATCCTCTTTTTACCCTTCACCACCATCTGAGTGGATGTGGAGGAAAGTGCAGCCTTTAAGGCCCGTGCCAGAGCAAAGACAAGGTTGTATATACTGTAATTATCCAGAGACAGGATTTTCTCAATCACTTCGTTAGGCAGGGACTCCAGAATGTCCTCTTCCCTGCACCTTTTCCTTCCCTTCACAGACAGTATGTGCTTTGAATATGAACACTTTAATGTTTTATACCGAAACAGAAACATAGACTTTAGCAACTCGTCTTGATTATCATAGTTTGCCCTTTTTTTAATATGAGTTAAGAAAGAAAAAAACCCACGAATGTGCAGGGGAGAAAGAATATTGTAAGACAAGTTCAAGGTGAGGTCCCACAAAGCTGTTGTGATCCAGATTTTCCCCAAAATGGGTCTTATATACTTTTTAACTGCATTTTGCAAATTATATATTGAACCATAGAAGAAGCGCATCTCTCCATAGTAGACTAATACATTGACTATGTTCCACGTGGAAATTATTTTTAAAAGTGACGGTATTTCCTGATTCTGTATTGGGATGCTAAGTGAGAAGGCAGCACAAATTGTGTTCCTGATTAGCAGCGGCCTCAAGGTCCTCATGAACCTTTCTCCATTGTTGTTGTCTGGAGCAACGAGGCCAATCCAAGTCCAATTGAAGTGCAGGAGCAGTTGGACTATCCCCAGATACTGATGTTCTTCTTTGGGGACCATTCGGTAGACAAAAGGGAACTGAGTTTTGTCCATAAGAGCGTCAGAAACAAAACCATAACTGACCTAGTAAAGAACAGAAGACATTAGTGTTGTCATCCCCAACAAAATCCCAAATGTAGTACTTTTTACTTGCCTGAATGACAACTTTTCTCTGACATGGGAAACAAGAAAAGACATAGTTCATGGGGGGAAACAATATCCCAGGGGAGCTTAACAATATATTTATTGTTATAAATTTGGTTATGAAATAAATAACCATATTTTGTTGTTTGCTTTCAAAAAATGGTGACAGAGTCTTTGGAATCGGTTGTGTTTGCTTTATCTTATGCCCTGATTGCATTTTGTTACTGCTTTTAGAACATGTTTCTTGTAGCAGTTTTATTTAATTGTATATGATCTCTTCATTATTTATTCATTAAAGTGTCACATTTAAGGAAGAAGAACAAATTTTGTTAAAAAGGAAAAACTCACACACAATTACAATGAACATTTTTAGCCCACATTAGACGTATAATAGCCATCAGTTCTTCTATATAAAATTAAGCCCTAAAATTAGTTGCTATAACCAGGGGTCAGTAAACATTTTCATCAGGGAGGCCGGTCCACCGTCCCTCAGACCATGTGGTGGGCCAGACTGTATTTTGGCAAAAAAAATATGAACGAATTCCTATGCCCCACAAATAACCCAGAGATGCATTTTAAATAAAAGGTCACATTCTACTCATGTAAAGGCACGTTGATTCCTGGACCATCCGCAGGCTGGATTTAGAAGGCGATTGGGCCGCATCTGGCCCCGGGGCCTTAGTTTGCCTACCCATGCTATGTCTAAATGGGTATCTACAGATCTACAGCTGAGGTATCTGTAGTAGAAGAAAATTGTCCATTGCTTGTATGTGATAAAATATATGCTTTGCGGCATAAACTCATATCTTGAAGATGCAATCCTTCTCCTGATACCATCAGCTCACTTAAGTGAGAAATGAGTGCAGATTTATCCCAAATAAATGTACAATCTTTGGAGAATAATTATAGTTTGACAACAACAACACATTTCATTTTGGGTTTACAATGGCCCAGTGGAAAATCATAACTTTTTACTGCCTTATTTATATGTTCCATTTTTAAATATTAGAATTCATTTGGGTTCTCATCCCAGTTGTTTCTCCTCTAGATGACACTGCCTTGAGCTCCTGTGGACGTAGACAAATCCTTCCTCCATTCTCTATCAAGAACTGATTACTGTGCTTTGAATATGAACATTTAAATGCTTTCCACAGAACCACAAAAAGTGTGGTTCTGCATTTTTATACTGCATCCCCTGTATTTTATCAACACTAGAAACAATACCAGTGAATCATAGAATTGTCAAATTGGAAGGGCCACAAGGGCCATCTAGTCCAACCCCCTGAAATACAGGAATCTTATGTGGCTAGAGTTCTGATTAAGACTGAAAGCATATTACAAGAATATATCATTTCAGGGGGGGTGTGGCCAGACAGAAACTGAAATGGCCACTTAGAACAAAGCTCCCACTCCTGGGTGCCAAAATTTGTGAAGACATTTAAGAGTTGTTCTCCTCCCTGTACTCTTCAAAATCTCACCTTCAAAAATTATTATTATTTATCTAATCACAACACAAATACCAACTATGAAGGATGCAGAGGCAAAACATAAGGAAGGGAAAATTATAGAAGTGTTGGTTCATATGAGGAGAGGCCGCCTTTTTAAACAATTTTTTCTTACTTTTTAATTTATTTATTTTTTATTGAAAATATTTCAGTAAAAGAAAATGGAAAAAAGGGTTCCTAAAAAAGGGAAAACTATAATTCTATACATACTTATATAATACAGTGGTGTATAAATGATGATTCTGATATGTATATATATACAGTGGTACCTTGAGTTACAAACTAACCCAGGAATAGTACCTCAGGTTAAGAACTTTGCTTCAGGATGAGAACAGAAATCGCGCTGCGGTGGCGCAGCAGCAGCAGGAGGCCCCATTAGCTAAAGTGGTACCTCAAGGTTAAGAACAGTTTCAGGTTAAGAACGGACCTCCGGAACGAATTAAGTTCTTACCACTGTACAATTGTTTATACTATATTTTTTATGAATGCTTTCCAAACATCATAATATATGTCCATAAACAGTCAAGGTCTATAAGCTATCTGTTCTTATGTTGTATAGTGTCCAGATATCAAGGGAAGTAATAGTACCACTCTGTTCTGCCTTGGTCAGACCACACCTGGAATACTGTCCAGTTTTGGACACCACAATTGAAGAAGCATGTTGAAAAGCTGGAACGTGGGCAGAAGAGGTCAACTGGGATGATCAAGGGTCTAGGAGACAAGCCTTATGAGGAATGGTTGAAGGAGCTGGGTGTGTTTAGCCTGGAAAAGAGGAGACTGAGAGGAGATATGATAGCTGTATTCAAATATCTTAAGGGCTCTCACATAGAAGAGGGAGCATGTTTGTTTTCTCCTGCTCTGGAGGGTAGGACTCGAACCAATGGCTTCAAGTTGCAGGAAAGGAGATTCCAATTAGACATATGGAAAAACCGCTCCTCCACAAGCAGCTGCTGGGTGACCTTGGGCTAGTCACACTTCTCTGAAGTCTCTCAGCCCCACTCACCTCATAGAGTGTTTGTTGTGGGGGAGGAAGGGAAAGGAGAATGTGAGCCGCTTTGAGACTCCTTAGGGTAGTGATAAAGCGGGATATCAAATCCAAACTCTTCTTCTTCTTCTCTTCTTTTGACAGTGGAACCGTCTCTCTCCGTAGGTTGTGGACTCCTCTTCTTCCTCGGAGGTTTTTAGGCAGGGGTTGGATGGCCATCTGACATGGATGCTTTAGTTGTGATTCCTGCATTGCAGGGGTTGGACTAAATGACCCTTGGGTTTCTTTCAACTCTAATATTCTATCACTCTGTGATTCTAAGAGTTGACATGTCTTCTATCATTTAATTAAAGTGGACCATGGAGAAGGGGTCATAGATCCTTCTATGTCAGTGATGGCTAACCTTAACACTCCAGATGTTTTGGAACTACAACTCCCATCATCCCTGACCACTGATCCTGTTAGCTAGGGATGATGGGAGTTGTAGTTCCAAAACATCTGGGGTGTCAAGGTTAGCCATCACTGTTCTATGCCATCAAAGCTAAGTGATCCAGTTATTTTTCATGTAACTAATTTTCTTTCATGAGTCGCAGGACCACATTAGGAATGTAAATCACAAGTCTTGCCTTTACTGTAAATTGCTCTTACTTTTAGTTTGCTTAGCCCGAGCTCACAGAATTTGTTTCAAAGATGATGATGTTCCATTGCCTTGTCATGAACTTTTTTGTATTTTGCATCTCACGCGGCACTAGCTTTCATTATCTATTCCATTCTTCTGCATTAATTTTGACCATTTCCTCAAAGATCCTTCTCCATAAAACACACCATTTACACCTGTGGGGTCTTATAGATTTAACTACGCGGGGCTTACCCTGAAGCTGACCCAGAAACTCCAGCGGGTGCAGAACGCTGCTGTGAGGCTCCTTATGGGGTCCTTGCCACGGGATCACATTCACCCAGTGCTATAGCAGCTGCACTGGCTTCCGGTGGAGCACAAGGTCAGGTTTAAGATGCTGGTTTTAACCTTTAAAGCCCTATACGGCCTAGGACCCTCGTACCAACGGGACCGCCTCTCCTGGTATGCCCCACGGAGGACCTTACGGTCCACAAACAATAACATCTTGGAAGCCCCGGGCCTCAAGGAAATTAGACTGGTCTTGCCCAGGGCTAGGGCTTTTTTGGCCCTGGCCCTGACCTGGTGGGATGCTCTGTCACAAGAGACCAGGGCCCTGTGGGATTTGACATCTTTCTGCAGAGCCTGCAAGACGGAAGTGTTCCGCCAGGCCTTTGGTCGGGGCCCAGTCTGACTCTCCTCTCTCTATAAGACCCTGTATGTAAGTGGTCTCCCTAACTCCTCCCACCGGCTCATATAAGATCAGCACAAATTGCTAAGACTTGCACGAATAACACAAATGGGAAGAGTTGGGGCCTGGTGAGCACTTAATGTTCCCAACCCCTATAGTTATAATTTGTGGGTTGTCATTTGATTGTATTCTTATCTTAATTTGATTTTAAGCTGTATTTTAATCAATTGTTTGATTTTATGTTTTTAATGTATTATATATTTTGATGTTGGCTACCCTGAGCCCGGCCTGGCAGAGGAGGACGGGACATAAATAAATGTATGATGTTGAAGATGATGATGATTAATTAAGGGCTTATCTACACTTCCCTTGTCCCGTTGCTTTTCCTGGGGGGGGGGGGAACACAGATTGTTGTTTTTCCAATTTAGAGTGAAAGAGTGGGTTTTCTGTGGGAAAGGAGTAGGGTAAGGGGGAAATTGCTCAGACCCATGCCAAAAAAAGCACAGGGCAAATGGAAAGTTTTCTAACCATGGGATAAGTGTGGATAAGTCCAGAATCTCCTGAGTCATCTTTGTCAAGAGGGGATTGAGGGCAAATGCTCCTTCTGCCTTACAACCAGGAATGGCATTTTCACATCTCTCCAAAGAAATTGCAATACCATTCTGGGATTTTTCCTTCCCTCCTGACATTCATACCTGTGGGGTTTTGTAGATGCTTGACATGGTGGAAATATCTTTGGATGTGTCAGAATCAGCCCCTTCAATAACAGCCAATACTTTATTCCATGGTCCACAGTAATAGTTTGGGATGTTTGCTTGCCCAGGGCAGAGCAGGTCCACCATGGCACCACAAGTCATTCTGGCATCATAATAGTTGTCATAGATGTCATAGCCCAGGGTGAGGTTGGGGGAAAGCCGGTGGTTCTCATTTACCTCCCGAACGGCAAACAAGAAGGACAGGATATGCCAGTAGATCATTTCTCCTCTCCTGGAAAAAAGTGTGTGTCATCTTGACATTATTTCCACACAAAGACCAGATTGTGTCATCCTTACCTGTGATGGGGGGCAAAAATCATGAGATGGGTCTGCAGCATTTGTGCACCTGAGATCCATAAACCCCTTCCTTTCCAAATATTAGAAGAATGGGGTATTCTAAAGCAAATAAACTAGTGTGGGTGAAAGCACACAGTTTGCAGTAGATGACTTGCTGACATTAATGAATCTGAACATTTTCCTCCAAAGGGATGTAAATAGAAGACATGATTTACCAAGCAAAGGTACCAGAAATGAGAAGATGTGCCTAGCAGACCACAACATTTGGTGTCCATAAGGTCGGATTCAGTTTACAACAGTAGGCACATAAGGACTTACCCATAAAATCTGGTAAAGGGAGGCTCATTGAAGACGCTTGGTTTGAGCACAACAGGTGTAGCGGATATGACCCCACTAATGTGGTAGTCTCCTGGCCTGTACAAATTCCAGGGTGCTCTGGGATCCCTGATCAAAGTCAATGGGCATTTTGAGTTCAGCATCTCTGGTGTTGCTTCAGGTTGTAGCAATAGCAACAGCAGAAGGTGACTTATCATGTGCTTGCCTTTATCCCCCACCTCCTTCTTCAGTCCTATCAGCAACAGAGCTAGCAAATCACCAGCAGCCAAAATCTGCTTGGAAGACCCAGGCTGCAGTGACTTAATCACAGAGAACATGCCTGGCGTTACATGGCTTGAGAGCCAAAGAGGATTCAATTCAGCCCCACATGGGGAGCATAGCCCCACCCCACCCTTAGTGGCACAGTGGAGAAGTAATTATGTACCAGTCTCTTCTGGCTGAGATTGATGAAGTTACATCATGTTGTTGTTCAATGTTGAACACAAATATGATTTTATTCCTCTTGAGCCTTGGCAAGACGATGACAAAGAAATCACCATTATTTTTAATAATTACATTTGCCTTCGCACCATGTTGAATTCCCTTTATAGCGCCAGGTGTAGAGCTGAAGAAATACATGTTTCATAGAACCATAGAATCATAGAGTTGGAAGGGACCCTGGGGGTCATTTAGTCCAACCCCCTGCATTGCAGGAATCACAGCGAAACATCCATGACAGATGGCTATCCAACCTCCACTTAAAAACTTCCAAGGAAGGAGAGTCCACCACCTCCTGTGGGAGTCATTTACATTGTAGAGCAGCTGTCAGAAAATTCTTCCTAAGGTTTAATCTGAATCACTTTTCTTGTCACTTGAATCCATTGTTTCAGGTCCTACCCTCCAGAGCAGAAGAAAACAAAGTTGCTTCATCTTCCATGTGACAGTCCTTTAGATATTTGAAGAACTTCCCACTGCATTGTGACATGGGTCAGAGAGGGGCATGGGAGGTTGGCATGACCTTTCCTAGCACTTCTGAAAGACTGGGCCATGGTCCAGCAGTGGGCCTCAGTGCCACAGCCCACCCAGTGCCTCCTAATTCACCCGTCCTCCTGCCACACAAAGTTCTTTGGTTGGACCAAGGGTATTACTGACAGTTAAAAGTAACATAAATGTGTCCAGGAGACAGAGAGGCTGAAGGAGGGCAGGGGTTTAAAGAAGGAAGGGAGATCTCTCATATATAGAGAGAGATCATTTTCATAATATTCTCTCTTAACGTATTACATGCAGTAAATTTTATTCCTTTCTTCCACAATCTCTCCCAGTCCACCATCATGATGTTGTGCCCAACATCTTTAGCCCAATCTATCATTGCAGATTTAACCAATTCATCTTGTGTATGCCACTCTAGCAATAAATTGTACATTCTGGACAGATTTTTTGTTTTAGGCTCTAACAGTTCCGTTTTCAACTTGGACTTCTCTTTCTGAAAGCCAAATTTTTTATCCATTTTAAAAGCTTCATTGATTTGATAATAATGTAACCAGTCCGATAATTTCCCTTTCAATTGATCATATGGTTTCAACCTAACACTTTCTCCTTCTTGTATCAAAATGTCACTGTATTTTGGCCAGTTACTTTCCATGGGGGGGGGTGCGGGCTATCTGCTTGAACATATGTTCTCCAGAGCCAGCCCAATCCCCAAACGTTCTGGATAACCCTGAACTTTCCCCAGATCCCCGACTGGGGGCTGGGAAGGATAAACGCCCAATGCCTGAGCCAAGGTCTCCCTACATCTGAATCTTAATATAGTTGTGGCCAATTTTAATCCCATAGCAAGTTACCATGTGTCATTATTCCGCTGAGGGGTCGCGTAGGGGTTTGGGGGACTCCGCCTGTCCACGCAAAAAGCCTTTTCCACTTAGTGCTTTGGAAAGCAGAGATTCTGCTTAACATGGGGAGGCTGAGTCAAAATACTAGTCTCTGAGTCATTAATTGCTGCTTGATTATGCCAAACTCTGCCTTCATCTGCCATAGTTTTCTCCCTGGCTCCTCTTGTGGACCTGCCATTTTGTGACTAGTGGACCTCATTAAGTTTCAGCCCTGTGATTTGGCCCCTACATGAAAGTCAGGAAGGATGACTGTTTCTGGAGTTAAACTGTGGAATGCTCCCCACCCCCCACCCCACCCCCAAATGTGCTTGGTGCCATCTTTCTTCATTTTAGTTGGCTGGCTAAGACACTTCCATCTATTCATGTCTTTGGTAGTTAAGCTGGCCTTGACCGTGGTGCTGATCTTTTAGTGGGATGGGTAGGATTTCTTATTATTATTACTGTGCTGTTGGTTGAGCATTTTAGGAATTCTTTTTTTCACTGGCTTCACCCCTGCAGTGCCATTTTGTGACTGGTGAGCCTCAGGAATTTCCCACCCTTTCTAGAGTTCTCTACCTGAGCTCTGCTAGACCTTCACGTGAGTCAAAATCAAGACTTATCTAGGTAGCCTTGAACATTTTTTTAAACAGTTTTCCACTGAGAGAGAAGTGGAATGTGAATGTTTCATAGCAAAGTAGAGAGAAAACAAGTAGTCTTTCCTGGCGCTTGGTGTCCCCCAACATTTTTGGGCTTGGTTGTGTGCACATTTGGAAATGTTTAAGACCGCTCAAGGTTAATCATAGAATCATAGAGTTGGAAGAGACCACAAGGGCCATCGAGTCCAACCTCCTGCCAAGCAGGAAACACCATCAAAGCATTCCTGACAGGTGGCTGTCAAGCCTCTGCTTAAAGACCTCCAAAGAAGGAGACTCCACCACACTCCTTGGCAGCAAATTCCACTGTCGAACAGCTCTTACTGTCAGGAAGTTCTTCCTAATGTTGAGGTGGAGTCTTCTTTCTTGTAGTTTGAATCCATTGCTCCGTGTCCTCTTCTCAGGAGCAGCAGAAAACAACTTTTCTCCCTCCTCTATATGACATCCTTTTATATATTTGAACATGGCTATCATATCACCCCTTAACCTTCTCTTCTCCAGGCTAAACATACCCAGCTCCCTAAGCCGTTCCTCATAAGGCATCGTTTCCAGGCCTTTGACCATTTTGGTTGCCCTCCTCTGGACACCTCTGTGGTGCCCAGAACTGGACACAGTATTCCAGGTGAGGTCTGACCAGCATCCCTTGATCTAGATGCTATACTCCTATTGATGCAGCCCAGAATTGCATTGGCTTTTTTAGCTGCTGCATCACACTGTTGACTCATGTCAAGTTTGTGGTCTATCAAGATTCCTAGATCCTTTTCACATGTACTGCTCTCAAGCCAGATGAGAGGTTACTCAGTGAGCTTCATGGCTAAGCGGGGATTTGAACCTAGTCTACCAGGTCCTAGTCCAACAGTCTAACCACTATACCACAGTGGCTCATACATAAACAAACAGCCAGATGGATGGGGTATAAACAATATTATTATTGTTTTTATTTATTGCCCTTTCATGACACTCAAAACCAGTTGTTTGAGGTGCCAAATGCTCTCTGTCTAATGACAAGGTTGGGAATTTTTCTCCATGAATCACTTCCAGGACTTTGAGACAGAAGCTGGGCTTGTCTTGCTCCCTTCCTAGCCCCCATAGGAGCCTACAGCAGAAATCCTATGCTTCTTGCCTAGGAATACAATTGTGTCTCATGCTGCTGTTTGACAGTGGAGTGTACTTCCTGATGAGGTTGTGGACTCTCCTTTCTCCTTTCTTGGAGGTTTTAAAGCAAAGGTTGGATTGCCATCTGTCATGGGTGCTATAGCTGAGAGCCCTGCATTGCAGGGGGTTGGTTAGGGTGAGGGTTGGACTAGATGACCCTTGAGGTCCCTTCCAACTCTACCATTCTATGATGCTTGAGCCATTCTCCAAGGAAATGCTCTGGGTGCAACATGTTAAATGCCATGGAAGCAGAAAAGTGGTATTTAGGCAGAGGTTAGATGGCCTCCTGTCATGGATGCTTAACTTTGTTTCCTTAATTGTAGGGGGTTAGACTAGATGACATCAGGGAGGTGGGTGGCGCTGTGGGTTAAACCACAGAGTCTAGGGCTTGTCGATCAGAAGGTCGGCGGTTCGAATCCCCGCTACGGGGTGAGCTCCCATTGCTCGGTCCCTGCTCCTGCGGGAAGGTAAGTGGCGTTTCCGTGCGCTGCTCTGGTTCACCAGAAGCGGCTTAGTCATGCTGGCCACATGACCTGGAAGCTGTACGCTGGCTCCCTCGGCCAGTAAAGCGAGATGAGCGCCGCAACCCCAGAGTCGGACACGACTGGACCTAATGGTCAGGGGTCCCTTTACATTTACCTAGACTAAATGACCCTTGAAGTCCTTTCTGTTCAGGATAAGAACAGAAATTGTGCTCTGTCGGCTCAGCGGCAGCGGGAGGCACCATTAGCTAAAGTGGTGCTTCAGGTTAAGAACAGTTTCAGGTTAAGAACGGACCTCTGGAACGAATTAAGTACCACTGTACCTTGAATGCAGAGATGGTTATCCTGCTTTTTATCCTATATACCCCCAAACTTCTCATTTTACTTCTCTTCTCTCATTTGATCTTCCCTCCTCCCTTCACAGCTTCTATCATATTACTCCAAAAACTCCCATCCTTCCTCCCCACCCCTTTTACATTCACTTCCTCCTTCTACACCAGTTCTCCTCTCTTATCTCTTTCCTCTCTATTGCCAGGTTTTTAGGATGATGATTTAAGATATTAACCTTACATCACTCAACCTAATTTCACACAAATACAGCCCTGGACGGTCCGGGAATCAGCGTGTTTTTACATGAGTAGAATGTGTCCTTTTATTTAAAATGCATCTCTGGGTTATTTGTGGGGCATAGGAATTCGTTCATTTTTTTTTTCAAAATATAGTCCGGCCCCCACAAGGTCTGAGGGACAGTCGATCGGCCCCCTGCTGGAAAAGTTTGCTGACCCCTGGGTCTAGGCAAAGGGACTATGCATGGTCACAGATGGGGGAGTCAGGAGGTACTGGTTGGGCTGTGGAACTGATGTCCACTGATGGTCCTTGGCTGACTCTTTCAGAGACGCTGGGATAGGTCGTGCCGAGCTCCACTGCCCGATTTCTGACCCATGTCACAATGTAGAACTACAATGACAAGTTCACAGAAACATGTTTTTCTCCCGCGCTGCACCTGGAGCCACCAGGAGAGTCCAGGAGGCAGCAGAGGCAATCCTCTCCTTCACAATTATTTAAAATAATGGTAATTTACTCCTCTTCTTACCAAAGCTCAAGAGACTTCCCCCACCACCCCAGAAATAAGGTCATATTTGAGTCCAATCACAAGGAACAGCAACATAATATAACTTCTACAAACTTTGCCTGAAAGAACTTGGAAATAAATACCTCTCTCCTGGGCCCCCAAGGGTGGGCAACCCATGCTGCCTTTGTGAGGCTCAAATGAACCCCTGTTGTCTCTCAAGCCATGTATACTCTCTTTGATTACATCATGGCAGCTGGGCTTTTGGCTGCTAGTACTTTGATAGATCTGTTGCTGATAGCAGCCAATAGGAAGGGAGGGGTAGCAGGCAGACCCAGAATGTGTCAACTTCTTCCGATTCTGCTGTGGTTGCAGTTGCTACTACCTGAAGTAAAATCTGGGGTGTCAAAAGCCAAATGCCCATTGACTTTGATAAGGGATCCAAATGAATCCTTGAATTGGTTCAGGCCAGGAGACTACCACATTAGCGGAGTTGTATCTGCAGTACCTGTTGTGTTCAAGCCAAGTGTCTTCAATGAGCCTCCCTTTACAAGAGTTTATGGGTAAGTCCTTATGTGCTAACTGATGCAAAAGCTTTATGCAAACTGAATGTGACCTCATAGACTCCAAATGTCCTTTTCTAGCAGGCACCATATTGAGACAATATATTTTTCTAAGATTTGGAGAGAAAGGGGTTTATGGATCTCAGGTGTACAGATGCTGGAGATCCATTTCATGATTTTTGCCCACCGTCACAGGTAAGGATGACACAATCTGGTCTCTGTGTGGAAAGGATTTCAACATGACATACATTTTTTCTAGGATAGGACCCCTAGCATACTGGCATATCCTGTCCTTCTTGTTTGCTGTTTGGGAAGTCAATCAGAACCATCGGCTTTCCCCCAACCTCACCCTGGGCTATGACATCTATGACAACTTTTATGACGCCAGAAAGACTTGTGGTGCCATGGTGGACCTGCTCTGCCCTGGGCAGGCAAACATCCCAAACTATTACTGTGGACCATGGAATAAAGTATTGGCCGTTATTGAAGGGGCTGACTCTGACAAATCCAAAGATATTTCCACCATGTCAAGCATCTACAAAACCCCACAGGTATGAATGTCAGGAGGGAAGGAAAAATCCCAGAATGTTATTGCAATTTCTTTGGAAAGATGTGAAAATGTTGTTCATGATTCTAAGGCAGAAGGAGCATCTGCCCTCAACCACCTCTTTGCAAAGATGACTCAGGAGATTCTGGACTCATCTACACTTATCCCATAGTTAGAAAACAAAGGTCTGAGTGGCTTTCCATTTGCCCTGTGGTTTTTAGGCATGGATCCGAGCAATTTCCCCCTTACCCTACTCCTTTCCCACAGAAAAAACCCAGAAAAAACAGCAATCTGGGGGTTTTGCCCAAGGAAAACAATGGGACAAGGGGAAGTATGGAGAAGCCCTTAGTTGAGTCTTCAAGATACCACAGGTATAAATGGTGTAAATCATGCAGAAGGCTCTTTGAGGAAATTGTCAAAATTTATGCAGGAGAATGGAATCTTTCAGTTATATGGATTCCTAGCCATCAAAACTGAAATAACAATAAATAAGTAATATCAAATCAAATCTTTTTTACGATCCAGAGACCCAACAATTTATTACAAAACAATACACAATTTCGACAGCCCGTCTTCAGGTTACACAAGTATTTTGTTCAGGCTTAGGAATAGGGATCATTGGTTCTTGCAACCACCGATAGAAACTTCGCCACTGCTAATGTTCTGTCATTTGTCTGGTCTTCCAGTAGGAACCTGACATAGTAAGCCTCTGATTTTCCCGGGAAAGGTACTAGCAAGGGTAATATCAGTTCTTCCCTGGCTTGCTCAAATTTCACACAGTGCAGCAAAATATGTTTTATACAGTCAGTGTCTTGAGCACATGAGCATAGTCTGTCCTGGTATGGATCTCCTCTCAATCTGCCATCCAACACTGCAGAAGGAAAGACGTTAAGTCTGGCTTTTGTAAATAGCCTTCTGTAATTTGGAACTGTCAGATTTTTAATATAAGATGTTAACTTAAAGGCATGCCCATATTGTACTCCTACTGCCAGCGGACTGCAGACTGCGTGTGATCGATGTCGCAAGTCACTGTGCGAAATATCCCAGAGTCTTTGCTTTAAAGTCTTTAGGGCACCTTCATAACCCAGGCAATAGAGTTGGGTGGGTGACAGGCCAACAGAGGTGGCTTTTTTGCCATTGTTTTCTGCCAGTTGCTGACATGCTCCTCATTGTTCAGGTGTTGATATAGACCCTCCCCTAGCTCAAACACTGCAATCTTGAGCCAATGTTTTAGTGCAGCCCACCATAAATAAGTAATAAAAGCTAGTGCCATGTGTGATATACATGAACAAATATGGAAAAGGAAGCAGTCAATAAACAAGAGGCAAAATACTTTGTTTCTAATTTGCTACATATTGTGTCTATACAAGTTAAGCAGAACCAGTCCTGGGGTCATGCGTACTGTCTGATTTAGAATAAAGGATAATTCTGTAAACACATTTTCCTACAACTTTTCATTTTGGGACACTCCAAACACATGTGTTGATATGTCCCTGTAGTGGAACATCCTTTCCAACAAATGGGATAACTGTTGAGTTTTGCAATACATCAAGGAATGCCTAGAAAGATCTGAAATATAATGTCTAGTAAAAATAAATCTGACTCCTATGGAGAATCGATACTTTAGCTATTATAGGTCTAATGTGAGCAAAAATGGCTAATGTGAGCTAAAAATGTTCATTGTAATTGTGTGCGAACTTTTTCCTTTTAACAGTTTTTTTTCATAAATTTTGATAATTTAATGAATAAATAATGATTAAATCATATAATACAATTAGATAAATTTGCTACAAGAAACATGTTGTAAAAGAAATAACAAAAAGGCAATCAGGGCATAACATAAAGCAAACACAACCGATTCCAAAGACTTTGTCACCTTTTTTTGAAAGCAAACAACAAAATATGGTTATTTATTTCATAACCAAATTTATAACAATAAATATATTGTTAAGCTCCCCTGGGATATTGTTTCCCCCCATGAACTACCTCTTTTCTTGTTTCCCATGTCAGAGAAAAGTTGTCATTCAGGCAAGTAAAAAGTACTACATTTGGGATGTTGTTGGGGGTGACAACACTAATGTCTTCTGTTCTTTACTAGGTCAGTTATGGTTTTGCTTCTGACGCTCTTAATGATAAAATTCAGTTCCCTTTTGCCTACCGAATGGTCCCCAAAGAAGAACATCAGTATCTGGGAATAGTCCAACTGCTCCTGCACTTCAATTGGACTTGGATTGGCCTCGTTGCTCCAGACACCAACAATGGAGAGAGATTCGTGAGGACCTTGAGGCCGCTGCTAATCAGGAACACAATTTGTGCTGCCTTCTCACTTAGCATCCAAGTACAAGATACAGAAATACTGCCACCTTCTAAAACATTTTTCATGTGGAACGAAGTCAATGTATTAGTCTACTATGGGGAGAATCGTTACTTCTATAGTTCAATATCTATTTTACAATTCATAGTTGAAAAGTATGTAAGACCCATTTTGGGGAAAGTCTGGATCACAACAGCTTTGTGGGACCTCACCTGGAACTTGTCTTACAATATTCTTTCTCCCCTGCACATTCGTGGTTTTTTTTCTTTATTAACTCATATTAAAAAAAGGCCAAACTATGACAATTATGACACATTTTATTATCCTATGTTGCAGTTTGGGAAGAAATCATTTAAGTGTTCATATTCAAAGCACCTATTGTCTGTCAAAGGAAGGAAAAGGTGCAGGGAAGATGACATTCTGGACTCCCTGCCTAACGAAGTGATTGAGAAAATCCTGTCTATGGATAATTACAGTATATACAACCTTGTCCTTGCTCTTGCACGGGCCTTAAGGGCTGCGCTTTCCTCCAAATCCACTCAGATGGTGGCGAAGGGTAAAAAGAGGCTGAAAGATCAAAGGATACAGTCTTGGCAGGTATTCCTTTTTAGCTCACATATCTCTGCTGACCTGTTCAAAGCCAGTTGTTTTTGCTTTTGTTGTTGATTACTACAGTAGTTTCAACCGATATGCTGATAACAGGGATCAGTACCATGAATTCCATTATCGGGTTAAACCGGGTTCCCCTCAACACTGGCTCAGCTTCCTCCATTTACTGTACTGTTACCCACATTCTAATTTTGATGTTGAGAAGAAAATCTGCCTCCCCTTTGACACCTGATCCCTTAGCAAGGCTTCCTGCAATGAGTAGCAAGGAAGCTAATGTCTACGCACCACTTGCAACAACCTTACGTTGACAAATAGGAAGCACATGCTTGCAGAATTCTTCCAAGGGCGTGGATTGTAACTTATGGATTTCATGGCTTTAATCTGTCCCAAAAAGCTGAAGCAGAAACAATGGGCCACAGATCCATTGCCCAAACACACACAAAGTGTCTGTTTTTACAAACTCCTTCAGAGATTAGGCCAAGTTATCCAGATGGTTTTCTTCTTTTTAAATGTGCATGTTTTCTCTGCTACGCTAGTTTCACGCTTTCCTGGGAAGCTCCCAGTTTTACAATACTTCCATGGAAGGAGTGTATTTGGATGAGAATGGGAAGTTGGCAGTTGAATCTGACGTTGTGAACTGGGTGCCATTTCCCAACGAATCCTTTCATGCAGTGAAATTTGGGAGCATAAGCAGACAGGGATCCTCAGGCGCAAAATTCACCATCGACCAAGAGGCAGTTGTGTGGTCCAGGCTTTTCAACCAGGTTTGGTTGCATTGTATTCCCTTTTAGAGATATGTTGAGCTCTGATTCTCTGTTGGGGGAACACGACAATATAACTTATGCCTATCCAATTAATGGGCTAACACTAAACAGGGGAGGAGATGAATGGAGGAAAGTCAAAATAAGAAACATGAAAATGGAGAAGCAGGTTGGATTATTACTGGGGCATGGCTTCTGCGGGGGGCAGGAAGCATGCCAGACTTCAGAATTGAGCACAACATGGCTGCTCCAACAATCTTTCTGTTTCAGCTTGTTTCTCTGGATTATGATATTTGTAAATGGTTTCCATGACTGCAGATTTTGTACTGTGTTTACTAGACCTTTGTACTAATGGCAGAAATCTCTGACTCCTAAACCCAAGGCCAATACAGTCTCAGTGTAATTCTCTGTTATTGTCTATTTCTGCTTCAACTGTGTCCCAAGGACTATGACCCTCTGTTTTGTCCCATGAGTCAAAAAACACATCTACACCAAATCTGTGTCTATTCCACATAGACTGAGACTGTATACTGCCCCAGACATTACTTGGCAACAGTCTTTCATTGGTGCTTTCTCTTTTTTTTGGTCAGACCCTTCCTCATTCCAGGTGTACCAAAAGCTGTCACCCTGGATATGCCAAGAAGGTTCAGGAAGGGAAACCGATTTGCTGCCATGCTTGTGCTCCATGTGCGGAAGGGATGATCTCCACTCAGGAAGGTAGGAGACTTCAGATGAATGTGCAGCAAAAAGAACAATAACATATGTCCTTGGTTGATGAATATTCCAGTATAATCTTATGGTTGAATTTAATAAAGTTTCAACAGTGATTTACATAGTCTTAAAAAGCTTTCAAGTTACCACTGAGACAGAAGTGTTGCTACATCTGCTAGGCTCCCTTGAACCAGTCAGTGTGGCAAAGTAGCTAGGATGTTTGGTTTGTACTGTGAAACCAGAGTTCCAGTCCATGCTCCTCTAAGGCGTTTCTTCCGTAAATTACACCCGTCTGACAACACCTGGTGTTAGGGGTGAGATCAGATGTAGCTGCTATTAACAACTTGGAGCTTCTAGATCACTCCAAGCTCTTCCTTGGGAGGTGAATAAGGGGGTATCTGCAATAGGGAACTGCACGGAAAGGACCAGCTCTGTGTTGATTAGCAGAAATAGCAAGTCCCATCGCTGTTTCCATTTGTAGGGGTTGGCTGGATTCAAAATTGACCAGCTTTTTTTGCTAGTATGCAGGAATATGTTCAATCAGAAACTCTTCTTTTTCCAGATGCAGACCACTGCACCAAATGTCCAGAAGATCAACATCCTAACAAGGAGAGAGATCAATGCATCCCCAAAATTATCACCTTCCTGGCCTATGATGGATATCTGGGGACCCTCTTGGCTTCCACTGCCCTGCTTTTGTCCTTAATTACAGGCCTTGTTTTAGGAATATTCATTAAATATCTTGACACTCCCATAGTCAAAGCCAACAACAGGGACCTTTCCTACATCCTCCTTGTCTCCCTCCTCCTGTCCTTTTTGTCCTCCTTTCTGTTTATAGGCCGGCCAAGGAAAGTGACCTGCCTTCTCAGGCAGACAGCCTTTGGCATCATCTTCTCAGTCGCTGTCTCTTCTTTGTTAGCAAAAACTATTACCGTCGTGCTGGCCTTCCTGGCCACTAAGCCAGGAAACAAGGTGAGGAGATGGCTGGGAAAGAGTCTGGCCAACTCCATTGTCATTTCCTGTTCTGGTATCCAAATTCTCATCTGTGTCATCTGGCTGGGTACCTCTCCTCCTTTCTCAGACTCTGACATGCACACTCAGGCTGGAGAGATCATCCTGCAATGCAATGAAGGATCTGTTGCCATGTTTTACTCTGTCCTTGGCTACATGGGCTTCCTGGCTACCATCTGCTTCACAGTGGCTTTCCTAGCCAGGAAGCTGCCCGGGGCCTTCAATGAAGCCAAGCTGATTACCTTCAGCATGCTGGTCTTCTGCAGTGTTTGGGTGTCCTTTGTGCCCACCTACCAGAGCACCAAGGGGAAGTACATGGTAGCCGTGCAGGTCTTCTCTATGTTAACCTCTAGTGCTGGGCTTCTGGGCTGCATCTTCATTCCCAAGTGCTACATTGTTGTACTCAGGCCTAGTCTGAATACAAAGGAGCACCTGACTACAAAGGCTTAATATGGCACCTGATTCATATAATATGTTTTTGGTGTTTGCAATTGATAGCCAGCATGGTAGCAATAAAGCCAGGACACATGAGTTGGAAATGCAGCTCCTTAAAAGCTATTGTTCTGGAAATCATTACAGAAAATTATCATTTGAATTATATTCCGTCCTTATCACTGTTCATTTTTCTCTTGCTAAACCTTTTTCATGAATTCTTTTCTGAAAACTGTTTGTATATTTTACTAATAAGAAATCCTTATTGCAATGTAATAATAATGAATGCTGTTTATTAAGAAAATAAAAAATTCTTAGATAGTATTACAAATAAATTGCTTGTGCATTGTTTTTCAAAATGAAAAGAAACACATTCCATTGTTATCTCTTTATTTCCTGCTGTGCATATCAAGAAAGTCACATTGAATATTGGTGCCATGGGTGTTCTTCATGTGGTACAAGGTGCAAAACATTTTTAAAGTAGTTGACACAAAACAGGCACAAGTCATGCCCCAAATATACTGGATAATTTCAAAATATGCAATTTCAAAATATGCAAGGAGATATTAGCAAGTTATTAAAATAGGTTTGACAAACCTAGACAGCATCTTAAAAAGCAAAGACATCACCTTGCCAACAAAGGTCCGTATAGTTAAAGCTATGGTTTTCCCAGTAGTAATGTACGGAAGTGAGAGCTGGACCATAAAGAAGGCTGATCGCCGAAGAATTGATGCTTTTGAATTATGGTGCTGGAGGAGACTCTTGAGAGTCCCATGGACTGCAAGAAGATCAAACCTATCCATTCTTAAAGAAATCAGCCCTGAGTGCTCACTAGAAGGACAGATCCTGAAGTTGAGGCTCCAGTACTTTGGCCACCTCATGAGAAGAGAAGACTCCCTAGAAAAGACCCTGATGTTGGGAAAGATTGAGGGCACAAGGAGAAGGGGACGACAGAGGATGAGATGGTTGGACAGTGTTCTCGAAGCTACTAACATGAGTTTGGCCAAACTGCGAGAGGCAGTGAAGGATAGACGTGCCTGGCGTGCTCTGGTCCATGGGGTCATGAAGAGTCGGACACGACTGAACGACTGAACAACAACAAAGGCCATGAGATCCATAAGCATCATTCCTCACCCTGGGAAGAATTCTGCAAGCATAAGCTTCCAATTTGTCAAAGGAAAGTTGTTGGAATTGTTGTGTAAACCATGGGCGTACCCAGGGGGGCAGAGGGGGCAACTGCTCTGGTCCATGGGGTCACGAAGAGTCGGACACGACTGAACGACTGAACAACAACAAAAATAGGTTTGCACCTTTCAGATCAGTTTGTCTAGTCCTTATTTTGCTTTGCTGGATTATTTGGGAATAATCCAAATATATTTCAATCATGTCAAGCATCTACAAAAACCCACTGGTATGAATGTCAGGAGGGAAGGAAAAATGCCAAATATTCTTTGCAGTTTCTTTGGAGAGATGTGAAAATGTCATTCCTGCTTCTAAGACAGAAAGAGCATTTGCCCTCAACCTTGTCTTAACAAAGATGACTCAGGAGATTCTTTGCTTGTCCATGAGTCAGAGCTGTTTCTCACTTTATCCACACTTTTTAGGCACAGATCTGAATCATTTCCCCCATTCCCTACTCCTTTCCCATAGAAAACCTGCTCTTTCCTTTTATATTGGAAAGACAGCAATTCGTGTTGTTCCCCAGTGGAAAGCAGTGAGGCAAGGGGAAGTATGGATAAGCTCTTAGCTAAGTCTACAAGATCCCACAGGTATAAATGGTGTGGATCATGGAGAAGGGTCTTTGAGGAACTTGTCAACATTCATGTAGGAGAATGCAAACAGAGATTACAAATAAGGAAGTAATAAAAGCTAGTGCCACATGAGATATAATGTAAATATGAAACACTCAAGTGAGACATTAAAAGGGTACATGATAGAGCAGTGAAATGCCATAAGCTTTGAAACAAACTCTGGGAGCTCAGGATATAGAAACACAAGATAAAAGAGTATGTGAAATTTACAGTAAAGGCAAGACTTGAGGTTTACATGCCTAATGTATCCTTGTTTGCTATATAAATATTCAAAAGATCATTAGTTTCGTGAAAAATAACTGGATAATTTAGCTTGAAGTGGACAGTAGGGTCTCTCAGCCACACATGTGTCTACACATGGTGTTCAATTGCCTGAATATTGCAGACATCCTTGCAAAAGCTCAGTTGTAAGTGTAAGTGGTCTTAAGGTCTGTGTTGTGTAGTACCCATGTGATGCTGATACAGAACCTCACACATACACTATGTAGAAGAATGAAAGTTTGCTACCCCAATTGTCTTCTTCCTTTCTCTCTCTCCCTACCTCTCTTCTCCCCCAACCTTATACAATATACCACATTAAAACCTTCATCAAATACAACTTATCTATAGAAAAGAATTTATGAGATGAAAAAAGGCGATGTGTGTGTACTTTTGTAACTGGAGTAAAACTTTTTATAAAAAAAACACAATAAAAAATAAATAAAAGAAATGCTCCGTGGGGGGAGGGGAAATAATAATACAAGTAATGTACCTAGTAATACAACTACTTCAATGAACACAGTATAACAGAAAAAACAAAATTGCCATCAGTACAAAACAAAAACAACCCATGACAAACAGGTTACTGCGACCAAACAGCTAACTGAGATACAGCTAAGCTCAGTGGAGTAAGAATGCCTAGCTCCATCAAACGGCCATTTATGGTCTCCCATATAACAGAAAGGTTGACATTCAAGAAAGTCCAAAGTTTTGCAGGTGGGATTTTGTTTGGGGTGACGGCACTAATTTCTTCTATTCTTCAGTAGGTCAGTTATGGTTTGGTTTCTGATGCTCTTAATGATAAAACTCAGTTCCCTTTTGTCTACTGAATGGTCCCCCAAAAAGAACATCAGTAGGTAGCCGTGTTGGTCTGCCATAGTCTAAACAAAATAACAAAATTAGTTGGTCTCTAAGGTGCAACTGGAAGGAATTTGGTATCTGAAGAAGTGTGCATGCACACGAAAGCTCATTCCAATAACAAACTTAGTTGGTCTCTAAGGTGCTACTGGAAGGAATTTTTTTATTTTGTATCAATATCTGCGGATAGTCCAACAGCTCCTGCATTTCAGTTGGACATGGATTGGCCTCATTGCTCCAGACACCAACAATGGAGAGAGATTTGTGAGGACCTTTAGGCCTCTGCTAACCAGAAACACAATTTATGCTGTCTTCTCACTTAGCATCCCAATACAGAATGCGGAATCAGAGTCGCTTTAAAAAATATTTTTCATTTGAAATAAAGTCAATGTATTAGTCTGCTATGGAGAGATGCGCTTCTTCTTTAGTTCAATACGTCTTTTGCTAATTGTGGTTGAAATGTTTGTAAAACCCATTTTAGGGGAAGTCTGGATCACAACAGCTTTGTGGGACCTCACCCTAAACTTGTCTTATGATAGTCTTTCTCCCCTGAACATTCATGGGTTGTTGTTTTTCTTAACTCGTATTAAAAGAAGGCCAAAATATGACGATTATGAAACATTTCTCAGTCCTATGTTTCAGTTTGCAGAGAAATCATCTAAATGTTCATATTCAAAGGTCTTCTCTATGCTGTCCTCCAGTGCTGGGCTTCTGGGCTGCATCTTCATTCCCAAGTGCTACATTATCATCCTCAGGCCAGATCTGAACACAAAGGCACATCTAGGTGTTTCCTGCTTGGCAGGGGGTTGGACTGGATGGCCCTTGTGGTCTCTTCCAACTCTATGATTCTATGATTCTATGATCTACACTTCCCAAACAACCGGTATTAGAAGCTAGATATTATTAGTCATCACAAACCAATGGGTTAAGGCTGGAGATTTTTAGGAGTTGTCAAAGCACCATGTATTTCAAGACAACCAGAACTATCCTCTTCCTTGAGGATGCATTGAAAATACCTGGATCCACCCACTCATACCCCCTTGGCATGCTTTAATAAGTCAGGTAGGGCAAGGGTTGCGAGATCACATACTTAGGACCAGCTTATCTTGACCCATCTCAATCTGGGCTCAGACCTTGTGCATTCCATAACAATGCATGGAATAAAATAAGTATAAATAAAAGATAAAATTGTAAAAGGAAGTAGTAATAAATGATGAAAGTGAATGCATAAAGATGCTGGAATAGCCTTTCAGAGAAGCCCTACACAGCCATATCTCTCTTATAATCTGATGGACTTGTTAATGAAGATCTCCATTTCACTGACATGGACTGGTGTAAATCAACCTTGTCTTTAAATGCTTAATGTGGTTCAAAGAGCAATAGAACCTCAGCAGCTAAAAACCTCATTTGCAAGAAATGAGCGTCCCTTCAGAAGGTCTTGCATTTTCAAGGATTTGCTTCAAACTCCACAAACAGCTGCAGTTGAACATACTCTTCTTAAATGTTTAATGGATCTTGATATGTTGTTGCTGTTCAGTCGTTCAGTCGTGTCCGACTCTTTGTGACCCCATGGAACAGAGCACTCCAGGCACACCTATCTTTCACTGCCTTCCGCAGTTTGGCCAAACTCATGTTAGTAGCTTCGGATCATGATATACTGGACCCTATGAATAACATATATATTAATACTCTTCTTCTGAATGATGGAAATTCTTCCAGGGAAGGAGCAATCTTCTGGGGGCATCTCCACTCCATAAACGTATACCACTTTAATATTCATAACACCCTCCAAAGAGCCCTGGCATTTATAGATTATTGCTTGTTTAGGAGCCCCCTCTGTCTCTAACACAGAGATAAGCCATGGGATAATCACATGTGCTAATAGAAGTTCAGGTTTATGATACAACCCAACCAGCTGACTTGTCCATTGGCTTTATACAGTAGCAATAATACCTGGACTTAGCTTAGTCGTCATCGTCATCATCATCATCTGCTATTTCAGGAGCAATACATGAACCAAAATGCACCATCTTTCAAAATTCAACTTTATCTGAGATTTGCTATGTGGTTCTCCGGTCAACCATAGGTCCCTGCAATATCCTCCTTCGTAGAAAGAAGTGACAGGTTGGGTGTCTAAAGCAGACGTCTCCAAACTAAGGCCCGCTGGCCAGGCATGGCCCGAGGGACTCATTTATCCGGCCCACGGTGCCCCCGCCCCCTACTGCCGCCGCCCGCTCTTACCACACAAGCTATTTCTGGCACTCCGCCAACCTGGAAGTGTGCCGGAAATAGTGTGTGTGCATGCGTACGTGCGCGCGATCCCCCGCCATCCGGCCCGCCGCGCAATCGGCACTGGAGGAACTGGCCCGAGGCCGGGTAAGTTTGCCGACCCCTGATCTAAAGCCTCCAAAGTTGTCCACCCCCCCCCCTTAAGGAAGGAGCATCCACAGCGGGAGGAGGAAGGTGTGGTGATGGCCATATGGCTCTGATCAGGCGGTGACTGAATCACATGCCCATGCATGGTTATGTTCTATGCTCCCCAAGATTCAGACTGTTTAACTTCAGCTTTGGGTATGATTGTCCATGTAAAACAGGGGTCAGCAAACTTTCAGCAGGAGGCCGGTCCACTGTCCCTCAGATCTTGTGGGGGGCTGGACTATATTTTGAAAAATAAGAATAAACAAATTCCTATGCCCCACAAAAGAGATGCATTTTCAATAAAAGGACACATTGCACTCATGTAAAAACACGCTGATTCCTGGACTGTCCGCAGGCCGGATTGAGAAGGCGATTGGTCCGGATCCGTCCCCCGAGCCATGGTGTGCCTACCCATGATGTAAAACAACACTGTCCTTACCTGGAGAGCAAGCAGCTTGCTTTCTTTGTTCAAATCTCTCCCCCCCCGACTGTTTGCACTCATGTCATGTAGCCAAATGGTCAAGGAAAATTATGTGGACAGGTGTCTACAGTCTCACAACTACCCCAACAAAGGGAAGGAGCTTGCAAATAATCCATTAAAGCAAAATAAGTAATAGACAAACTGATCTGAAAGGTGCAAACCTATTTTAATAACTTGCTAATATCTCCCTGCATATTTTGAAATTATCCAGTATATTTTGGGCATGACTTGTGCCTGTTTTGTGTCAACTACTTTAAAAATGTTTTGCACCTTGTACCCATGGCACCAATATTCAATGTGACTTTCTTGATATGCACAGCAGGAAATAAAGAGATAACAATGGAATGTGTTTCTTTTCATTTTGAAAAACAATGCACAAGCAATTAATTTGTAATATTATCTAAGAATGTTTTGTTTTCTTAATAAACAGCATTCATTATTATTACATTGCAATAAGGATTTCTTATTAGTAAAATATACAAACAGATTTCAGAAAAAGAATTCATAAAAAAGGTTTAGCAGGAGAAAAATGAACAGTGATAAGGACAGAATATAATTCAAATGATAATTTTCTGTTCTGATTTCCAAAACAATAGCTTTTAAGGAGCTGCATTTCCAACTCATGTGTCCTGGCTTTATTGCTACCATGCTGGCTATCAATTGCAAAAACCGAAAGCATATTATAGGAATCAGTTGCCATATTAAGCCTTTGTAGTCAGGTGCTCCTTTGTATTCAGACTAGGCCTGAGTACAATAATGTAGCACTTGGGAAGGAAGATGCAGCCCAGAAGCCCAGCACTGGAGGCCAACATAGAGAAAACCTGCACGGCTACCATGTATTTCCCCTTGGTGCTCTGGTAGGTGGGCACAAAGGACACCCAAACACTGCAGAAGACCAGCATGCTGAAGGTGATCAGCTTGGCTTCATTGAATGACCCGGGAAGCTTTCTAGCTAGGAAAGCCACCGTGAAGCAGATGGCCGCTAGGAAGCCCATGTAGCCAAGGACAGTGTAAAACATGGCAACACATCCTTCATTGCATTGCAGAATGATCTCTCCAGCCTGGGAGTGCATGTCAGAGTCTGAGAATGGAGGAGAGGTACCCAGCCAGATGACACAGATGAGAATTTGGATACCAGAACAGGAAATGACAATGGAGTTGGCCAGACTCTTTCCCAGCCATCTCCTCACCTTGTTTCCTGGCTTAGTGGCCAGAAAGGCCAGCACGACGGTAATAGTTTTTGCCAACAAAGAAGAGACAGCAACTGAGAAGATGATGCCAAAGGCTGTCTGCCTGAGAAGGCAGGTCACTTTCCTTGGCCGGCCTATAAACAGAAAGGAGGACAAAAAGGACAGGAGGAGGGAGACAAGGAGGATGTAGGAAAGGTCCCTGTTGTTGGCTTTGACTATGGGAGTGTCAAGATATTTAATGAATATTCCTAAAACAAGGCCTGTGATTAAGGACAAAAGCAGGGCAGTGGAAGCCAAGAGGGTCCCCAGATATTCATCATAGGTCAGGAAGGTGATAATCTTTGGGATGCATTGATCTCTGTCTTTGTTAGGATATTGATCTTCTGGACATTTGGTGCAGTGATCTGCATCTGGAAAAAGAAGAGTGTCTGCTTGAACATTTTCCTGCAGACTAGCAAAAAAAAACCCACAATAATATTGACTCGAAGCAACTCCTACAAATGGAAACAGTGATGGGACTTGCAGTTTCTGCTAATCAACACAGAGAGTTGGTCCTTTCTGTGTAGGTCCCTAGTGCAGATACCCCCTTATTCACCTGCCAAGGAAGAGTTTGGAGTGATCTAGACCTCCAAGTTGTTAATTGCAGATACATTTGATCTCATTGCTAAAGCCAGGTGTTGTGTGACGGGTGTGATTTACAGGAAAAAAAATCCTTGGAGGAGCATGGACTAGAACTCTTGTCTTCCCAATACACCCTGTCTACTTTGCCACACTGACTGGTTCAAGGGAACTTACCAGATGCAGCGACACTGCCTAATTCTTACATACTCAAGGCTGTCTCACTGGTACCTGGAAAGCTTTATTAAGATTATGTACATTACTATTGAACCTTTATTAAATACTGGAATATTCATCAACAAAGGATATATTTTATTGTTCTTTTTGTTACACATTCCTCTGAAGTCTCCTACCTTCCTGAGTGGAGATCATCCCTTCCGCACATGGAGCACAAGCATGGCAGCAAATCGGTTTCCCTTCCTGAACCTTCTTGGCATATCCAGGGCGACAGCTTTTGGTACACCTGGAATGAGGAAGGGTCTGACCAAAAAAAAGAAAAAGCATCAATGAAAGACTGTTGCCAAGTAACTTCTGGGCCAGTATACAGTCTAAGTCTATGTGGAATAGACACAGCTTTGGTAGATGCTTTTGTTGACCAATGGATCAAAACAGAGGGCCATAGTCCTTGGGGCACAGTTGGGGCAGAAAGAAATAATCAAGGAGAGAGAATTATATGGTTTTGGGTTTGGGAGTCAGAGCTTTCTTCCATTATTATAAAGGTCTAGTAAACACAGTACAAAATCTGCAGTCATGGAAACCATTTACAAATATCAAAATCCAGAGAAACAAACAAGCTGAAACAGAAAGGTATTTGGAGCAGTTTGTGATGCTCAATTCTGAAGTCTGGGCTGCTTCCTGGCCACTGCAAAGCCATGCCTCAGTCGTAAGCCAACCTGCTCATCCATTTTCATGTTTCTTATTTTGACTTTCCTCCATTCATCTCTTCTCCCATATAGCAGTTTTATTGTTGTGCTCCCCAACAGAGTCTCAAAGGTTAACATATCACTAAAAAATACAATGCAATGAATGGTTTTTCCAAACCTGGTTGAACAGCCTGGCCTGCTCAAGAGCCTCTTGGTCAATGGTGAATTTTGTGCCTGAGGATCCCTGTCTGCTTATGCTTCCAAATTTCACTACTTTAAAGGATTCGTTGTGAAATGGCACCCAGTTCACAATGTCAGATTCAACTGTCAACTGCCCATTCTCATCCAAATACACTCCTTCCATGGAAGTATTGTAAAACTGGGAGCTTCCCAGGAAAGGGTGAAGCTACAACAGGAAAAAAAGCATGCAGATTTAGAAAAGAATTAAATCATCTAGATAAAGGTAAAGGTAAAGGGACCCCTGACCATTTGGTCCAGTCGTGTCAGACTCTGGGGTTGCGGCGCTCATCTCGCTTTATTGGCCGAGAGCCGGCGTACAGCTTCTGGGTCATGTGGCCAGCATGACAAAGCCGCTTCTGGCGAACCAGAGCAGCGCACGGAAACACCGTTTACCTTCCTGCCGGAGTGGTTCCTATTTATCTACTTGCACTTTGACATGCTTTCGAACTGCTAGGTGGGCAGGAGCTGGGACCGACAATGGGAGCTCACCCCGTTGTAGGGATTAGAACTGCCGACCTTCTGATCAGCAAGCCCTAGGCTCTGTGGTTTAACCCACAGCGCCACCTGGGTAACATAGCCTAATTGCTGAAGATCTTTGTACAGACTGACACAGGGTGTGTGTTTGGGCAAAGGATCTGTGGCCCATAGTTTCTGCTTCTGCCTTTTGGGACAGGTTAAGGCCATGAGATCCAAAGCATCATTCCTCACCCTGGGAAGAATTATGCAGGCATAAGCTTCCAATTTGTCAAAGGAAAGTTGTTGTAATTGTTGTGTAAACATTAGCTTCCTTGGCTAGTAATAGCAGGAAGCCTTGCTGAGGGATCAGGTGGTAAAGTGGAGGCAGATTGCCTCCTTAGTAGTGAAATTAGGAAGTGGGTAACACTGCAGTACAGTAAATGGAGGCAAAGTAAATACAATGTTGAGGCAAGCCTGATTTCACCTGAGAATGGAATACATGGCACCAATTCCTGTTCAGCAAAGATATCTCTGAGGGAAACAGGCTTACCTGCCAAGACTGTATCCTTTGATCTTTCAGCCTCTTTTTACCCTTCGCCACCATCTGATTGGATGTGGAGGAAAGCGCAGCCCTTAAGGCCCCTGCCAGAGCAAGGACAAGGTTGTAAATACTGTAATTATCCAGAGACAGGGTTTTCTCAATCACTTCGTCAGGCAGGGACTCCAGAATATCAACTTCCCTGCACCTTTTCCTTCCTTTCACAGACAATATGTGCTTTGTATATGAACAATTATATGATATATCCCCAAAATGAAACATAGAATAGAGAAATGTTTCATAATCGTCATAGTTTGGCCTTCTTTTAATACGAGTTAAGAAAGAAAAAAAACCATGAATGTGCGGGGGAGAAAGCAGATCATAAGACAAGTTCCAGGTGAGATCCCACAAAGCTGTTGTGATCCAGATTTTCCCCAAAATGGGCCATATAAGCATTTCAACTTTCTTTTGCAAATTATATATTGAACTGTAGAAGTAACGATTCTCCCCATAGTAGACTAATACATTGACTTTGTTCCACATTAATAATGTTTTTAAAGGCAACCTTATTCTTATATTCTGTACTGGGATGCTAAGTGAGAAGGCAGCACAAATTGTGTTCCTGATTAGCAGCGGCCTCAAGGTCCTCATGAACCTTTCTCCATTGTTGTTGTCTGGAGCAACGAGGCCAATCCAAGTCCAATTGAAGTGCAGGAGGAGTTGGACTATCCCCAGATACTGATGTTCTTCTTTGGGGACCATTCGGTAGACAAAAGGGAATTGAGTTTTGTCATTAAGAGCGTCAGAAACAAAACCATAACTGACCTAGTAAAGAAGAGAAGACATTAGTGTTGTCACCCCCAACAACATCCCAAATGTAGTACTTTGTACTTGCCTGAATGATAACGTTTCTCTGAAACAGAGAAAAGACACAGTTTCATGGGGGCTAAGGAGCTTTACCCAAGGTAGCTTAACAACATATTTAGTTGTTTGCTTTCAAAAAACGGTGACAGAGTCTTTGGAATGGGTTGTTTTTGTTTTATGTTATGCCCTGATTGCATTTTTTTACAGCTTTTAGAACATGTATCTTGTAGCAGTATTATTTAATTGTATATGATCTCATCATTATTTATTAATTAAGTGTCACATTTAAGAAAAAAAGAACAGATTTTGTTAAAAAGGAAATAGCTCACACACAATTAAAATGAACATTTTAACTCACATTAGACCAATAATAATAATAATAATAATTGATTTATTTCTACCCTGCCCATTTTCTATATAAAATCCTAAAATTATTTGCTATAAACCCGATAGATGTGTAAATGGGTATCTATAATAGATTGCTGAGGCATCTGTAGTAGAAGAAACTTTCCTGTTGCTTGTACATGATAAAAGATATGCTTTGTGGCATAAACTCATATCTGGAAGATGCAATCATTCTCATGATATCATCAGCTCACTTTTCTTAAGTGAGAAATGACTGCAGATTTATCACAAATAAATGTACCAAGTGTACAACTAATCTTTGGAGAATAAATATTGTTAGACAACATCTCATTTTGCGTTTACAAAGGCACAATGCAAAATCATAACTTTTTACTGCCTTATTTATATGTCCCATTTTTATATATTAGAATTCATTGAGGAATGGTTGAAGGGGCTGGGTGTGTCTAGCCTGGAGAATAGAATAGAATAGAATAGAATAGAATAGAATAGAATAGAATAGAATAGAATATTTATTGTCATTGTCCCCTTTGGGGACAACGAAATTACTTGGCTGCTCCATCCACCCAGATAGGGCACTCCACGCAAAGACAAAACAACTACAAAACACTGATTAAAACCATACACACTGATTAAAACCATACAATGATAAAACAACAGGTAAGATTAGATGACTTCAAAGTCCAGGCTTCCCATTCAAGGCCGCGATCGCTCTGGAGAAGAAGCTGTTTCTAAGACGGCTTGTTCTTGTTGTCATCGTCCTGTATCTCCGTCCCGATGGCAAAAGTTCAAAGAGACGGTGACCAGGATGCGATGGATCTTTCACTATGTCCAGTGCCTTTCCGTGGCACCTCATGGCATAAATCTGCTCTAAGGTGGAGAGCGAGCAGCCAACAATGCTCTCTGCTCCCTTAACAGATAGCTACATTCAAATATCTTAAGGAAGATGTTTGTTTTCTCCTGTTCTGGAAGGTAGGACATGAACCAATGTCTTCAGGTTGAAGGAAAGGTGTTTCCAATTAGAGATATGAATTATTATTTTTTAATGTAAGCGCTGTTTGACAGTGGAATGGTCTCCCTTGGGAGTTTGTGGACTCTCCTTCCTCAGAGGTTTTTAGGCAGAGGTTGGATAGCCATCTGACATAGCTGAGATTCCTGCATAGCAGGGGATTGGACTAGTCAGGGGTGTCAAACTCCGGCCCTCCAGATGTTTTGAGACTACAATTCCCATCACCCCTGACCACTGGTCCTGTTAGCTAGGGCTGATGGGAATTGTAATTCCAAAACATCTGGAGGGCCGGAGTTTGACACCCGTGGACTAGATGATCCTTGGGTTTTTTCCAACTCTAATATTCTAACGTTCTATGATTCTAAGAGTTGCCATGTCTTCTATCCTTTGATTAAAGGGGGCCATAGGGGGGGAAAGGGAGACCCTTCTCTGATATTAAACCTAAGTGATTCAGTTATTTTTCATGAAACTAATTATCTTTCATGAGTCAAGATAGCATATAAATATGTAAATAATAAGCAGGACCACATTAGAAATGAAAATCTCAAGTCTTTCCTTTACTGTAAATTGCTCTTACTTTTACAGGTTTATCTAAGGTTTGTTTAGCCTGAGCATACAGAGTTTGTTTCAGAGATTATGACATTCCATTGCCTTGTCATGCGCTTTTTGTATTTTGCCTCTTGTTTCTTTAATATTTCCTTTTGCATATTTGTTCATTTGCAGATCACACGGCACTTGCTTTCATTACCTATTCCATTCTTCTGCATGAATTTTGACAATTTCCTCAAAGCTCCATCACCATAAAACACAGGGTAAGGGAGAAATTGCTTGGACTCATGCCTAAAAAGCAGAGGGCAAATGGAAAGCTGCTCAGACCCAGGTTTTGTAGCCATGGGATGAGAGGAAGTGTGGATGAGTCCAGCATCTCCTGAGTCATCTTTGTTAAGAGGGAGCTGAAGGCAAACTCTCCTTCTGCCTTAGAAGCATGAATCAGCAATATCAAAAGCAACATGATGACCAGAAACAAACAGAATATGAAAAATTTTATGGAATAATAATAATAATAATAATAATAATAAACTTTTATTTGTACCCCACCCTTCCCAGCTGAGACCGGGCTCAGAGTGGCTAACAGTCATAAAAACCACAACAAACCACAAAACAATCAGTTAAAAATGCAAATTAAAATACAATTTAAAATTTAAATTTTTTAAAAATGCCACCTCATTTTAAGCAGCCCACCAACAAACCAACGGAGTAAAACGTCAGGGTGGAATTCAACCCTGCCCCAAAGCCAGGCGAAACAGCTCCGTCTTGCAGGCCCTGCGGAAGGATGCCAAATCCTGCAGGGCCCTCGTCTCTTGTGGCAGACCATTCCACCATGTCAGGGCCAGAACCGAGAAAGCCCTGGCCCTGGTAACTGCCAGCCTGATATCCTTATGGCCCGGGATCTCCAGGATGTTATTATTTGAGGATCTCAAGGTCCTACCCGGGGCATACCAGGAGAGGCGGTCCCTTAAGTACGAGGGTCCTAAGCCGCATAGGGCTTTAAAGGTCAAAACCAGAACCTTAAGCCTGATCCTGTACTCCACCGGGAGCCAGTGCAGCTGGTAAAGCACTGGATGAATGTGGTCCCGCGGCAAGGCCCCCGTAAGGAGCCTCGCCGCGGCATTCTGCACCCGCTGGAGTTTCTGGGTCAGCCTCAAGGGCAGCCCCGCGTAGAGCGAGTTATAATAATCAAGTCTGAATGATCCGGAAACACTGTTCAGAGTTGGACATCAGAATTGGACATTTGCTGATTATACAAAACTTCACAGCTTGTTCTCCACCTTGTAAAGTCTGTCATCATGATTCATTTAAGGACTTTCAGAGACTTGAGTTTGTTAGTTTTGATGTTTTGAATCATTCCATAAAGTTTTTCATATTGTATTTGTTTCTGGTCATCGTGTTGCTTTTGATATTGCTGACTCACATTTTGCAAGACAGGGGTTTAGATGCAGGAATGAAGTTTTCACATCTCTCCAAAGAAACTGCAAAGAATATTCCTCCTGACATTCATACCTGTGGGGTTTTGTAGATGCTTGACATGATTGAAATATCTTTGGATGAGTCAGAGTCAGCCCCTTCAATAACAGCCAATACTTTATTCCATGGTCCACAGTAATAGTTTGGGATGTTTGCTTCCCCAGGGCAGAGCAGGTCCACCATGGCACCATAAGTCTTTCTGGCATTGAAATAGTTGTCATAGATGTCATAGCCCAGGGTGAGGTTGGGGAAAAGCCGGTGGTTCTGATTGACTTCCCGAACAGCAAACAAGAAGGACAGGATATGCCAGTATGCCGGGGTTCCAATCCTGGAAAAAACCTGTATGTCACCTTGACATCCTGTTTCTTTCCACACAGAGACAATATTGTGTCACCCTTACCTGTGATGGGGGGCAGAAATCATGAAATGGGTCTTCACACCTGAGATCCATCAACCCCTTCCTGTCCAAATATTAGACGAATGGGGTATTCTAATGCAAATGTCATAATAGTGTGGGTGAAAGCACACAGATTGCAGTAGATGAGTATCTAATATTCAGAATGAATCTGAACATTTTCTTCCAAAGGGAGGAAAATAGAAGACATGATTTACCAAACAAACGTACCAGAAATGAGGAGACGTGTCTGGTAGCATGCCCTAGCCAAGGAGAGGC
Source organism: Darevskia nairensis (assembly GCA_034642065.1). NCBI lineage: Eukaryota > Metazoa > Chordata > Lepidosauria > Squamata > Lacertidae > Darevskia > Darevskia nairensis. The sequence continues at coordinate 325,329 of JAWWNI010000950.1, forward strand.
AGGAAGGGTAGCAGGCCCCCAAATCAATAAAAATAGTTAACTAGCAGAGTCTCTGTCCCCCACAAACAAAAATCCTGGCCATTCTCATGCCTGGTAGACACTGACTTTGGTGTCCATGAGGTCTTATTCAATTTGCATAAAGCTTTTACAACAGTAGGCACGTAAGGACTTACCCATAAACTCTGGTAAAGGGAGGCTCATTGAAGACGCTTGGTTTGAACACAGGAGGTGCTGCGGATATGACCCCACTAATGTGGTAGTCTCCTGGCCTGTGCCAATTACAGGCTTCATATGGATCCATTACCAAAGTCAATGGACATTTTGAGTTCAGCATCTCTGGTGTTGCTTCAGATAGTAGCAACAGGAACAGCAGAAGCTGACTTATTATATGCCTGCCTTTTACTCCAATCTCCTTCTTGAGTCCTATCAGCAGCACAGTCAGCAAATTACCAGCAGCCAAAATCTGCTTGGAAGACCCAGGCTGCAGTGACTTAATCACAGGGAACATGCCTGGCATACATGGCTTGAGAGCCAAAGAGGATTCATTTCAGCCCCATGTAGGCAGCATAGCCCCACCCCACCCTCAGTGGCACAGTGGAGAAGTATTTATGTACCAGTCTCTTCTGGCTGAGTTTGATGAAGTTACATCATGTTGTTGTTCAATGTTGAACGCAAATATGATTTTATTCCTCTTGAGCCTTGGCAAGACAATGACAAAGAAATCACCATTATTTGTAATAATTACGTTTCCCTTGCACCTTGCTGCCTTCATGGCTCCAGGTGTAAGAAAAGCATAATAGAACCATCGTATTGTAGAATTGGAAGGCACCTCAAAGGTCATCTAGTCCAGTGTTTCCCAACCAGTGTGCCTCCAGATGTTTTGGGACTACAATTCCCATCATCCCTGACCACTGGTATTGCTAGCGAGGGATGATGGGAGTTGTAGTCCCAAAACATCTGGAGGCACACTGGTTGGGAAACACTGATCTAGTCCAACCCCCATCAATTCAGGAATCTCAGTTAAGCATCCATGACAGGAGGCCATCCAACCTCTGCCTAAATACATCGAAGAAAGGAGAGTCCACAACATCCTGAGGGAATTCATTTCACTGTTGAACAGTTTTTACCATCAGAAAGTTCTTCCCAGTGTTTAGTCTGAATCATCTTTCTTCTAACTTGAATCCATTGTTTCAGGGCTACCCTCCAGAGCAGGGGAAACAAAACTTCCTCCACCTTCTGCCTAACAGCCCTTTAGGTATTTGAAGAACTTGCAGAGAGGAGAAGGGGAGATTGCCTTGACCTGTACCAGCACTGTTCCCAACATTTCCAGCTACAGTCTAAGGTCACTGAATGTCCTTGGAAATGCTGGTCTAAAGCAGACACCTGCTGGGTTTCAAATTTTTAAAAATTACATTTCCCTCGCACCTTGCTGCCTTCATGGCTCCAGGTGTAGAGCTGAAGAAAAGCATAATAGAACCATAGAATTGTAGAGTTGATAAACCTCCAGGGTCATCTAGTCAAACTCCCTGCAATGGAGGCATCTCAACCAAAGTATCCGTGACAGATGGCCATCCTGTCATGTGACAAACACGCTTGAGAGCAGGAGCAGCTGTTGGTTACCAACTGCCAAACTGCCATTCTAGTCTGAGGTCTAGTCTGTGTCTGTGTTGTGTGAGGTACTTACCTTGACTGTGGTGACTAGTTTCTCTCAGAGTGTGTGCCAGTATAGAGAAGAGCCTGTATTCTATATGTGATCTATTCTAAGAAGTTTATTTTAAACTTAATAAAAGTTTTACTTCTTTCAATCAAAACTCTACTTAAATAATTCCCGCTGCGTGTCACATCCAAGCTCTGATTAAAACCCTCCAAGAAAGGACAGCCCACAGTCTCCTGAGGAAAACTGTTCCATTGCCGAACACCTCTTACTGCCAAAGTTTTTCCCGATGCTTAGTCAGAATCTCCTTTCTTGTAACTTGAAGCCATTGGTTCAAGTCCTACCCTCCAGAGCGGGAGAAAACTAGTTTGTTCCCTCTTCCATGTGACAGCCCTTGAGGTATTTGAAGATGACTATCATATCATCTTCATAAGGCTTGGTTTCCAGACCCTTGATCACCTTGGTTGCCCTCCCTTACACAGGTTCCAGCTTGTCAACATGCCTCTTAAATTGCGGTGCTCACAACTGGACACAGAATAGGAAGAATAGAGTGGTACTATTACTTCCCTTGATCTGGGCACTGTACTTCTGTTGATGCAGCCTAAAATAGCACTAGCTTTTTCTTGCTGCTGCATCACACTGTTGACTCATGTTAAGCTTGTGGCCCACAAGATCCCTAAATCCCTAGATCCCTAAATCCTTTTCACATGAACTGCTAGTAAGCCAGGTGTCCCCCATCCTATATTTGTGCATCTGGCCCCACATATAACCCAGAGATGCGTTTTAAATAAAAGGACACATTCTACTCATGTAAAAACACACTGATTCCCGGATTGTCCACGGGCTGGATTGAGAAGGAGATTGGGCAGCATCCGGCCCCTGGGCCTCAGGTTGCCCACCCCCGCACTACATCAAGAAGTACACCCGGTTCTCCTATGACACCCATGCTGCGGTGCATCTTCTCTTCTCTTTGCTGTGCTGGGAGAGCCTTGACCCAACACAGCAGCGAGTGGGTGGTGCTGTGGTCTAAACCACAGAGCCTAGGGCTTGCCGATCAGAAGGTCGGCAGTTCGAATCCCCGCGACGGGGTGAGCTCCTGTTGCTCAGTCCCTGCTCCTGCCAACCTAGCAGTTCGAAAGCACGTCAAAGTGCAAGTAGATAAATAGGTACCGCTCTGGCGGGAAGGTAAACGGCGTTTCCGTGCGCTGATCTGGCCACATGACCTGGAAGCTGTATGCCGGCTCCCTCGGCAAATAAAGCGAGATGAGAGCCGCAACCCCAGAGTTGTCCGCGACTGGACGTAATGGTCAGGGGGGTCCCTTAACCTTTACCTTTCATCCTAGTCCACCCCTCCCTAATATCAAAGTTAGTGATCTTAGATTTACTGTTAGGGCAGAGAAGGTGGGGTCATCTACAAACAAAAGAGAGGAGGATAGACTGCCCCCATCTGGCAATCCATGTGGTGCAGATATTTGATAGTTCAAATATTCATTAATAAAGTATATATCTATTGATCCTCTAAAAACTGTTTCTTTAGCAAGTTTTGTCAAATGTCAGGCTATGGGACACAGCTGTGATTTCTCACAAACATGTTTTCCCCCCAGTTCTGCACCTGCTCCTTGATCAATCTAGGCGGTTGCAGGAGGAGATGTTTAATTATGTGTCTAATTGTGTCTTCTCGCCAAATCTCCAGGGATTTCTCCGCAAAGATTGCCTTTGCAACCGATAGTGTAAAGTCAGAACCAAGGCCAAAATGAAAAAGTAACTTCTCTTACAATAGTTCTTTAAATATACTCTATTTTTTTTTCCAATCTTTTTACACCGTAACATTTAAAGATTGGGAAAAAAAGTTGGAAGAATTGACAGCTTACAGAGTAGAAAGATAGGCTTAAGTAATATAGATTTATGATTTTAGGTTAAGACTATTATAAGAAAAGGGTATAAGTGATAATAATAAATAATATTTAAAGATGTTAAGAAATTACTAAAGATGAGTGATAATGAAACGCAGTAGGGGAGACGTGAGGAAGTCACCCCAACATGATTAGACATAATAAAAGGGAAACTATGATGCTTGTATGTGTTTTCTGTATTGTGTATTTTGTATTTGTGTATTATGTATTATGTATGATGTTAAGTCTTTTTGGTTTTTTTTGTTTAAAACCCAATAAATATAATTTTGAAAAAAAGAAAAAGTAACTTCTCAAGAACTCATCAGAGGTGCTCTGCTTCAAGGCCAAAGGCCAATGTGGTCCAGCATCCCATTTTCCACGGCGGCCAAATGGATGAAGCAAATTTATCTAGACCAGGCGTGAGGAATCTGTGGCCCTCCACCTGTGGCTGCATTACAGTTCCCATCATCCCCAGGCCAATGCTCATGCTTGCTGGGGCTGATGGGAGTTGTAGTTCAGCAACACCTGAACATAAGAAGAGCCTGCTGGATCAGGCCAATGGCCCATTGCGACTAACCTCCCCCTGAAGCTTCCCGCTTCACCCCTTTGACTGTTACTAAGTGTATCTATCACTGAGGTGTTCTGGGTTCGAAATTCCCTTTCGCCCCACCTCTATCCTTTGAGGTCTGTCTGAGTTGTCAATCTCTTTTTATTGTAACCCGGGATATCTTAGTAACAGGGGTTTCTTTTGTCCAGCTGCCTTGACCGCGGTAGATATATATATTCCCAATGCTCCGGGGCTCCTGGGGGTTAACCTGCCTCTCAGCTTGCAGTACTGGGGCCTCTGTCCCTTCAGATCCCCCACTGCATCAGTTAGCTAACTCCTTTAGCAACTGTGCAGCTTTACCAAGGCCTCTACCCTCTTGCCCCTTTTGAGAGAAACCCTGAGACACAAACTATCTCCCTGCAGGTGTGTTTTGTCTCTTCCCTGAGTTCCTTTCCTCATAAGCATTCATATATCGCTGGACCCAACCATAAACGACGATACTTCTTGGCTCAACGAAAACAAGTTTTTATTTTGTACAGAACATAACGTTTCAGATCTTTATTATTCCATTCGCTTAGTTTCCAAACATAAGCATAAACACCTTCAGTTTAACAAACTGATCTTCATCCTATCCTAATCCTACCTATCCTACCCACCACTATCCTGGTCCCACTTCCTCTTTTTCCAGTCACCACTCCCTCCCTCCCTCTTCTCTCACCAAGGGCTGCTCCCTCCTCTTAAAGGGCGGAATGTCCCACCTCCCCCGAGTGAGCTGCCACTCAAACTTGGAGTGAACATTAACTCTTTCAGAGAGTGCCTCAACTGTGGAGACAGAGCAGACCCACCAGCAGCCAGCAACAGCTTCCTGCTGCTTCGTGAAATCATCTAATCCTCTTTGAAAGCCATCCAGGTTGGTGGCAATCACTGCCTCCTGTGGGAGCGAGTTCTATAGTTTAACTGAGCGCTGCCTGAATAAATATTTTATTTTATCTGTCCTGAATCTCCCAACATTCAGCTTGCCAAGAACTGGAAGACACAAGAGATACCAACGATAGATGAATGGCAAATGAAGATGATGGACTTTATGGGAACTCGCCGAGATGACTGGGAGGTTACGTGACCTGAAGGAGGAGGTGGTGGAAGACGATTGGATAAAATTTAAAACTTATATGAAGAAATATTGTAACATTTAGAAAAGTATTTCCCTTAGAAAAGCCATTTTAGGTTATTAGTATTAAAAGGAGGATTTGAAGTTAAAGATAATAAATGTAGGAAAATATTAAAGAATAATTGACAATGATTTAATCAAATTAACAAATGGTTAAAGAGACAATGTTAAATAAACTGCTAAAGATGTAATTTACTGAAATTCAGAAGGAAGTGTCTGAGGGAAGTCACCCAAAGATGAATTGGAAAGTTGGTGTAAACAATGTTCTGTTTGTTTCTTTTCTTTTTGTTTGTCTGTATTGCTGTATTATTTGTTTCTTATAAAATGAATAAAAATTATATTAAAAAAAAAAAAGAATCTCCCAACATTCAGCTTAGAAGGGAAGTTCAAAGGTTCCCCATTCCCAGTCTAGACCCACTGCAGTCTGGCTTCAGGCCTGGATAGCACATTGGGGAAAACCTGGTCACTTCGATTGATCGCAATTTTCTAGAGAGCGTTCTGCCCTCGTCATTCTCCTAGACCTATTGGTAGTTGATCATATGAGGGCTCTGTGGGTTGGGAGAAGAAGGCACTGTGTTGCAATAGTTCTGCTCCTAACTACAGGGCTACTATCAGAGAGCTGTGGTACTTCTGCATATTATTATTATTATTATTATTATTATTATTATTATTATTATTATTATTATTATCTCGGCCTTGAATGGGAAGCCTGGCCTTTGAAAGTCATCTAATCTTACCTATTATGCTGTATCATACTGTATAGTTTTAATCAGTGCTTTTGTACTTGTTTTGTTTTTGCATGGAGTGCCCTATCTGGGTGTATGGAGCAGCCGAGTAATTTCGTTGTCCCCGAAAGGGGACAATGACAATAAATATATTATTATTATTATTATTATTATTATTATTATTCACTTTTCTCAGAGTTTTCCAGAGTTAACCAAAGCGATTGACAACCTAAAAACACAGCTATCCAATTAAAAGGTGGGACTAAGAAATCCTGCCCAGCTAAAAGAGGCCACAGTGCCGCCATTCAAATCAAGGGCCAAAAGCCCAGATAAAGAGGATGGACTTTTCCTGGTGGCTAAAGATAAATGAAGATGGCACCAGGTGAGCTTCCCTGGGGAGAGCATTCCACAGTGGCAAAGGCCCTCTGAGGATGATCCCGGGGCCTGGGTCTCTTCATGTAGAGAGAGGGAGTTCTTGAGCTAGTGGACTCCTGAGCCTCGCAAGGCTTTTAAAGTCAAAGCTAGCAGTTTGAATTGAGCCTGTCAACTAATTGGTAGCCATTGTAGTCATGGCAGGATTGGTGTTACTCAGATCGCCCTGCCCCAGTCATCAATCTGGCCAATGGATTCTGACCCAGCTGGTGGAGCTATGAACCACTGAGCCTCTTGGGCTTGCCGATCGCAACGTTGGCAATTCAAATCCATGCAATAGGGTGAGCTCCCATTCCTCTGTTCCAGCTTCTGCCCAGCTAGCAGTTTGAAAGCATACCAATGTGAGTAGATATATAGGTATCGCTGCGACAGGAAGGTAAACAGCTCTGGCACTTGTCACAGTGTCACATGACCCAGAAAGCTGTCTGCGGACAAACGCCAGCTCCCTTGCCTTAAAGCGGAGATGAGCACTGCACCACAAGGCCAAATTTGACTGGACTCAACCGTCCAGGGGTCCTTTACCTTTACCTACAGTTCCCGAACCATCCTCAAAGGCAGCCCAACATATAACTCACTGCAGTAGTCCAACCAAGAACAGAAGTTGGGCTATTGCAGTTGTGCTTCGGGGTCCTGCAAGGTTCTGCATCATTTGGTTGTGTGGCATATGTCAGTCAAATCCAACATTCTAAGAGAGGACTAACTGCCTCTATGTGTCAGTCAGTTTGGTCCATTGGTTGGTTAGGCTGCTGCTGATTGAAGTGTTAAGTAGTCAATGCTCTGATGGAGTCTTTTTAGGACTCACTAATATCTAATATATAGTTTATATCTTTTGTAACCTAAGTATGTACTCAATGAATCTGACTAGTTTATTTTGTTATCATTCAGATTCATGTGTATTTTTCTTTTAATAGGGACAAAAGGGATTAACAATCAAGAAAGCAGGAAGGTAAACGACATAATTATTAAAAAGGACTCAAACGAGTCAGCAATCCCACTTGCTGCTATGTAAATTTAAATAAGGAGACGTTTAACCCTGCTATCTATATATATAAAATTGTTCAAGTTGGATGTTTGTTAGCAATCGCTTTTCTCTGTAACCCCTTGATCGAGTCCATTCAAATTTGGACACAACGTTCCATGCCCATATGGGAGTGATCATATGTACTTACATTGCACAAATACCACACCTTTCCCAGGTAAAAATGTGATTTTGTGCAAAAAAATAGCGCCCTCCAGTGGAGGTTAAACAGCACAACCCAAACCTTATAGACTAAAATAGTAGTAATAAACAGTTGTAGAAACGAAGACAAAAACGGGAGGGGAAAACGGAGAACACATAGACTGAACTTCAACGAGATAAGGTGTAAGTAAACATACACTTTCTCTTTCATACTGTATCTTACTTTTGCATTTCACCAAATCAGCCACAGCAAGGTGTGGCCGGGTCAGCTAGTATTATATATAAATGTTCCTACAGGTTGGAGGAGTTATCTGTTATTGCACGACGTGGTAGGCAGGTTGTGTCTCCTTTTTTGTCTGGTTTTTTATTTTGTTGTACTTATTTTGCCATAGTGGGTGAACGTTGCCAGTTTGTCCTCCATGAAAAAGCTATTTTGTGGTGCCCACAACAGTGTCTTACTTTTCCAAATGTGCACCCAACCAAGCCCAAAAATTTTGGGAGACCCCAAGCGCCAGGAAAGACTACTTGTTTTCTCTCCACTTCACTATGAAACATTCACCTCCCACTTCTCTCTCAGCGGAAAACTGTTCCAAATGTTCAAGGCTAACTAGATAAATCTTGATTTTGATAATAGACTTCAGGTAGAGCACTCCAGAAAGGGCGGGAAATTACTGAGGCTCACCAGTCCCAAAATGGCACTGCAGGGGTGAAGCCAGTGACAAAAAAGAATTCCTAAAATGCTCAACCAACAGCACATTAATAATAATAAGAAACCCTACCCCATCCCACTAAAAGATCAGCACCACGGTCAAGGCCAGCTTAACTACCAAATTCAGGTAAGTAGCCGTGTTGGAAAACTGAGTTGGAAAACTCAGCAGTGGCCAGAGGATTGGAGAAGATCAGTCTACATCCCAATCCCAAAGAAGGGCAGTGCCAAAGAATGCTCCAACTACCGCACAATTGCGCTCATTTCACACGCTAGCAAGGTTATGCTTAAAATTCTACAAGGCAGGCTTAAGCAATATGTGGACCGAGAACTCCCAGAAGTGCAAGCTGGATTTCGAAGGGGCAGAGGAACCAGAGACCAAATTGCAAACATGCGCTGGATTATGGAGAAAGCTAGAGAGTTCCAGAAAAACATTTACTTCTGCTTCATTGACTACGCAAAAGCTTTTGACTGTGTTGACCACAGCAAACTATGGCAAGTTCTTAAAGAAATGGGAGTGCCTGATCACCTCATCTGTCTCCTGAGAAATCTCTATGTGGGACAAGAAGCTACAGTTAGAACTGGATATGGAATAACTGATTGGTTCAAAATTGGGAAAGGAGTACGACAAGGCTGTATATTGTCTCCCTGCTTATTTAACTTATATGCAGAATTCATCATGCGAAAGGCTGGACTGGATGAATCCCAAACTGGAATTAAGATTGCCGGAAGAAATATCAACAACCTCAGATATGCTGATGATACAACCTTGATGGCAGAAAGTGAGGAGGAATTAAAGAACCTTTTAATGAGGGTGAAAGAGGAGAGCGCAAAATATGGTCTGAAGCTCAACATCAAAAAAACTAAGATCATGGCCACTGGTCCCATCACCTCCTGGCAAATAGAAGGGGAAGAAATGGAGGCAGTGAGAGATTTCACTTTCTTGGGTTCCATGATTACTGGAGATGGTGACAGCAGTCACGAAATTAAAAGACGCCTGCTTCTTGGGAGAAAAGCAATGACAAACCTAGACAGCATCTTAAAAAGCAAAGACATCACCTTGCCAACAAAGGTCCGTATAGTTAAAGCTATGGTTTTCCCAGTAGTAATGTACGGAAGTGAGAGCTGGACCATAAAGAAGGCTGATCGCCGAAGAATTGATGCTTTTGAATTATGGTGCTGGAGGAGACTCTTGAGAGTCCCATGGACTGCAAGAAGATCAAACCTATCCATTCTTAAAGAAATCAGCCCTGAGTGCTCACTAGAAGGACAGATCCTGAAGTTGAGACTCCAGTACTTTGGCCACCTCATGAGAAGAGAAGACTCCCTAGAAAAGACCCTGATGTTGGGAAAGATGGAGGGCACAAGGAGAAGGGGACGACAGAGGACGAGATGGTTGGACAGTGTTCTCGAAGCTACTAGCATGAGTTTGGCCAAACTGCGAGAGGCAGTGGAGGATAGGTGTGCCTGGCGTGCCTTGGTCCATGGGGTCACGAAGAGTCGGACACGACTGAACGACTGAACAACAACAACAACAACAACAGCCGTGTTGGTCTGATGCAGTCGAAATAAATTAAAAAATTTAAAAAATGTCCAGTAGCACCTTTCGTGTGCATGCATCTGAAGAAGTATCTGAAGAAGTGTGCATGTACATGAAAGCTTATACCCAGAACAAACTTAGTTGGTCTCCAAGGTGCTACTGGACATTTTTTTAATTTTAAAATTTATTTTAACTACCAAAGGCATGTATAGACGGAAATGTCTTAGCCTGTCACCTAAAATGGAGAATGATGACACCAAGCACATTTCTGGGGCGGGGGAGTTCCACAGTTTAGCTCCAGAAACAGCCATCCTTCCTGACTTTCATGTAGGGGCCAAATCACAGGGCTGAAATTTTATGAGGCCCCAGGAGGAGCCAGGGACAAAACTGTGGCAAATGAAGGCAGAGTTTGGCATAATCAAGCAGCAATTAACGACTCGTATTGTGACTCAGCCACCCCATGTTAAGCAGAATCTCTGCATTCCAAATCACTAAGGGATATCACCCGGCATGCCTCACATTTTACTTATCTGCTCTTGTTTCGTCTTCCCTCGTCTTGTCACAGCTTGTATCATATTCCTCCAAAAACCCATCTTTCTTCCCTGCTCATTTTATATTCACTTTTTCCTCCTTCCCCCCCTCTCTTATTCCTTTACTCTCTTTCCCTGAGTTGTTGTAATTTTAGGTGTTAACCCTTTATCACTCACCCTAATTTCCCACAACATATCCTCTTGCCCTTTCCCCTCAGATCAGAGAGACCTCCCTTCCTTCTTTAAACTTGCCCTCCTTCAGCCTCTCTGTCTCCTGGACACCTTTATGTCACTTTAAACCTTCGTCCAAGCAAAGAGCTATGTATGGCAGGAGGACGGGTGAATTAGGAGGCACTGGGTGGGCTGTGGCACTGAGGCCCACTGCTGGACCATGGGCCAGTCATTCAGAAGAGCTAGGAAAGGTCATGCCAACCTCCCATGCCCCTCTCTGACCCATGTCACAATGCAGTGGGAAGTTCTTCAAATATCTAAAGGGCTGTCACATGGAAGATGAAGCAAGTTTGTTTTCTTCTGCTCTGGAGGGTACGACCTGAAACAATGGATTCAAGTGACAAGAAAAGTGATTCAGATTAAACTTTAGGAAGAATTTTCTGACAGCTGCTCTACAATGTAAATGACTCCCTTAGGAGGAAGTGGACTCTACTTCCTTGGAAGTTTTTAATTGGAGTTAGGCTGGCCATCTGTCATGGATGCTTTAGTTGTGGTTTCTGCATTGCAGGGGGTTGGACTAAATGACCCTCAGCGTCCATCCCATTCTACATTTCTATTGTTCTATGATTCATTTAAACATGTATTTCTTCAGCTCTACACCTGGCGCCATAAAGGGAGTTCAACATGGTGTGAAGGCAGATATAATTATTAAAAATAATGGTGATTTCTTTGTCATCGTCTTGCCGAGGCTCAAGAGGAATAAAATCATATTTGAGTTCAACAGTCACCAACAACATGATGATACTTCATCAAAGTCAGCCAGAAGAGACTGGTAAATAAATACGTCTCCACTGTGCCACTGAGGGTGGGGTGGGGCTATGCTGCCCACGTGGGGCTGAATTGAATCCTCTTTGGCTCTCAAGCCATGTATGCCAGGCATGTTCCCTGTGATTAAGTCACTGCAGCCTGGGTCTTCCAAGCAGATTTTGGCTGCTGGTAATTTGCTGGCTGTGCTGCTGATAGGACTCAAGAAGGAGGTTGGAGTAAAAGGCAGGCACATAATAAGTCACCTTCTGCTGTTCCTGTTGCTACTACCTGAAGCAACACCAGAGATGCTGAACTCAAAATGCCCATTGACTTTGATAAGCGATCCAAATGAAGCCTGGAATTGGTACAGGCCAGGAGACTACCACATTAGTGGGGTCATATCCGCGGCACCTCCTGTGTTCAAACCAAGCGTCTTCAATGAGCCTCCTTTTACCAGAGTTTATGCGTAAGTCCTTATGTGCCTACTGTTGTAAAAGCTTTATGCAAATTGAATAAGACCTCATGGACACCAAAGTCAGTGTCTACCGGGCTTGAGAGTGGCCAGGATTTTTGCTTGAGGGGGCAGGCTTTTGTTTGGGGGGACAGAGACTCAGCTAGTTAACTATTTTAATTGATTTGGGGGGGCAGCTACCCTTCCTGCCTCCCCTTGGCTAGGGCATGCTACCAGACACGTCTCCTCATTTCTGGTTCTTTTGTTTGGTAAATCATGTCTTCTATTTTCCTCCCTTTGGAGGAAAATGTTCAGATTCATTCCGAATATTACATACTCATCTACTGCAAACTGTGTGCTTTCACCCACACTATTATGACATTTGCATTAGAATACCCCATTCTTCTAATATTTGGACAGAAAGGGGTTGGTGGATCTCAGGTGTGAAGACTCATTTAATGATTTCTGCCCCCCATCACAGGTAAGGATGACACAAAATTGTCTCTGTGTGGAAAGAAACAGGATGTCAAGGTGACATACAGTTTTTTTCCAGGATGGCACCCCCGGCATACTGGCATATCCTTTCCTTCTTGTTTGCCGTTCGGGAAGTCAATCAGAACCACAGGCTTTTCCCCAATCTCACCCTGGGCTATGACATCTATGACAACTATTACGATGCCAGAAAGACTTATGGTGCCATGGTGGACCTGCTCTGCCCTGGGCAGGCAAACATCCCAAACTATTACTGTGGACCATGGAATAAAGTATTGGCCATTATTGAGGGGGCTGACTCTGACAAATCCAAAGATATTTCCACCATGTCAAGCATCTACAAAACCCCACAGGTATGAATGTCAGGAGGGAAGAAAAAATCCTGAATATTATTTTCATTTTCTTTGGAGAGATGTGAAAACGTCATTCCTGCTTCTTAGACAAATCCACCCTCTCTTAACAAAAATGACTCAGGAGATGCTGGACTCATCCACACTTCCTCCTATCCCATGGCTAGAAAGCCTGGGTCTGAGCGGCTTTCCTTTACCCTCTGCTTTTTAAGCACGAGTCCAAGCAATTTCTCCCTTATCCTATTCCTTTCCCATGGAAAACCCTGTGTTTTATGGCGATGGATCTTTGAGGAAATTGTCAAAACTAATGCAGAATAATGGAAAAGGTAATGAAAGCTAGTGCCGTGTGAGATACAAATGAACAAATATGCAAAAGGAACTATTAAAGAAACAAGAGGCAAAATACAAAAAAGTGCATGACAAAGCAATGGAACTTCATCTTCTCTGAAACAATCTCTGTATGCTCAGGCTAAGCATTTCTTAAATGTCTTCACAAATTTTGGTACCCAGATGTGTGAACTTTCTTCTAAGTGGCCATTTCGGTTTCTGTCTGGCCGGAACCCCCACCCCCCGAAATGATCTATTCTTGTTATATGCTTTCAGTCTTAATCAGAACTCTAGCCACATAAGATTCCTGCATTTCAAGGGGTTGAACTAGATGGCTCTTGTGGTCCATTCCAATTCGACGATTCTATGATTCACTAGTATTGTATCTAGTGTTGATGAAATACAGGGGATGCAGTATAAAAATGCAGAACCACACTTTTGTGGTTCGGTGGAAAGCATTTAAATGTTCATATTCAAAGCACAGTAATCAGTTCTTGATAGAGAATGGAGGAAGGATTTGTCCACCTCCACAGGAGCTCAACACAATGTCATCTAGAGGAGAAACAACTAGGATGAGAACCCAAATGAATTCTAATATTTAAAGATGAAACATAAATAAGGCAGTAAAAAGTTATGATTTTGCATTGTGCCTTTGTAAACACAAAATGAAATGTGTTGTTGTTGTCAAACTACCCGGTATATTTATTCTCCAAAGATTAGTAGTACACTTTGTACATTTATTTGTGATAAATCTTAAGAAAAGTGAGCTGATGGTATCAGGAAGAGGATTTCATCTTCCAGATATGAGTTTATGCCACAAGGCATATCTTTTATCTTGTACAAGCAACGGGAAAGTTTCTTCTACTACAAATACCTCAGCAATCTAGTGTAGTCACCCATTTAGACATTTATGTAGCATTTATGGCAACTAATTTTAGGATTTAATTTTATATAGAAGAACTGGTGGCTGTTATAGATCTAATGTGAGCTAAAAATGTTCATTGTAATTGTTTATGTCCTATTCCCATTTTTAAAAATTCTGTTATTTAATCTTAAATGTGACACTTTAATGCAGAAATAATGAAGAGATCATACACAATTAAATAAAACTGCTACAAGAAACATCTTCTAAAAACAGTAACAAAATGCAATCAGGGCATAACATAAAGAAAAAACAACCCATTCCAAAGACTCTGTCACCTTTTTTTGAAAGCAAAGAACTAAATATGGGGTGTTCTTAAGCTTCCTGGGGTAAAGCTCCTTAGCCCCCATGAAACTGTGTCTTTTCTCTTTTTCCCTGCTTCTCTGTTTCAGAGAAAAGTTATCATTCAGGCAAGTAAAAAGTACTATATTTGGGGTTTTGTTGGGGGTGACAACACTAATCTCTTCTGTTCTTTACTAGGTCAGTTATGGTTTTGTTTCTGACGCTCTTATGGACAAAACTCAGTTCCCTTTTGTCTACCGAATGGTCCCCAAAGAAGAACATCAGTATCTGGGGATAGTCCAACTCCTCCTGCACTTCAACTGGACTTGGATTGGCCTCGTTGCTCCAGACACCAACAATGGAGAGAGGTTCATGAGGACCTTGAGGCCGCTGCTAATCAGGAACACAATTTGTGCTGCCTTCTCACTTACCATGCCAGTACAGAATACGGGAATAAGGGTGCCTTTAAAAACATTATTCACGTGGAAGAAAGTCAATGTATTAGTCTACTATGGGGAGATACGCTTCTTCTATAGTTCAATATATAATTTGCAAGAAACAGTTAAAATGCTTATAAGGCCCATTTTGGGAAAAATCTGGATCACAACAGCTTTGTGGGATCTCACCTTGAACTTGTCTTATGATCTGCTTTCTCCCCTGCACATTCATGGGTTTTTTTCTTTCCTAACTCGTAATAAAAGAGGGCCAAACTATAACTATTATGAAGCATTTCTCATTCCTATGTTTCAGTTTGCAGAGAAATCATTTAAATGTTCATATTCAAAGCACATACTGTCTGTGAAGGGAAGGGAAAGGTGCAGGGAAGTTGACATTATGGAGTCCCTGCCTAACGAAGTGATTGAAAAAACCCTGTCTCTGGATAATTACAGTATATACAACCTTGTCCTTGCTCTGGCACGGGCCTTAAAGGCTGCACTTTCCTCCACATCCACTCAGATGGTGGTGAAGGGTAAAAAGAGGATGGAATATCGAAGGATACAGTCTTGGCAGGTATTCCTGTTTCCCTCACAGTAATCTTTTCTCAACAGGAATCAGTGCTGTGAATTCCATTATCAGGTGAAGTCAGGCACCTCAACACTGACTTTACTTTGCCTGCATTTACTGTACTGTTACCCACAGCCTAATTTAGCTGCTGGTGAAACTACCTCCACTTTACCACCTGATCCCTCGGCAAGGCTTCCTGCTATTATTACCCAAGGAGGCTAATGTCTACACAAAACTTCTAGCCACCTTAGTTTCACAAATAGCTAGCTGATGCTTGCAGAATTCTTCATTTATGGATCTCATGGCTTTAATCTGTAACAAAAGGCAGAATCAGAAACAGTGGGACACAGATCCATTGCCCAAACACACACAAAGTCTCAGTCTGTACAAACGCCTTCAGAGATTAGGCCAAGTTATCTAGATGGTTTTCTTCTTTTCTAAATGTGCATGCATTCTTTCTAGCTTCACCCTTTCCTAGGAAATTCCCAATTTTACAATAATTCCATGGAAGGAGTGTATTTGGATGAGAATGGGCAGTTGACAGTCAAATCTGAGATTGTGAATTGGGTGCCATTTCCCAACAAATCCTTTGGTGCCGTGAAATTTGGAAGCATAAGCAGACAGGGATCCTCAGGCACAAAATTCACCATTGACCAAGAGGCTCTTCAGCGGTCCAGGCTGTTCAACCAGGTTTGGAAAAACCATTCATTGCATTGTATTCCCTTTTAGAGATTTGTTAACTTCTGAGACTCTGTTGGGGAACACAACAATAAAACTGCTGCCTAGACAATTAATGGGCTAACACTATATGGGGGAGGAGATGAATGGAGGAAAGACAAAATAAGAAACATGAAAATGGATGAGCAGGTTGGCTTACGACTGAGGCATGGCTTTGCAGTGGCCAGGAAGCAACCCAGACTTCAGAATTGAGTATCACACAGCTGCTCCAAATACCTTTCTGTTTCAGCTTGTTTGTTTCTCTGGATTTTGATATTTGTAAACGGTTTCCATGACTGCAGACTTTGTACTGTGTTTACTAGACCTTTATAATAATGGAAGACAGCACTGACTCCCAAACCCAAAGCCATGTAATTCTCTCTTCTTGATTATCTCTTTCTGCCCCAACTGTGTCCCAAAGACTATGACCCTCTGTCTTGTCCCATGGGTCACAAAAAGCATCTACACCAAAGCTGTGTCTATTCCAAATAGACTGAGACTGTACACTAGCCCAGAAGTTACTTGGCGACAGTCTTTCATTGATGTTTTCTGTCTTTCTGGTCAGACCCTTCCTCATTCCAGGTGTACCAAAAGCTGTCGCCCTGGATATGCCAAGAAGGTTCAGGAAGGGAAACCGATTTGCTGCCATGCTTGTGCTCCATGTGCGGAAGGGATAATCTCCACTCAGGAAGGTAGGAGACTTCAGAGGAATGTGTAGCAAAAAGTACAATAATATATGTCTTTTGTTGATGAATATTCAAGTATAATCTTATGGTTGAATTTAATAAATGTTCAACAGTAATGTACATAATCTTAATAAAGCTTTCCAGGTACCACTGAGACAGCCTTGAGCATGTAAGAATTAGGCAGTGTTGCTGCATCCGATAGGCTCCTTTAAACCAGTCAGTGTGGCAAAGTAGCTAGGATGTTTGGTTTGTACTATGAAGATATGCTCCTCCAAGGATTTTTTAAATGTGATTTACAACCATCTGACAACACCTGGTGTTAGAGGTGAGATCAGATGTAGCTGTAATCTTTGAGCTTCTAGATCAGGGGTAGGCAACCTAAGGCCCGTGGGCCTGATGCGGCCCAATCGCCTTCTCAATCTGGCCCACGGAGAGTCTGGGAATCAGCGTGTTTTTACATGAGTAGAATGTGTCCTTTTATTTAAAATACATCTCTGGGTTATTTGTGGGGCCTGCCTGGTGTTTTTACATGAGTAGAATGTGTCCTTTTATTTAAAATGCACCTCCGGGTTATTTGTGAGGCATAGGAATTCGTTCATTTCCCCCCCCCCAAAAAAAAAAATAGTCCAGCCCACCACATGGTCTGAGGGACGGTGGACTGGCCCATGGCTGAAAAAGGTTGCTGACCCATGTTCTAGATCACTCCAAGCTCTTCCTTGGGACATGAATAAGGGGGTATCTGCACTAGGGACCTACACAGAAAGGACCAACTCTTTGTGTGGATTAGCAGAAACAGCAAGTCCCATCACTGTGTCCATTTGCAGGAGTTGGCTGGATTCAAAATTGACCAGCTTCTTTTGCTAGTATGCAGGAATATGTTCAAGTAGACACTCTTCTTTTTCCAGATGCAGACCACTGCACCAAATGTCCAGAAGATCAACATCCTAACAAAGACAGAGATCAATGCATCCCCAAGATTATCATCTTCCTGTCCTATGATGAATATCTGGGGACCCTCTTGGCTTCCACTGCCCTGTTTTTGTCCTTAATTACAGGCCTTGTTTTAGGAATATTCATTAAATATCTTGACACTCCCATAGTCAAAGCCAACAACAGGGACCTTTCCTACATCCTCCTTGTCTCCCTCCTCCTGTCCTTTTTGTCCTCCTTTCTGTTTATAGGCCGGCCAAGGAAAGTGACCTGCCTTCTCAGGCAGACAGCCTTTGGTATCATCTTCTCAGTTGCTGTCTCTTCTTTGTTAGCAAAAACTATTACCGTTGTGCTGGCCTTCCTGGCCACTAAGCCAGGAAACAGGGTGAGGAGATGGCTGGGAAAGAGTCTGGCCAACTCCATTGTCATTTGCTGCTCTGGAATCCAAATTCTCATCTGTGTCATCTGGCTGGGTACCTCTCCTCCTTTCTCAGACTCTGACATGCACTCCCAGGTTGGAGAGATCATCCTGCAATGCAACGAAGGATCTGTTGCCATGTTTTACACTGTCCTTGGCTACATGGGCTTCCTGGCTGCCATCTGCTTCACAGTGGCTTTCCTAGCTAGGAAGCTGCCTGGGGCTTTTAATGAAGCCAAGATGATCACCTTCAGCATGCTGGTCTTCTGCAGTGTTTGGGTGTCCTTTGTGCCCACCTACCAGAGCACCAAGGGGAAATACATGGTGGCCGTGCAGGTTTTCTCTATGTTGGCCTCCAGTGCTGGGCTTCTGGGCTGCATCTTCCTTCCCAAGTGTTATATTATTGTACTCAGGCCTAGTCTGAATACAAAGGAAAACCTGACTACAAAGGCTTAATGTGGCACCTGATTCCTAAAATTTGGTTTTGGTTTTTGAAATTGATAGCCAGCATTGTTGTAATAAAGCCATAATACATGAGTTGGGAATGTAGCTCCTTAAAAGCTATTGTTTTGGAAATCGGAACACAAAATTATCATTTTAATCATATTCCACCCTTTCCACTGTTCATTTTTCTCCTGCTAATCCTTATTTATGAATTGTTTTCTGAAGACTCGTGGTATGTTTATCCTAATAAGAAATCATTATCATAATTCAATAATAATGAATGCTGTTCATTAAGAAAATAAAACTATCTTAGATAGTATCTATATATATATAAATGTTCCCATTGCATGCGCGGCGGACCCAACCGTGCTCCGTAACTGATGGACCGAATCGCATCAAATTTAGGACACAGCGTAGCATGACCATCAAGGAAGGATCTGGCGTAATAAAAATTCAGAAAAAGCACACCTTTCATACCTAAAATAATGATTAAACGCAAAAAAATGTGACGCGCATATATGACATCACCACCAGAAGCTCTCAAGACACCAGCAGCATCCAATAGAAAGGCTCATCGCAGGGCAGCATCATATCTCAATGGACTCTTCAGGCCAGGGCCGCAAGGATGTCTGGGAAATAGAGTTCAAAGAATCGATCTCCTGCCTCTTTCCCTGATAGTCAACTCTGCTTTTAATAGGCTTTTAATAGCCGCAAGGCACGCTGGGAAATGGGGGCAGCTGCCTCTCACAGTTAACTAGGCCGGACCTGCAAGGTGTTGTAAGAATATCAAGGTCTTATCTATATATATATAATTGTTCATAAGTGTGCCAATCAAAACAAGGCCACATGTCTGAAGACAGGCCACAGGCCTGCCTCCATTTTCACTCCCAAACTGACAAACTGTTTCTCTGCAAGGATTGGCTAGGAAACAGGGAAATGTAAATATCTCTTTTGTCAAAGGCACGCTGGGAAATGGAGGCCGCTGCCTCTCGCAGTTAACTAGGCCGGACCCGCAAGGCACACTGGGAAATGGAGTCAAGGCGCCCTGTGGGTGAACTAAGCTCTTTCACCCAAACCGCAAGGCATGCTGGGAAACGGTGGGCTTATTATCCCAACCAACCGCGCGGCGTCAGAGGCCTCCTTCATCGGCTTTTTCTGCCACAGGCCGCAAGAGGGCACCTGAGCATGTGCAGAGTGCACATGACGCAGGTGGGGGTTTATTTTGGCTGCGGCTGCTACTGATGGTAATAAGCATAAAATCAGCCACAGCAAGGTGTGGCCAGGCCCGCTAGTTATAAATAAATTGCTTATGCATTGTTTTTCAAAATGAAAAGAAATCTATTTCTTTGGCATCTCTTTATTTCTTGCTGTGCATATCAAGAGAGTCACCTTGAATTTTTGTGCCATGGGCGTTCTTCATGTGGTTGTTGTTGTTCAGTCGTTCAGTCGTGTCCGACTCTTCGTGACCCCATGGACCAGAGCACGCCAGGCACGCCTATCCTTCACTGCCTCTCGCAGTTTGGCCAAACTCATGTTAGTAGCTTCGAGAACAGAGCTTCATGTGGTACAAGGTGCCAAACATTTTTAAAGCAGATGACACACAACAAGCATGAATCATGTCCAAAATATACTGGATAATTTCAAAATATGCAAGGAGATATTAGCAAGTTATTAAAATAGATTTGCACCTTTCAAATCAGTTTGTCTAGTACTTATTTTGCTTTGCACCTTTATATAGCAGTTGATGCACAATTGGTGCACGAGTCATGTCCTCAAATATTCTGGAAAGTTTTACACTTAAATTAGAAGAGATAACAAGACCGGTTCAAACCAGCTGTACTCAGCTTCTCTGAAGCAATAACCCAAACATCAGGAACCTTCTACTTGTTTCTTTCACACTGAAAAGCTTCCAGAACCCTCTTGAATTAATTAGAATAGGAAAGATCTCCACACATCAGATCAATGCTTTCTGTCCTAAGAAATGCAAACTGACAGAACCAGCATAAGAAGAATTGATATCCTCCTTCCTTAAACTCCTGGATGAAGAACAACACAGGATTACGGACAAATTAGACAAGCTACAATTTAAATTAAGGTATTTATGGACACGTACCCAACAAAATCCTGGGGGAGATAAAAGATAGATACTCTGAGGGAGACAGCAGCACAACACAACATACAGGTACCTGCTGCTGTAACTGTTGACACTGGTCTGTGAGCTGCCATCACTGAACCAACTGCTAAAACTGCCACAGAGTGCATGACATCACAGAATTCTACAGCCCTTGCAATTAACCCTTGACGCATGCATTTTGGATGCTAACGTCCCACAACAGGGACATTCATTCTCTACATCCCAGCAGTGCCCCCAAGCAGCTTCTTCTTGCACTGCTCCCTCCTGAACCAATCATGCTGAGAAGGAAGATAATTATGGCTTAAGTCGGATTGACTCAAGGAAAATTAAACTATCTTATCCTGGATATGCACTGTGGTGTGTGGTTTTTAAAATATATACCACGTTGTTCAATTTTGCAAAGAAGTGGTGTAACATGAGGCCATTTCTTTGGACCATTAACACACAGAGGATTAAAGTGAGGGGAAATGATGACTCTGTGTGTCTTTGAGTACCCACTAGTGGAGGAACAATGGGAGTCAACGTCTGGCACATAGCTAAGTCCAGAGGGAGATATTTGTCCGGAGATTACCAACTGATTGCCTGTTGGGGTACATCCGTGAGCATAGGTGTGCGTACGTGTCACTACGCCTAAGAGTTTATGGCTGCCGTCAAGTGGTCTGAAAGCTCATGCCTTTAGGTTTAAAATGGCGTTGAGAGCGAGAGAATCCGTAAAGGCAATGATTTTATATGAATTTCTAAAGATTTAGGGCTCTCCGCAAAGGAATATGGCTTAGAAGTGACCCTTTCCGGCTCTCCGTTCTATCCAATTGTCTCTCGCTGCAATGTATCCAGTTTTAATTCAAAACAGGTGGCGCTGTGGGTTAAACCACAGAACCTAGGGCTTGCTGATCAGAAGGTCGGCGGTTTGAATCCCTGCGACGGGGTGAGCTCCCGTTGCTCGGTCCCAGCTCCTGCCCACCTAGCAGTTCGAAAGCACGTCAAAGTGCAAGTAAATAAATAGGTACCGCTCGGCGGGAAGGTAAACGGTGTTTACCACACAGGGATTACCTAAAGGTAAAGGGACTCCTGACCATTAGGTCCAGTCGCATGGGCGTAGCCAGGGGGGGGCAGACGGGGGCAATTGCCCCCCCCTAGAAGGCAGCTGCCCCCCATAGCTGCTGCCACCACCACCACCCCGTCTGTCTCCTGGGTCTGGCTGCTACCGTTGCTGAGTGCTGCTTGTTTGCTGAGACTGAGCGAAGAGGGAGTTTGCTGGGTAAAAACGCCTGGAGAGGAGACGTTGAGATCTCCTTGATTCCCCCCCCCCCCCAAGTTTCCTTATCAGTCTCCATTTGAGACTGCTTGATAAGAAGCAGGCTACACTGTGAACTATTAACGCCTAATCCCAGTTGATCATCGAGAGGTTTTGGTCCCTAAAACTGCCTCCTGCCCCTCCCCCTCGTCCCACCTTTCATTGTATGATCTCTGGAAGGGAAGAACGACCTTTCTCTGCTGCTGTTTTGATCCACAGCGATCTTTTTGTGAGTGACTTTACCCCTTTGTCTTTTGCCTTTAACCCCCCCCCCCAGCCTTTTTTTAACCCCTAAAAAAACGTGTTTGCTTGGGTGATTTTTCAAATCTTTCGTGTGCTGAAGAAGTGTGCATGCACATGAAAGCTCATACCAAGAACAAACTTATTTGGTCTCTAGGGTGCTACTAGAAGGATTTTTATTTATTTATTTATTTTGTTTTGACTATGGCAGACCAACACGGCTATCTACCTGTAACTTGCTTGCAAGTAATTAAAGTAAATTATAAGCTATTTAGCCATAAAGTGTTAGTGTTCTGATATGCTGCTGCATGGAAGAGGTGTGAGTTGCTATGTCTCCTTGCTTTCAGATTCTTATAAAGCGGTTGAGAAGTAAAGGAATATTAAAGAGATGCCAACTTATGTGACCAACACCTGTGCAGACTGCACCTGTGAAACTTATATTATTGTTCCTAGTAATTTCACTGCTTGAGTTCTGAAATTGTCAAAACCTCATAGGAAAAGCCTGTGTGGATAAAGATTGGTTTAATTATCCTAACAGGAGTTATAATTTTTTTACTGTTTGATATTTTGTTTTGAGGTGGAATGTGCTGCTGCTTGTGAGACCAAAAATATTTTTTTGGGTGGGTGGGGACCTGCTTTAAATAAGAGTTACCTTAAAAGGCTAACAAATTTAGTATGGTGTAAGCCAGTGGTGTCCAAACTTTTCAAAGAGGGCCAGATTTGATGAAGCGAAGGGCCGTGAGGGCTGACCAAAGTTGTTAACCTTTTTTTTTAGGGTTGAAGTTGTTGAGGTTTTTTTAAGGATTTTACCCCAGGAAATAACTGCCACAGGGGCTGGATTAAACCAACTGGTGGGCCAAATTAGGCCCCCGAAATGGATTTTGGACATGCCTGGCTGAAATATCAATTCAATGGAGCTGAATAAATAAATAGCTGCTGTGGTGTTTTTTTGTTTTGTTTTTTATTTTGGTAAACCACTTTGCAGGTTTTTAAAAATAATTTTATTAAATAAATAAACAATACAGTGGTACCTCTGGTTACGTACTTAATCTGTTCCGGAGGTCCGTTCTTAACCTAAGGTACCACTTTAGCTAATGGGGCCTCCCCCTGCCGCTGTGCCGCCAGAGCAGAATTTCTGTTCTTATCCTGAAGCAAAGTTCTTAACCTGAAGCGTTCTTTCTGGGTTAACGGAGTATGTAACCTGATGCGTATGTAACCCGAGGTACCACTGTAAATATAAATAAAATAACACAAGCCAAAACAGTCCATCCTGTAGATTTAAGTATCTGTCCATAGTCACCTACTTGTTATCAGAGTCCCAGAATCCACATTCGTTTGTAAGAAAATATGAAATAATGTAAAACCTTTTTTGCAGGCAAAAAACAACAACACACAATGTTGGGGGGGGGGGATGACAAGAAATTTCTGCACCGGGTACCACCTGACCTTCCTACGCCTCTGTGCCGAGCGGAGCGCGGCGCCCGGGGGAGCTTTGGAGTGAAAGGCGCCGCCGCGCATAAAGTTGCCCTTGCGCCCGCCCAGGCTTGCCCGGGGAAAAGGCTTCCCAGGGATCGGGAGAGATGCGCCCCTATTTTGGGGAGTGAGGCTGTGCCCCTGTTTTTTTTTTTAGGGGGTCCGTTTCCTTCGCCTTTGGAAACACCTGCACCGACTCCTCGGGGATTGAAACGAAAGTTTTGAACAAGTTTTCTTCAAACCCAATAAAAATGATATTAGCATAAGACATGTAACTAGAATAAAAATTAAAATTAAAAATTAAAAATAAAAAAAATCAAGCAAATAATTGTAATAACTAACGTAATAAAGCACTGCTATAATTATATATAATTTTCTTAAAATTTTGGTTTTATTCACCTTTTCCATGCTGAAATGTCACAACCTGAACGACCATGGCTTGCCCCCCCCTAGTTTTGATCCTGGCTACGCCCCTGTCCAGTCGTGTCCGACTCTGGGGTTGCGGCGCTCATCTCGCATTATTGGCCGAGAGCCGGCGTACAGCTTCCGGGTCATGTGGCCAGCATGACTAAGCCGCTTCTGGTGAACCAGAGCAGTGCACGGAAACACCGTTTACCTTCCCGCCGGAGCGGTACCTATTTATCTACTTGCACTTTGATGTGCTTTGTGGTTTAAACCCACAGAGCCACCTGGGTCCCTCCCCTTTACCTTTACGTTTACCTAATTTTGAGTGGATTATGTGTAACATAGTTTCGGTTCCATTGTTCTCCCAGCGGGGTGCCTGTCAGTATCTTGTCAGCAGGTAACGAAGCATGCAGAGAGAGCTGAGCTGACAGGATGAATGCATGATTCTGATTGGACAGAGCCTTCCCCATTGAGAAACATGGCCCATAGGAGATACAGGGTAGACCGTAACGAAACACCGCATGAGGGAAGAAAGCCTTTATTTTCGTGGGGATTTGGGGGGCTTCTGTGTGGTGCTTTTGGGACAACGTGGTAGAGGAGGAAGAGGTAAACTTCATCTGGGAAGGGGTCCATTGAAGGCATTGCTCCGTCCCCGCAGGTTTACTCGGGAGGAGACCTCTTTAAGGTGACCCCCCTTCCCATTCCTTATCAGGGTGTAGGAGGGTCTCTTTTCCCTCCCCTTCCCCTTTTATTGCCCCCCTCTATTTTCCCACTCTCCCTCTTTACATCTTGATCCTCTGCCTCCCTGGCTCGAGATTATTCCACTTTCCTTGTGTGCAATAGAAAGGGGTTTTTTTGGGGGGGGGTTCCTCCACCGACGCCCCTCCTCCCTATTCCGAATCTACCCTTTTGGCGGCACATTTAGAAGCGACACTTCCGGTTCCTTTTGAGATGCGCTTGCCCCTAGAGCTAATAATAATAATGTAATAATATTTTTTTATTTGTACCCCGCCCATCTGGCCGGGTCTCCCCAGCCACTCTGCAGCTACGTCCGCAGAGCTGCCTTTGGCCTCCTGCTCTTGGGGCTCCAGAGGGACATGGCCCCCCTCCTTCCTCCCCCCCCAGCAGGGGGTCGAGATGGCTGCGGGAGGTGCATCATATCTTGGGGGGAATCTGAGTTTGTGGGGAGAGAAGGACATACTTTTCCTCCCCCTCAATCTACGAACAGGGCGGTTGGGAGGGGAGAGGATGGGGGGAGCAAGGAAGGGCCCCCCCACCCAACTTCCTTCTTAGGATCAGGAGAGTGGGGGAGGGGCTGATCCAGGGAAGCCAAGTGGGGGGCTCCCGCCCCCGCCGCCCATGTTTGCCTTGCAAGGTCCTCCGTGAAGCCCAGAGATGGACCCAGCCTCTGGGGGTGGGAAGAGACGCGTGGCTCCCTGAGACAGAAGGGGGGCTTCCTTCCCTCTCCCCCCCCAGGCTTCCCCCTCGCCCTTCTCTCCCTCCAGAGACGAGCAGAGAGGGGGGCTCTATCCAGGTCCCTCTACAATTTAAAGTCCATCCAGGGAGCTGGACAGGGGGAAGGTGTCCCTGTTGGTTCTGCTGGACCTCTTGGTGGCTTTGGAGACCATCAACCACGGTCTCCATCTGGACTGCATTGCAGGGATGGGAATGGGGGCCCTGTGTTATAGTGGCTCCGTTCCTTCCTGGAGGGGCAAACCCATGAGGTAGCACTGGGTGACCCATGCTCCACGTGTTGGCCCTGTCCTGCGGGGTCCCTCAGGGGTCTGTTCTGTGCCCCATGCTATTCAAAATTTACATGAAAACATTTCCTGTTTCTGCCGAGGGAAAATGGCTGCCTCCCATGAGATCAGACCCCCAGTCGTGCCAGAAACTCAGGACTAATATGAGGGTAATTAGTCCTGCTGACCCTTTCAGGGGAGGAGGGAGCTGTCTCACCCACAGATCATCCGGTATCTGCCGCCCACAACAAGATGTGGGGGCGGAGGATGCTGGGTACCGGACGCTGGCATGAAGACTGGGAACTCTCCGGAGTCAATCTCTTGAGCAGAAACCAGGGTGGATTTGATTTAAATCAAATTGATTTAAATCATGATTTAAATCACGATTTCATAGAATCATAGAATCACAGAGTTGGAAGAGACCACAAGGGCCATCCAGTCCAACCCCCTGCCAAGCAGGAAACACCATCAAAGCATTCCTGACAGGTGGCTGTCAAGCCTCTTCTTAAAGACCTCCAAAGAAGGAGACTCCACCACACTCCTTGGCAGCAAATTCCACTGTCGAACAGCTCTTACTGTCAGGAAGTTCTTTCTAATGTTTAGGTGGAATCTTCTTTCTTGTAGTTTGAATCCATTGCTCCGTGTCCGCTTCTCTGGAGCAGCAGAAAACAACCTTTCTCCCTCCTCTATATGACATCCTTTTATATATTTGAACATGGCTATCATATCACCCCTTAACCTTCTCTTCTCCAGGCTAAACATACCCAGCTCCCTAAGCCGTTCCTCATAAGGCATTGTTTCTAGATTTAAATCACTAGTCAGTAAGACTTGATTTAAATATATTTTTTTTCAGAAAGACTCATTCTTGCTGGTATAATCTTAATATTTACAACCATATGAAGGTTTCATTTTTGGAATAATAAATTTTCAGAGTAGTTTTTACAGTTATATCAAAAATTACTGATTTGGTTATACTACTAGAAATACATAGACAGATAATTATGAAAATTTTGTGAGGTTTAATAAGTTAACTGTTTATATTTGGACAACTTTTCTGCTGTACTTTATTGGAAGGAGAAAAATAATCATTTCCTTAATAACCATTTAAACAATTTATTTAACTAAAACAATAACATGATAGCATATGTATCCATGTTTGTTAACTGATGTGGTTAAACATTTTTTAAAAAAAACTTAGACTGAGTTTTAGCACACTTGATAAACTTAAAACAAATCCTTATTTCCTGATGAATAGCCTTTGGACTACAATGTAACTTAAATAGAAGACTATATTTAGAAAGATTTTTCCTCCAAAAGCATTTTATTTTAAAAAAAATCCAATTTAAATCAAAAAAATCTGATTTAAATCAAAAAAATCCGATTTTTTTGATTTATTTTTTTAAAAAATCATTGATTTTTATCCACCCTGGCAGAAACACCTGTTTGTTAAAAATTATTAAGATTCGGTCCAAAAACAGACGTGCCTTGGACTGATAGAGGTAAAGAAATAATCTGCTGAATTATACAGTCACTGGGTGCCAAACTTGGACTTCAAAGAGACTCAAATCTTGATGTTTGGATTTAAAGAGGTGAGCGGCTGTCGTTTCTTTGTTTTTGGTGCAATTTGCTATCTCATGATTTGGCGACCCTCACCAAGAAAAAAATTAATTATTTAAAGGATACGCAAGAGTAAAAATTAATTGGAGTACAGATGTGCAGTTCTCAACGGAAGAAGATCAGATATGAAGATGGCTGGGACGGAGGGATATAAAGTGGCGATGGTCGCTGTGGCATATTTAGGGAAAAAACAAATCTTCTTTTGAGGAGGACAGAAAGTTACAAGGAACCAGGAAGAGGGCCTATTGGGCAGTGGCGCCTGCCCTGTGGAACACCCTCCCTTCCGATGTTAAGGACATAAAGAATTACACAACTTTTAGAAGACATCTAAATGTATAAATGGCGTCTCCCCTGTGTGAATCCATTGATAGTTTCTAAGTGATCCATTATCAGTAAAGCTCTTTCCACACTCTATACATTTAAATGGTTTCCCCCTGTATGAGTCAGTTGAGGCTTTCTAAGTGTTCCACAGTCAATGAAGCTCCATACATTTAAATGGATTTTCTCTGTGTGAATTCAATGATGTAAATTAAGCTTTCCACTTCTTCTGAAGCTCTTTCCATACTCCATACATTCAAATGGTTTCTCCCCTGTGTGAGTCCGTTGATGTTTTCTAAGGTTTCCACTACTAGTGAAGCTCTTCCCACACTCCATACATTTAAATGGTTTCTCCTCTGTGTGAATCTGTTGATGCATTCTAAGGTTTCCACTTTGACTGAAGCTCTTTCCACACTCCATGCATTGAAATGGTTTCTCGCCTGTGTGAGTCCGTTGATGGATTCTAAGAGTTCCATTATCAGTAAAGCTCTTTTTGCACTCCATGCATTTAAATGGTTTCTCTCCTGCATGAATCCGTAGATGGATTCTAAGAGTTCCATTTTCAGTAAAGCTCTTTCCGCACTCCATGCACTGAAATGGTTTCTCCCCTGTGTGAGTCCGTTGATGTTTTCTAAGTGTTCCATTGTGACTGAAGCTCTTTCCACACTTCATACATTTAAATGGTTTCTCCCCTGTGTGAATCCGTCGATGTTTTCTAAGTGCTCCACTTTCACTGAAGCTGTTACCACACTCCATACATTCAAATGGTTTCTCCCCTGTGTGAGTCCGTTGATGTTTTCTAAGTGCTCCACTGTAACTGAAGCTCTTTCCACACTCCATACATTTATATGGTTTCTCCCCTGTGTGAATCCGTTGGTGGATTCTAAGAGTTCCATCCGTAGTAAAGCTCGTTCCACACTCCATACATTTATATGGTTTCTCCCCTGTGTGAATCCGTTGATGTTTTCTAAGTGCTCCACTGTCATTGAAGCTCGTTCCACACTCCATACATTTATATGGCTTCTCTCCTGTGTGAGTCCGTTGATGTGTCCTATGGTTTGAACTCTGACTGAAGCACTTTCCACACTCCATGCATTTATATGGTTTTTTTGCTGTGTGAGATCGTTGATGTATATCAAGGTTTGAATTCCTACTGAAGGTCTTTCCACACTCCATACATTGAAATGGTTTCTCCACTGTGTGAGTCCGTTGATGGATTCTAAGTGTTCCATTGTGACTGAAGCTCTTTCCACACTCCATAGCCTGAAATGGTTTCTCCACTCTTTCTGACTGTCTTCTCCACCACTTGCTTCGGAGTGAGTGGAAAATAAAGTCCTGTTTGTGTTTCAAGGAAGAGAACAAAGGAATATGAAACACATAAAGTTCATTAACATCTTGTACATTCTCCCATGTCCTCCCCCTGTCATAGAATCATAGAACTGGAGAGTTGGAAGGGACCCTAGGGCCATCTAGTCCAACCCCCTGCAATGCACTAATGTCCATGAACATGCCTTCTACTTGTCTGGTTCATAGTTTCTAATGACATATTTCATCCTCTGTATACTAATCCTCCACCCCCGGGCCATATTTTTCCTTATCCAACCTCTTGGATAATGTTTATTATGGCAATCACCTGCACAGTCCGTTGGGCCTCAGGAGGTTCGTATTGACCATTTTGGGAGAACCTGGTTTGAGTCTTTTTTAGGGACTGTGATATGGGCCTGTCAGAGGACGAGTGACAAGGCTTGGTGCTTTTGGTCAGCTGAAGGAGTGCTCAGGTAGGAGAATGTTCTTGGATCTACACCTCCATCTGTCAGCCTTGTTGGGGCAAGTGAGTGTTCAGTCTTTCCAGACCCAACTGAAAGTTCCAGAATATATTTTAGGTTTATCTGGCAGGGGAAGAAACCAATAATTTAATATAAAATTATAACGGATACTTAGAAGTGAGGTGGATTCTCGCTGCCAGTTTTACATTGGTACTATGAGGCAACATGCCTCTGCTGGCTAAAAGGTGTGGGTAATATTGAAAGACACTAAGCTATTGGATTTAGAAGCTATTGGATTTAGAAGCTCATCAGAATGTTATGTTATGGTATGATAAAACTAAAACACACAAGAGCTTTATGAATCATGTTATTAGGAAAAACCATTTTAGAGTAAGGGATAAATATAAGAATCTGCTGGAATGAAAGACACTTCTTTGGCTTTCACCCACAGAAGCAATAACTTTTAAAAGATGCAATATGGAAGAACAATGGGCAACTTACAGAGATCTTTTGGACTTTTCAGAAGAAAAAATAAAACTGAATAAACAGGATGAGGTGGGAGGTGCAGTGGTGGACTGGTTTCAATACCATCAGATTATCTTGTTTCTACAAGATAAAAGGAGAGGTTTTTTGACTGCACTTTGAAAGAGGTATTATTGAGAGTAAAGAGAAAGTGATTTCCAAAATGTACGAGATACTATTGGAATGGGAAACAACACTTCCGGGTCTCCGCAACATGGTGGGTAGACTGGGAATCTGATGGCTCCGTCAGATTTGGCTTCATAGAGCGAGGGAAAGAGCGCAAGGGTGACACGCCTCCCCCCAAAACCCCAAGAGGAGCATTGGGGTGTCTTGGGGTCCTGCAGACTCACTGACAGCACCGCGGATCTACTGATCTCTGCCTCCATCCCGAAAGGAAAGGGGGGGAGCCGAAGGAGCATGTGAGCTAGGCACCCGGACAGGTCTACGGAAGCAAAGCCTCTGAAGGTGAGGAAAAATTAAGGAATTGACTAAACTGATTAATTCGGCAAGAAATTGGGAGTGAAAAAAGGAAGTCCGCTCCCATGAATGGTGCTATAGCTACGAAACAT
The DNA here is from genome assembly GCA_034642065.1 of Darevskia nairensis. Lineage (NCBI taxonomy): Eukaryota > Metazoa > Chordata > Lepidosauria > Squamata > Lacertidae > Darevskia > Darevskia nairensis. The sequence continues at coordinate 355,782 of JAWWNI010000950.1, forward strand.
CTGCAAGTGAAGTGTGGAAGAAATTTATTTCATAAGGTAAGTCAACTAATGAATAATTGGAACCAAAAGAATACACATAGCCTTTGCTTATACCAACCTCAAGACCTTTTAAAAAGAACTTGAACTTAATCTGAGCCTGACCGTATCTGATGGTGAGATCGAACTTGACTTAAAATGGAAGATAAATCTGAGAAAGAATACAATGCTAGTTGATGGAAGAATATTATACTTGTTTTCTAGAAGAAAGATAAGATTGACTCTGTATAAACTATTTTATTTCTGGGAAAGTACTTTTGGATTTATCAGACTCTAAAGACGTCCAAACTAACGGATTTACAACTGTGTATTTACTAAAAAGGTATTTGCTGGCCAAAAATCAAGACTAAAGGAAGAGGAACATTGACTAAACTAGATTTAAAATAATTTTAAGAACGATTGATTTATTATATTGGATTTTCTTCACTGTTTGCCACCATCAGGAGAATTTAAATGTGGCTATGATGCTGTGTTGAGAGATAGAAAAGGGAAGGGAGCCCTAACACCACTTTCTCAAACATTCCGCTTATGGTTGTGGAAAGTTCTTAGCAACAAAAATCTATTCAATATTATTATATTGGAACTTAAAACTATTTTGATGTGAATGGATGCAAATATTTGAACATATAATTGTTAAAAACTGATATTTGTGAGCCATGTGGTAGAGGGATTACCGGTAGGTTGGTAAAATAGGCTTCCTCTACTAGTGTGTTTGGTGAAATGACCTTGACAAAGTACTGATAAAGCTAAAAATAATTCACGCGGTGGTGGGAAAGGACTTTGTGTTTTGGAATTAACCTCTATAGAGGAAGCTGGGAAAAGGGGAGAGAATTGGGCCCCCTCACTCGAAATTGGAAATGGCAAAAGGAAAGGCAAGAGAATTTAAAATATGCATTGCATGATTTGTTTTTACCATAGATATTAAAACAGAATTTGAGCAGATAAAGGAAGAGGTTAACAAAACAGCTTCTAAAAATTTTTAAAATACTAATTTACTCTCAGAGGCTGTGAGACAACTGAAAGAGATGAATGCACAAACCACCAAGGTGGGAATGGTAGACAAACAAGGTCTGAGGAAAATACAAGGGAAAGTAAGAGGAGTCAAAGACAAAAATGATTTGGGAGGCCCTGACTGATAAAATTGGTACCTCGTGCGAAATGATTTGGAGGCTTTGACTGTGCTAGAGAAGAAACAAGAAAGGAGGGCAAAAGGTATAACAGGCTACCTTATGTGGTGACAATGTAAAATCATCAAATAGGCCTGGGGGGAAACATATAAAGATGTGAAGAAAATGTGGCAAATGTTGTTTTAAAAAATTGAAGTTATGATATTGAGATGTACAGGACTTGATGAGCAAAACAATGAAAGGCACAAATACAGGATGGGTGACACCTAGCTTGAGAGCAGTACATGTGAAAAGGATCTAGGAGTCTTGGTAGACCACAAACTTGACATGAGTCAACAGTGTGATGCAGCAGCTAAAAAAGCCAATGCAATTCTGGGCTGCATCAATAGGAGTATAGCATCTAGATCAAGGGAAGTAATAGTACCACTGTATTCCGCTCTGGTCAGACCTCACCTGAAATACTGTGTCCAGTTCTGGGCACCACAGTTCAAGAAGGATACTGACAAGCTGGAACGTGTCCAGAGGAGGGCAACCAAAATGGTCAAAGGCTTGGAAACGATGCCTTATGAGGAACGGCTTAGGGAGCTGGGTATGTTTAGCCTGGAGAAGAGAAGGTTAAGGGGTGATATGATAGCCATGTTCAAATATATAAAAGGATGTCAGATAGTGGAAGGAGAAAAGTTGTTTTCTGCTGCTCCTGAGAAGAGGACACGGAGCAATGGATTCAAACTACAAGAAAGAAGATTCCACCTAAACATTAGAAAGAACTTCCTGACAGTAAGAGCTGTTCGACAGTGGAATTTGCTGCCAAGGAGTGTGGTGGAGTCTCCTTCTTTGGAGGTCTTTAAGCAGAGGCTTGACAGCCACCTGTCAAGAATGCTTTGATGGTGTTTCCTGCTTGGCAGGGGGTTGGACTGGATGGCCCTTGTGGTCTCTTCCAACTCTATGATTCTATGATATTGAGATGTACAGGACTTGATGGACTGTTTGAGCAAAAGACTTTGTCCCGGTATGCATGACTGGACGCCAGGCCAAGACCAGCCAGCCCCTATGGAAGGAAGAAGCCTCGGCCAAAGAAGATAAAGAAGAAGATTTGCTAAATAAATTATTGAATTATACAGGACAAATTAGTACAAAAAAGGGTAACTGTGTAATGCATATTTTTAAGGCTTTGTGTATACATTTTTATATTAGTATAACTTTTAAAAGACACTTGTAATAAGATGAAGAAGGTTTTAAAATTGGATTGTTAAGTATATAAGGTTTTATGGACGTGCATGAACAAGCATATTATAATGGATCCAAGAGGGGGGGAGTGGAGGGAAGTTGATCAAAAAATTATGGTTATGATTTGATGGCTCATATCAGCGGAAAGATAATGTAATGAAGAATGTAATGCAACAAAGTTTGCTCAATTATCTGTATTCTATCAAAAGCTCTAGCCAAATAACCAGAAAAAGGAAGTAGAACTTGATTAGGTTGATATGCAGTAGCTTTCCTTCATCTGAATGTAGCCAATGAGCATGAGTGTTTAGAGAGCCAATCGGGTGTCATTTTGTATAGACAATGAGCCAATCAGGTCACAGTAGATTTCAGCTATTGAAATTATGTACTGGAGCTGAGAAGACACCATTTGTCAGTGTGTTATGTGATTGCAAACAAGTTGGTTGGGTTTTTTGAGGGTTTTTTTTTTCATTTAGTGAGCTTGTAAAACGTAATAAAATTAAAGAAATGGAGCAAAGAGTTGACTGGTCACCCAGAAAGCGAGGTAAAATACTACTATTAAGTGAACAAGGCTACATTTATGAAGAAATTAGAAGAAATTTTGGTGGAAATTTAATCAAATTTCGGTCACTACAAAATCAGACTTGTAAAGGCAGGAAAAGGTGCACAACAGCAAGTGAAGCTAGAAGACTTGAGAGACTGTGCCTACATGACAGAAGAAAATCATCTGGGTGTATACAGTTAAATGGAGCAATGTACAGTAATGTGAAGTTGAGTGCAAGGACTGTTCAGTGCAGACTGCAGGAATATGATCTAAATGCTAGAATTCCAAAGAAAAAGCCATTGTTATCTCTCAAACAAAAATTGAAAAGATTAAACTGGGCTAAAACCCATGTTAACGGGACAGAGGAACAATAGTACAGTGTTATTTGGAGCGATGAGACCCAAATCTCATTGCTTGGTAGTGATGATATGAAATATGTGAGGAGGAGAATCAGAGAAGATTTACATCCTACTTACATTACACTGTGAAACACCCAGTTAGTGTTATGATCTGGGGTTGCATGACAGCAAAGGTGTGGGCAGAATTTGCGTCATTAATGGGGATGTAAATGCCCCAAAATACATACACTAAATCAAATACTGGAGCCCAAACTCCAGTGTTCTGCATGTGATCTTTCAAAACCCAATTAATAGAGGCAATAATTCAATCTTGGTTTCACATTATTACAGCTGCAGAACTAAAATAAATCTCGGTTCACTCCATGGAAAGGCATTGTAAGGCCGTAATTAAAGCTAAAGGTTACCCAACTAAGTATTAACTGACATGGTGAGAATTTTTTCTATATGTTTCACATTTCTTCTTTACGACCGCTATTGTAATAAATAATCCTTCATAAAAGTTATTGCATTACATTCTTCATTAAATTATCTTTCCATTGATATATAATTTTATGGTATTCTTTAAAGAAGAAGTGGTGTTACGAGCCATCAAACCTCGGAAATACACTTTTCCAAAAGCTTTTCACAATTTTGGCCACTAGTGCTGGAAGAGGAGGGGTCTCTGTTGAGGCTCCTCTCCCTCACTTTAACCCTTCCATAGACTCCCTCTCTCCGTTTCCCCAAGCAAAAGGGACCCACCCAGGCGCCCCACGACCCCAGGGATTCCTGCCAGGGGGAATCTGGGAGAACTGGGGGCCTCAGTTCAACCCCCCAGCCCTGCTTGGGGATGGAGGTCCTCATTTCCCTTCCCGCCAAGGCGTCCAAGGGGGTGCAGGGCAGGTAGGTAGATTTATTTCGGCCATTGGCCCATAAAACATAACAAAAACATAGTCATCATAATACACGCAGTACACAATTTAACAATTTTATACAAGATGATGCAGAGCCAATTTTAAAATAACCCATTTACACCTTTCCATCAGGGTCAAACCGAGATCTGAGTGATCCAGTTTCACTTTAAAAAAAAATATTATTTTATCACCTATTTGATTGCCCCTTTATAGATCTTAGCTCTTTTCTACATTATCGTAAATGAACAAGGAAACATTTCTCCTCTTTGTAGCTAGCACATTAATCAAGAACCTAGTGACTGTATGGGTTCTGTTCGGATCTTCGTCATTTAGTAAGTATGTTATTTTAGCATCCTGGGTTCCATCATGGGGTTTCTTCAAAAGTGGAAACAGAAATTTAGACCGAGCTGCCAAATAAATAGGACAATAAAAAAATATATGTAGTAAGGATTCTATGGAACCACTGTTACACTCGCAAAGGGGGGAAATTTGGCCATTGGAAAGTCTATTACATAAAACATTTGATGGGAAGACGTTAAATCTGGCTTTTATAAAAGCATACCTATACTTCACCACAGAAAGATTAGTGAAATAGTATGGTAGTTTCATTGATGGTAATAAGCCTAAGTTGGCTGATGAGCAGGTTCCGTGACTTGTCATTGTAGTAACCTGAAGTTCAGTCTCCTCTAGCTTTTGAGAAAAGGCTCTTTTAGCTGAAACTAAGTCCTTTTCCAGGAGATCAGATGGAGATAACCCAATGTCCAGCTGAGCATCTCTCGGCTCCCCCCCCCCCGGAAAGAGAAACGGGAGTTTGGTAATGCTGCTTCCAAGGAGATCTTGCAAGGCAAACCCTGCAGGTGTTGGGTCCCCACTTCCCACCTGGATCGCATGGATCCGGGTCCCTGTCGATGGGCACCAGGGAGGGCGCTTTCTTTGGGGGGGAGGTGTAGGAGGGTCTCTTTGTCCTCCCCCCCCCTCTATTTTCCCACTCTCCCTCTTTACCTTTTGGTCCTCCGCCTCCCTGGCTCGAGATTATTCCGCTTTCCTTATGTGCAACAGAAAGGGCGGGGGGGGGTGTTCCTCCACTGACGCCCCTCCTGTCCTTTCCTGGAAACGTCCGGCACATTTCGCAGCGACACATACCTACAGCTACGGTCTGGATGCGTGCATACCTACAGCTACGGTCATAGAGCAGCCTTTCCATGTGTTGGGATGGGAAGCGAACGGGACGGCGCTGCGTTTTGGTCCCCTGCTCTTGGGGCTCCAGGGGGACATGCCCCCCCTCCTTCCTTCTCCTCCCCACAGCAGGGGGCCGAGATGGCTGCGGGAGGTGCATCATATTTGGGGGTGGATCTGGGTTTGCGGGGAGAGAAGGACGCGATTTTCAATCTACAAACAGGGAGGGGAGAGGATGAATGAAAAGTAGGGAAGGCTGCCCCTCCCCCTGTGGATCAGGAGAGTGGGGGAGGGGCTGATTCAGGGAAGCCAAGGGGGGCGGTCCCCGCGGTCTAAGCCCAGAGCTATGGTCCCTCCCCAAATGCTCATTTAATACTGCCTATCATTCCATTTGTCCTTTCAAATACCTTGAATGCAGAGATTATTATCCCACTTTTTATTCTATATTCCCCCAAGCTTCTCATTTTGCTTGTCTTCTCTCGTTTCATCTTCCCTCCTCCCTTCACAGCTTCTATCGTATTATTCCAAAAACTACCATCCTTCCTTCCCACTTACAAAAAATCAATGGAAGCCTCATTATATCAATACCAAATTACAATACCAATTCAAATACCAATCAATCAAATACCGTAGCCAATTACACAATTAGGTGCCCCCCCGCTAGATTTCAAGGTTTAATCATTCCCTTTAATTCTGCTTCCAAACTATTGTTCAATCCAGTTACAATCCAATCTTAATAATAATCACTTATACAACAGCTACAATGTTTTTAACTTCAATTTGTGTTAATGCATTTAACGATTTATGATGCGCAAGTGAAATTCTCCTATTTTCTTCCTGTGTGTGGCATTTATTTTAACCATATTGTTTCTTTTTGTCCTTGCCAAATAACTGTTATGTATTAAGATTGGCTGCAGTTCTCACTCAGGGCCACCAGTATGCAAATAAAGGATTGAGAACTGCCATTCACTGATTGGTTAGTTAGTTGGAATTTGTTACTGTGATATTTTAATGTATTTTAATATCTGTTGGAGGCCGCCCAGAGTGGCTGTGGGGACCCAGCCAGATGGGTGGGGTACTGTTGTAAGAATTTTGGGGGGGGTGGGGAAGCTTCCTTTTAAAGCACTCCAGTACACTATTTGAGACATGAACAGAGAGGGGAATGTTATAAGAAATCTGACAGCTGTCGTTCTAAACAGAGCTGCCATTTTGAATAGGAAGGTCTGTCACGAGGGTTGAGATAGGGGACTCCATATTGGACATAAGAGTTGTAGGAAGACCCTGGACTGACCCCTCAGCCTCCCACCTTTTCGACCAGAGACACACCTTAACTCAACACATTCCAGCACATTATCGCCTTCCCGTATCAACCTCCCTGCAGTCATTTCCATAAGCCGATCTGCATAAGCTCCAGAACATAGACGATCTACATAAGCCACAGGATGACTCCCTTGCCAGGAAGCCCTTTACTACAGGGTCTGCAAAACCAACAAGAATACACAACCAAATGTAAATTCAAGTGATCAAGTTTATTGACTGTCATCTGAGTGTCATCTTGAAGTGATCAGGACTTCCCGTCGCACCCTTCCTGTGAAGAGAGAAGAAAAACAAAATCATCAAAATGTACTCAAACAGGATTATGCTTCACCCAAATCCCATCTCCCATGTAAATTTCTGTTTTCCCGCCTTTCCTGTCCCATTAAAATGTATTGAACTCAAAATGTATATAACTGAGAATTTCCCTTTGTTCTGGGTCTCGCTCTTTGCTTGTCAACGCGAGTGGGACCCTGCTGCAGCAGTTCTTCTCATTTTTGCGCAATAAAGGATCTATTTACCTTCCTGGACGTGGTCTCTGTCAGTTTTCCCAACCGGTGTGGACCTTCCAAACGTGTTCCTCCGGGTGTTGGGTCTCCTTACGAGACCAGCGCCGCCTTCAAGGGAAAGGGGTAAATTTTCACAACAATTTGGTGACTCTGGTGGGGCTACCGGTTGACCGGGGTTCTGGGGGGCCGAGGTCTGGTAGCCCAAGCGCACCCAGCCTCTTGCAGGGGGGCTTATCTTTCCTCGACAACCCTAGAGTCCTGGCGGTAACTGGGAGTCTCAGCGGGACCAACTGGGAAGGTAACCGCAATCCGGAACGGCCGTGGGGGTTTTCCGTCCTTGATCTGTCATATCGGGAGTCGGAAGACGTGCGTCTACGTGAGTATCAATAGGAAAATTGGTTCAAGGGTGGGTTCTGCCACAGCAACAAACTTTACTGCCTTTCTTTCTTTCTTTCTTCCTGCCTGCCTTACCCTATCTCTTGCTCACAAGCTCAAAGTCCCTCGGAGGTAGCCCAGATTGAGAGCTTTGTGACTTCTCCTCTACTCCATACTATAACTCCCAGGCGTAGCCGCACCCCCTCTCATGGAGACCTTAACTGGGCACGACCCATGAGAATGGGAACGCAAGGGTGCCTGTTCCTTTCCTCCTTTTTGCTCCCGGTTCCGATCTGACATTGCAGCCGCAAGCGTTCAGTAGGAACTCGGTTTATATCGTAAGAGGCAGGGAGTTGCTGTGGTTCCAAATTGTTAGTGTGGGTGGGTTAGCTTCCCAATCGGAGAGCGTCTTTTTCCCTATCAGAGAGTGTGTCAATTTCCCAATCGGAAGGTGTCCGTCTTTCCCTAGATTGTCTATTTACCCTTTTCCCATCGGATAGTGTCCACTTTCCTATCAGAGGAGTCCACTTACCTATCGGAGAGGTTGCCCACTTTTCCAGATCGGAGATAGTGCCCAGGACCCCGAATTCCCCAGATTCCCCAGACCCCAGGTCGGAGAGAGAGACCGGAAAAGCCTAGGTAGAGAAAATGGGTGCACCCCTATCAAAAGAGACAAAGTCCCCAGGCTCCCAATGAGAAATAAGCCCAAACTGGTGCTTATTTCCCATCTGGACTCTGGAAGACCCCTTCGATTTGTGTTTAAGAAACTTTGTGTCTGTGTTTAAAATTGGTTTGTGTTTAAAATTGGCTACAACTTCTCTTAACTGTGCACAGTGGGGGAAAGAAATGCTTTAAATTTTCATGTAAGGGCTTGATCAACCCAAAACCATGGCAAATATTGAAAAGTGTGGAAGTGATGTGTATTTTTTTTTAAAGAGGCTACAGAAGGCCAATTTTTCTCCAGAGAGTAAGTGTTTGTGTATATTTGTTTTCCTGCAGAAAGGAGAAGCAGGACATAAAAGGAAATGGGAGATTGGTAACTTTGAAAATGGGTTGTTTAGACTTTGAATTTGTGAACTCACAATGTTCAAGGTCTGCATAAAAGGAAGGCTGTGCTCTACTTAATTTTCCTGTTGCAAAAGTCTTAAGTTTTACAAGAGAAATTGCAGTGTCTGATTTCCATTAGCCTTAAGCATTGTAAAATGTCCCCCCTCGTTGTTCTATCTGAGTTTGTTTGTTTTTCCCTTTCCCATCTTACTTCTGTGCTTAAACAGGTAAATCTACTACTGAGTAAGCTTTGTTTGGCAAAGGGGGGGGCAATGTTGCTAAAGGTACCCCCCCATCCCACTTTACTATGTGTGGTCATTTTAATTCATTGGCTCACCAGGCCTTAGGAAAATTGTTCAATTATTCTCTTTTTAGCCTTTCTAAAAATCACTTCTACCAAATCTATGGCTGTTTTATTATTTGTGGGTGGTTATATTAACTCTTGAGTTAAACCTATTCCTTATAAAAGACTCTCTTCCTATCTAATCATTTCTCTAGGAACTTGCACTGTTTAGTATACTCTCACAAAGCTATGTTAAGATCTGCAAAGGTTCTGTATAAAGTTGGGTACTCTTATTTTCTCTTCCTTGTTTTGATTCCTTAGAACATGTGCTTGCTTACATGATAGGGGAATGATAGTGTGTCCTTCCCCAGATGTGTCTGTGTACATAAGTATGTGCATCTCTCCAGTAGTACAAATCTTGCTTTGAAAGGGGGGTGATAGTGTTGAGATCCCTGAATTTCAGAAGGATTGGACTAGATTACTCAGGGTCCCTTCCAACCCTACAAATCTCTTCCTGAGAAAGGAAATTTAATGGTGGATTGTATGTTGTATGTGATGTAAAGGTGCTAAGAGAGAGAGAGAATGTGTCTTGCAAGCATTGGAGGGTGATTTTTAAATCCTGGTGTGGGAATGGGTTGAAATTCAGCCTAACTTTGCCTTTTGGTAAAGAAAGATGGAAAGAATGGTTTTCAGCGTTTAGAATAGAGTGGGTTGTTGGTGTTTTTAAAAGGAGTAATTATCTAAGTTTTTACTATTTTTTTCTATTTAAAGTTTAAGCACATACAAATTCATTATAAAGTAGAATGAGCCTTAACCACCCCTTAAAATAAAGGGCAGAAAATTTTGTCTGAAATGGTAAGGCTGAAAATGTTAAAATATGAATTCTGACCCTGTAGCCATTTTCCCATATAAGGGAGGGCAAGGAATTTCTGCCCATGGCTGAAATTGCTAAGAATATTTGACTCCCTGTGCCATTCTTACTCATAAATAAGAGGGTGGGGATTTCCACTAAATGGCCAGAGGAAAAAAAAGGGGGGGATACCCCACATTTTAATAGAAATCTATACCCCAAATCCTGTAGATAAAGGAGGCAATATAGCTCCCAATTTATTTTGCCTGGGGTAGTATGTTTATTTGATACAGTAAAAAATGAGTCATTAGTGCTGAGACTTCAAGTTGACCAAACTTATATCTCTGGTTTTGGTGGAAGGGTGGTCTGGATGTTGAAGTCCTATATAAAGTTTTAAGATTTATAAGCCTATTTCCTAAGCAGCAAGAAACAGGAAATAAAATGTGTCAGAAATTCCTTTAAACTGACCAAACCGAAATTTAATTTGACTAATTTATTGCTGATTTTGGTAATAGCATGAACTACTGGATTTCTGTTTAAAATCTAACTTTATTCTTAAAATATCTACTCCTCACGCTTCTCTCCCTTTATTCAAATGGTAATTTAGCCAACAGATGCAATTCTTTCAAATGGTACAATAGATTTCTGAGTCATGAACTCTGTACATGCACAGAGGCTATGTCAACTTTACAAAAAAAAACAAGGAGAAAAGGGGGGAGGTGTTTTTTTTAACTAAGAGGTGACAAAGTCATACTCCCCACTCAACTTAAATTCAACTTTATGAAAAACTTGGAGCCATTGAGGAATTGAAGGAAAACACCCTTTGTGCCCTTTGCCCCAGGGGCTACTTGAGGAATAACAAAAGAGTTAAGTATTGGGCCATAAAAATAACATGCCAAAATCTTTCCACAGGTAAAATGAGAGGGTAGTGATTTAAATGAATTTTAGAACAGGTTTTCTTAAATGCATTTTAGGAACATCTCCTGACAGAGATTTCTACATGAAGCAATTTTCTCTTTCAACAGGATATTCAGATCCAAAAGTGCAGAGAAAGAATTTCCAGTTGCAAATTCTATCTCCGAAGGGGGGGGGGGAGGAATAGGGGTGTTGTTCTCTTCATCCAGGTGACAGACTATGGAAAATCAAGCTTCTATTGTTCTTACTCAGGATGTATTTTTCTGATACTTATCTCACATTTGCATTTCAACCCAAAGCATTACCTCTGTTAATCCTTCCCTTCCCTTTGGCCATCAATTCCAATCTAACATGCAAGAGTCTTTCACAGCTTTTAGCAGGATACTTGAGAAGTCTCAAAGGACTGAAGGAACATTTTTTTTTCTTTTATTTGGGATGTTTAAAATTTTGTGTGTTTTAGCATTTATTTATTTTTGGTTCCTCAGGTCATGTTTTTATATTTTGAGAACATGTGCAACACATGGAATAAGGTCCTTCATTTTATTGTATCTCCAAAACTTACATGATGAATTTTAAGTTTATTTTTCCATTATTTTACTATTTATTATTAATTTTTTGAAAAAAAATATTTTAACTGGTGATCTAATTTTTGATTTTGTTTCCTTTTAATATTTTATCTTTGGGGTAATCTAATTTTTGTTTTGCTTCCTTTTAAATTTTTTATCTTTAAAACAGCAGAAGATCACAGAAGTAATTATATAGAAAATTGATAATAATATTGGCATGAATAAAACGCTTAACTCTAAATTTTATTTTGCAGCTTCCCAAGAAAAATTCAAGCATATTCTCTGTCTTTAAGTCCCCAAAACCCTACCCCCCTTCTACAGATGTGTTACTACAGATCCAATGGTGAAAAAATTAAAAGGAAGAAGAAAGAAAGAAACACCCCTCTTCAGAGTTTTCAGACTGACCACAGAAATTTCTTTCCAAGGACATAGAGACAAGAGGGGGGACAAAGGGGGTGAAAGTTGCACTTAAGGACATTTTCTGTCTTTCTGACCTCAAGCCCTTGTACCTAATGGTTAAGGATACGTGTAAAAGCAAGAATTGTCTCAAAAATCTCATGACTTCCTATAGGACATCCAAATGGTCTGGAATTAATAATTGTATGTTGTGTGTGTTATGTGTTATAATGTAAGAATGCTGAAATGTGCTTGATAATATGTGATTTCCACAAATGGGGAACAATGGAATTGTAAGGACATTTTCTCTCTTTTGACCTCGAGACTCTACCCTAGGATTGAAAAGATGTAAAGGCAGCCATAATTTTCTCAAAGTCATGATTGCTTCAAGATATGCAACTGATATATATATATATATATAATGTTTTATGTTGTGTGATTAGGCAGAAACATTGAACCATGTCCGACAGTATATGTGATTCCCACAAAGGGGGGCGGCGACCCAATTATGTGTTTAATTATTGTTTTATGTCTAATGTACCGCTTTAATTCTTATTGTTTACACTAGTGGAGGAATTCTCATGCATTTTAGGCTTTCTAGTAGACCGCATCTCCTTATCGCACCTGGTA
>JAWWNI010000952.1:0-39568 GCA_034642065.1 Darevskia nairensis
AGGGATCGGGGAAGTCCAAACTAGACCAATATTAGAATCCTTAAAGCTTGACCCAGGGATTGGGACAAGACCAGATAGACAGAAAGGCTGTATGGTTAAATAAAAATGAATTGTATTCCTCTGTGAGAGGGGGGGAATGAACTGTTAAGTGGCTCCTCCTAGTGAGAGGGGGGGAGCCCAAGAAAGTTTAACCAATGCATGTCCTTGAATGTATGTTTCTGAAACAATTTGCAAAAAACCTTAATAAATATTATTTAAAAAAAAATGAATTTAACAGTGTCAAAATACTGTACCGGTAGAAACCAAACAACTTTTCCTGCTCAGGAAATCTCCTAGGAGAAGAGCCATCATGGAGGACAAAAGGAAGGTGATTAGCAAAGCAAATATTCTGAACCAGCCAGCAAATGTTGCTCGGTCCCTGCTCCTGCCAACCTAGCAGTTTGAAAGCACATCAAAGTGCAAGTAGATAAAAAGGTACCACTCTGGCAGGAAGGTAAACTGCGTTTCCGTGTGCTGCTCTGGTTCGCCAGAAGCGGCTTAGTCCTGCTGGCCACATGACCCGGAAGCTGTACACCAGCTTTTCCTTGGCCAATAAAGCGAGATGAGTGCCGCAACCCCAGAGTCATCTGCGACTGGACCTAATGGTCAGGGGTCCCTTTACCTTAATCGCCTTCGTTTTCTCCTCCATGATGGCTCTTCTCCTGGGAGATTTCCTGAGCAGGAAAAGTCGTTTGCGACTGCACCTAACGGTCAGGGGTTCCTTTACCTTTACCTTTAAATCCGGCACTATAATAATAATAATAATAATTTATTATTTGTACCCTGCCCAGGGGCGTACCCAGGATCAAAACTAGGGGGGGGGGCAAGCCATGGTCGTTCAGGTTTGCTTTGAAGGGACGCTGATAATTTTTGCTTCTGGGGGGGGCAGCTGCCTTCTAGGGGGGGCAGCTGCCCCCCTGCCCCACCCTGGGTACACCCATGACCCCGCCCATCTGGCTGGGTCTCCCAGCCACTCTGCATCCTATAATATGGCATGTCCAACAGGTAGATCATGATCTACCGGTAGATCACTGGCCGTCTGCGGTGGATCACTGGCTCCCCGCAAAGAAGCTCAACAAGATTGGCTCACCCCTAAAAAAAACTTTGACCTGAACCCACCCAAAGGTGGCAGTTTGTGAGCACAGCAGATCGCAGTCTCTTGGGAGTTGGCCAGGTCTTCTCCGCAGCGCCGTCGTCCACGGCCTCCGGCCGACAGGTGTCGCTGTCGTCAGCTGCCTTCTCCCCCTCCGCCCCTCGGCGGCGCTCTCTCCCCCTCTCTCGGCTCTCGCTCCGCTTCCTGGAGCTTCCCCGGCGCCGCTGTCCGTCTTGCCCGCCGCGCTCCTCCCTCTCGCTCTCCCGCGGCGCCCGGCCCTCCTCAGCAGCAGCGGCGACGACGACAGCGCCGGGCCATGGCCGAGTGGAGCCCCGCCCAGGTGAGCGACGCGGGGGGGGGGAGAAAGAGGTGACGGTTGGGCGGGTGGGGGGGGGAGAGAGATGAAGGTTGAGGGGGGGGGGCTCCCAAAATGGAGTCTGCTGCTGAGGGAGGTTGTCATGGGTGGTGAAGGGGGGGAGGAATGGATGCTGGGGAATGGACCCCTTCCTTTGGAGCCCCCCCGGCTGGAGGTGGGGGGGGGCTATTGTGGCTGCTGCAGTTGTGGGTCCAGGGGTGTGTGTGTGTTTTGTGGTGTGGGGGGGGGAGGCAAAGTGCTGTCAGGGGATGGGGCTGAGGATGCTGAAGCTGGAGTGCGGGGGGGGCACGTACATGGCAAAACCGCCTCCTGAGATGCAGGTCAGGCCCCCAAAAGGGTGGTGGGGGGCTTTTGGTGGTGTTGTTTTTTAAATCTTGTTGGGGGTGATCTGGGAGGGAAGGGGCAAAAGCTGTCAGGAGATGATGATGATGCTCAGGGAGAGAGATGAGAACATACTGTTGTAAGAAAGAAGCAACTCCTGGACCTGCAGCTTAGGCCTCCAAAACGGGTGTGAGATGGAGGTTTTTATTGGGGGGGTGCTTTTTTGGGGAGGGGGGAGGGGGCAAAGGATTCCAGGAGATGATGATGGTGCTCAGGGAGAGAGATGAGAACATACACATGTCAGAAGCAACTCCTGGACCTGCAAAACGGGTGTGAGATGGAGGGGTGGGTTGTTGTTTTTTTTGGGGGGGGGGTGTTTTTTGGGGGAGGGGGGAAAGGAAGGGGCAAAAGCTGCCAGGAGATGATGATGTTCAGGGAGAGAGATGAGAACATACACATGTCAGAAGCAACTCCTGGACCTGCAGCTTAGGCCCCCAAAACGGGTGTGAGATGGAGGGGTTGGGGTTTTTTTGGGGGGGTGCTTTTTGGGGGAGGGGGGAAGGGAAGGGGCAAAGGCTGCCAGATGATGATGATGATGCTCAGGGAGAGAGATGAAAACATACACATGTCAGAAGCACTTCCTGGACCTGCAAAACGGGTGTGAGATGGAGGGGTGGTTTTTTGGGGGGGGGTTGGGTTGGGAGGGGGGTGATCTGGGAGGGAAGGGGCAAAGGCTGCCCAGAAATGAGGGTGAGGCTCCAGGAGAGAGATGCAGACACACATATGTCAAAACCGTCCCCTGGAGCTGCAGATCAGGCCCCAAAAACGTTTGTGGGGTGCAGGGAGGTTCATTTGGAGAGGATCCGAGAGGGGAGAAGTAAAGGCTGTCAGGAGATGGTGGTGATGCTGGAGAGAGAGGGAAACAAATACATGTCAAAGCTACCACCTGAAGCTACGGATCAGCCCCCAAATTGGATGTGGGGGAGTTTTTTATGGGGGTTCATGGGGGGGGGAATCTGAGAGGGGAGAAGAAGCAAAGGTTGTCAGATGATGATGCTGGACAGGGAGGAAAACAAATGTATGTTACAAGTACCTCCTGAAGCTAAGGATTAAGCCCCAAAACGGATGTGTAGTTTATTTTGGGCAGTGGGGGGGTGTTGATGGGGACAGCAGCAAAGGAGGCTAACTTTTCCTCTCCCGCGTAGGAAAACAGGTGCCCCAGATCTGATAGGGACTCCTCCGTGGAGGAAATGTCTTGCATCCCTAGGGCTGAGGCAGTTAATTCCTCCCATCAATGAAAGCAAATCGGGTAGCTGTCATCTCTTCCCCTGCGTTAACCCATCCCCAAATTGTTTCTGGCCTCTGCAAATAGGGCTCTTGTTGCCTTCTGGAGAGAGGCTTTCAGGGCAAAGAGAGGCAGGAGCATGTAGCCCAATTTAGCATGGAAGGGGTGCTGTGTTTATTATGCAGCCTGCCTGCCCCCGCCCTCCCCCCCCCATGGAAAGAGGGAGAGGGGCTATTTGGGGGCAGTTTTTAAGGACAGGTAGTCGTGATGCTAGTTAATTTTCCGCTAAGACCTGGTTATGGAGCTTTGGACCCGGGGTGGGTGTGGGGAATGCTTTCTGGTGCTCTCACCAAGGTGCAGCAAGGATCAGGGTGAATTATGTTTGCTTCATCTTTTTTAATTAAGAATAACAAGAAACAGTACAAAAAAGAGGTATTGGTACAAAGCAAAATGCAGTATATGTGGCAGAAAATAATAGCAGCGTTTTAAGAAATAACCAAGGAAGAAGATGGATGAATTACAAGGGGTATATTTTGATTCTTAGCATTTCTTCCACAAGTTCATCGTGGCATAACAGAGCTCCCAGATAATCTCCCATTAGAGCCGGCTCTGTTTCGCATCTGCAAGGTTGCTGCATCATGTGCCTTCAATCCATGCCCTGGAGCCTAAAGATGTGGTGATGCTGTCATTGAGGAATAAATGATGTGTTCCTTTGCTCCTAGCATAAAGGAGTGATGCATAGTGATGCAAGTCTGCACAGGTGGTTCAGTCCCAAGTCTTGCCCACAGTCAAGGTCTCTGGAAATGGTTTCATGTTCCTTAATTACAGGGTTTTTTTGGCAGCAGAGATTTGGACTGCATTGTTTAAAGTGTTGTTGCTGTTATATTTATTTATAGCCCTCCTTTTTCCCAGACCAGAACAACACAGAAATAAAAAAAGTGAAAAACATATAAAAAATAATACAATCGGAAGCTGCGCTTTGGTTTTTGAACATTTTGGAAGTCGAACAGACTTCCGGAACGGATTATGTTCAACTTCCAAGGTATGACTGTAATTTAAAAGTAATTAATAGAAAAGCAATATATAAAAGTACAGATAATAAAAAAAGAACAGCGCTATTAAAAGCCATTTCCTTGTTTAAAGCAGCAGCAGCAACAACAACAACAGTTCCCAGAAGCCGGTTAGAAGAAAACAGTCTTCACCTTCTGGTGAAGGGAGGGAACCAGTCTTCCTTCTTTAGGAAGGGAGTTCCAAAGTCTGGGAGCAGCCACTGAGAAGGCCCTTTTCCAGTACTGAGAAAAGGGCCTCCCGCCAAAGATCTCAAAGCCTGGGCACGTTCAAACAGGAGAATACTATCTTTCAGATGGACTAAACTGTAAAATATCGCAGATGAAAGCCTGTCAAGTCTTCCCCCGTGATCTTTTTTTCGGGGGGAGGGGTGTGTGTTCTGATCCTAGAAATTCATACGCCATCTTCACCCACGTGAACCAGCCCGCATCTCAAGATCAGCTTTGGAGGCCCTGCTTGTCTGCTCCTAACTAGGGCCTTCTCGGTGGTGGTCCCTAGTCCATGGGTCTCCTTCCACAGAAGATGGATGGATGCATGATCAGAGATACCCTTCAAAAAAAGCCTGGAGGACCCAGTTGGCTTCTAGTTAGGATGATTTTTATGTCTTTGTTTTAGAATCTGTTGGTTTTAAATGGTCTGACTATTTTATGCTGGGTTGAATACATACTTTTTATATTTGCGGTGATTGCTTCTTTGCTGTGAAATCTGTATTTCTGGATTGTATTTTTAATTTTGTAATCCACCCAGAGAGGACACTGTCCTGTAGAATTCTTATAAACCTTCTTTTAAAAAAAAGACCAAAATGCTGCTCATTTTCCAAAGACATTTCATGAAGTACTTGTGCAGTGGACCCTCTTGCCCTAGTGACTTGCTCGCTTCCTGTTATTGGTGGGGCCTCCTTTTTTCCTTTGCCATTTCTCGCTTGCTGGGACAAGGTGGTCCCACAAGGCCCTTCCTTTGCTCTTAAGCAAAAAAGCATCCCTCAGTAATTTGATACAAATCAGTTATCTTGCTTGTTTTATTAAAACATTTTTTGCCTGCCTTTGATTTAAGGTCTCCAAGGCAGCTTGCAAAATAAACAACGGCAACAGAACCCACCACAAATCATGTATAAACCACCCAAACTTAAGAGAGCCAGTGTTGTGTTGTGGTTTATGTGTCGAACTAGGACCTGGGAAGAGACCAGGGTTCGAATCCCCACTTGACCATGAAGCTCACTGGGTGTAACATTGAGGACCAGTCCCTGCCCCTCAGCCTAACCTACCACACAGGGCTGTTGTGGGGATTAAATGGGGGGGGGGTAGGGAAAACTATGTACGCCACCTTGAGCTCCTTGGAAAAAAGGGGAGCTATAAATCAATCATTCAAGCAGTACAGTGAACAATAATAATAATAATAATAATAATAATAATTTATTATTTCTACCCCGCCCATCTGGCCGGGTCTCCCCAGCCACTCTGGGTGGCTTCCAGTAAGCATTAAAATACATCAACACATCACAGATTAAAAGCTTCCCTAAAGAGGGCTGCCTTCAGGTATTTTCTAAAGGTCATATAGTTGTTGATCCCTTTGACCTCTGATGGGAGGGCGCTCCACAGGGCGGGCACCACCACCGAGAAGGCCCTCTGCCTGGTTCCCTGTAGCTTTGCTTCTCGTAGTGAGGGAACCGCCAGAAGGCCCTCGGCGCTGGATCTCAGTGTCCGGGCTGACCGGTGGGGGTGGAGACGCTCCTTCAGGTATACAGGACCGAGGCCGTTTAGGGCTTTAAAGGTCAGCACCAACACTTTGAATTGTGCTCGGAAACCTACTGGGAGCCAATGTAGGTCTCTCAGGACCGGTGTTATGTGGTCCCGGCGGCCACTCCCAGTCACCAGTCTAGCTGCCGCATTCTGGATTAATTGCAGTTTCCGGGTCACCTTCAAAGGTAGCCCCACGTAGAGCGCATTGCAGTAGTCCAAGCGGGAGATAACTAGAGCATGCACCACTCTGGTGAGACAGTCCGCAGGCAGGTGGGGTCTCATCCTGCATACCAGATGGAGCTGGGAGACAGCCGCCCTGGACACAGAATTAACCTGCGCCTCCATGGACAGCTGTGAGTCCAAAATGACTCCCAGGCTGCGCACCTGGTCCTTCAGGGGCACAGTTACCCCATTAAGGACCAGGGAATCCCCCACACCCACCCGCCCCCTGTCCCCCAAAAACAGTACTTCTGTCTTGTCAGGATTCAACCTCAATCTGTTAGCCGCAATAGATTTAATGGAAGCAGCATTCAGTTATCATGCAATACTGGCAGAGCATCCCAAAGCCCTCTGAGGACCACCTTGGCCTCGCCTCTAGCGGTCAAGAAGGAAGGAGGGAGGCAGACATCTTTAGGGATAGAGTGCCACAGCAGAGATCTTGTGTTACCCACCCACTGTACTTCAGACTTTCAGAGTGCCCAGAGCAGGATCTCTGAAGAGGAGCTGACACTGTGGCAGGCTTCTGTGGGAGCAGGCAGTGCTAGAGATGTCCTGGACCTGTTAAGAACTTTCAAGGTCCAAACCAGCGCTTTAAATTGGGCCTGGAAACCAGCTGGGAACCAGTAAAGTGGTTGGCTTCTTCCATTCAACCCCTGAGCTGCTGCACCCTGGACTGGATTGCAGTACCCAAGCCAAGCTTTCCTCAAGCTTTGAATTGTCAATTCTCACCGGCTCCAGTCAGCATGGCCAGTGGGCCAGTGATAGTGAAAAGGCTAGCCCCCCCCCAAACACCCCTGGAGGGCACTAAGTCTAGTCTGTACACAAGTAAGGCATGACTCATTCTGGCTGGGTCATTAATCTTCCATATCTGTGAATTGATCCTCCCTATGTGCTCTTTCTTTGTAAATTTAATATACCTCATTGGAGCATGGGGATTCGTGGGGGTGGGGGCAGGGGCAGAAGAGGAGACATCAAAGGCTCGGCCTAAAGTTGAAGTCAGCTTGTGGCTTAGTGAGTCACCTTCATTAGATGGGATTCCCCCTAATGCCTGTCCCAGCTTTCCATGAGACCTTCAAACAAAGGAACTGCTGGGGCTTCTGCTCTTGAAAAAAGAGGTGTCTGCATTTACAGATGCATTTGTACTCTTGGCAAACCTCTCATCCTGCAGTACAGAGTTCCACAGATCACCTGAGCGCTGTGTTACACTCCCTTTTGGAAGGGGGTTTATGAACTGATTATGTGCAAATTCAGCTATTGCACGGCAAGCTGAACTGCTGGGTCCTAAATGATTGATGCTGCAATAAAAGTCTTGTAGGTTTCCATAAATTGCCATTGTATTTCCAAAGACTTGTCTTGCAAAATTCGTACATGGAAGTCATCCCTTCATCTCTGTTGCTTTTGCCTTCCTTTGAACTTTGTACTCTTGGAAGCAAGATGTTCGCAGATGTTCTCTGTACTCCTTGAGGAGGTGCATTGCATCTGGGTGCAGAACGTTCTGTCTCTTATTCTCCTCCACGACGAACCTCAGCACTGTTTATCCTTTTCATGCTGCCTTTTCCAATGCACAGAGCTGTTCCAGGCTCGCTGCAGCTTCAAAGGTTTCCTCCCGGAGTTGCAATAGGTAGCTTCAAGGCCAGCTTAATGAAGCATTCCTGTTGGTGGCTGATAGAAAGGACTTGTGCTTGAATGATCAATAATAATAATAATAATAATAATAATTTTTTATTTGTACCCCGCCCATCAACTAGATACAGTAGTGGCAGGATCGTTGGTTTAAGTCGGGGATGGGAAAGCTTTGGTCTACAAAGCCATTTCCTCTAAACTGTGGTCTGTCCTGCTCACCTGTCCAAGTTGTCCCATGCGAGGAGGAAGGATCTGGCCAGATCCAGTGCCCCACCCCTGGTGTAAACCCAGAGCTGTCCCAATCCCACAAAAAAGCAAGTGCTGATTGTAGAAAAGACATATGTAAACATGAACCAAGCATCATACGAATGCTAACGATACGGAGAAGTAAATACTATTAATAATTGTATGGTTAGGAATATCACATGGTTAGAGAAGGGCTGGTGTTTAAGCAGAGAAATGCAGCATAACTGATGAGTGAAGAATTGATTAGAGATGGAGCAGTGGTCAGCAGTCCTGAAACTTGCAAGCCACCTGGAAAAGGACCCAGGTCATTTATTGTTTCCGCATAGCACAGAGTGTACGGCTCAGACCAGGTAATAGCAGCCATGGTTTCTCTCCCATAAGGATCCCTCTCCATTGATCTCCGCCTGCAGTACACAGTTCATTGGTTGTTTTGTTGCTCAGTGACTGCTGGCATTTTGACTATTTGGCGTCTGGTGCAGAATTCATTCTCCCAAGTTCCCAATCCTCATGCTTTTGGGATAAAATGAAGATGATGGACTGAAGGCAATTAGATGCCAAAGGTGGGCAGGGAAAGCCTTCCTGGACTCAAGGGGGGGGGTCAGTGGCCAGCAGGTCCCTCCCGAATGTCCAGCAGGAGTGGAAGTATGCAGAATATGCAAATACGTCCTCTTTCTGACTTTTTTTTGGCACAGAACTTACCTCCTCCTTCATTTTAAGTTTCGGCTAACTGTTCCTAGAGATCCTTCCTCAACAGCCACGGCCAGAGACAGTGGCTGCAGAATGTTGCTCTGTTCCAGACCACCCAGGAACGTAATGTTGTTTGCATGTCTCCCCTCTCCAATAGGCTCTTCAGTGGGAGGTGGAGCCCCAGCCCATGGCTGCTGCCCAGCCCCTCGGCGCCCCCGAGCAGACGCCCATGGGGGACGTGCTCCCCGAAGCGGCCGAGCTCTCCTTGACGGTCGTGGCTGAAATCCAAGCGGTGGAGAGCAAAGTGGACTCTTATGCAGCGCAGCTCATGAGCCTGGAGGGGAGGATGGGGATGGCTGAGACGAAGCTGGACGGCTGCGAAAAGACCGCCGTCGAATTCGGGAACCAGCTGGAGAGCAAGTGGGCTGCCCTGGGGACCCTCATTCAAGAGTACGGGCAGCTCCAGAGGAGGCTGGAGAACATGGAGAACCTGCTCAAGAACCGCAACTTCTGGATCCTCCGCCTGCCCCCAGGATCCAGGGGGGAAACCCCCAAGGTAAACAGGGTGGGTGGGGATAGGGGCTCTGCCTGGCCATATAAGAGAGGTGGGATTTCTCATATACACAAATTACTGCTTTGCAAGCAGTATTGTAACAATCCTTGCTATCTGTAGGATGGGGTGGTTTTCTCCCTCTCTCCTAACACCGGAACTCTTGGGCATTCAATGAAGCCGAATGGGGGAAGATTCAGGACAGATAAAAAAAAGTCATTCACACAGCACATATTTAAACTATGGGACTCCCTCCTGTTGGAGGCAGCGATGGCCCCAACTTGGGTGGCTTTAGAAGACAGATTTATAGAGGAGGAGGCGCCACAATTTGAGGCAGCAATGCTTCTGAAGACCAGTTGCTAGAAACCACAGGAAGAGAGAGTTGCTCACATCCTGCTTGCAGGTTCCCCACAGGCACCTTGTTGGCCAAAGTGAGAACAGGATGCTGGGCCAGGTGTTTGAAGGTTTTGTTTTGTTTTAAAATAGGGGTTCTCCTTACAGTATCGCTTCCTGGGTTAACGTAATTCCTTGCAGGTGCAAAATGGCAGTGAAAGCAGCAACAAGAGAAGTTTGAACTCAAATAATCAATTAACAGCTTCTGAGAAGAAGAAAAAACTTTTCAACTGGCATCAAAAAGTTGGTAGAATTGGCACCAGTTGACTTGGAAGAAGATGAAGGAAGGAAGGAAAGAAGAAAGGGAGGGAGGGAGGGAGGAAGGAAGGAAGGAAGGAAGGAAGGAAGGACTGTAATTTCAGTTGCTCATAAAATGTGTAAAAATGGTTGGAAGCTAAATGTATGACCAAGTTCTGAGATTTACATCAGGGGACCTGGCAGAGGATTAGAAACACAGGGAGCTGCCTTATACCGAGTCGGTCCATTGGTCTATCTAGCTCAGTACTGTCTACACTGACAGGCAGCGGCTCTCTATGGTTTCAGGCATGAGTCTCCCCCAGCCCTACCTGGAGATGCCAGGGACTGAACCCGGGACGTTTTTGCATGCAAGGCAGCTGCTCTACCTAAGAGGAAGTGACTTCTCCATCTCTTTGATGTGGTTGCAGGTCCCTTTGCTGTTTGACGAAGCCTCCTGCAGTTTCTCCGAGCAAGAGTGGCGCAGCTTGGATGAAGGGCAGAAGGACCTCTACCGGCACATCATGAAATGCAACTACAAGGCCGTGGTCTCTATGGGTAAGGAAGGGTCCACATGGCGTGTGTCAGGGATTGCCCTGAGCCAGGAGGGATGGCGGAAGGGGCAGAGGAGCCTAGCATCCATCATCGGACACCGGAGGTGTTGTTAGAGTGGGAAGGGGAGGAGACGGCTCCGCAGCTGTCATCAGAGATAGGGAAGGAGGTGTGGAGAAGTGAGAGCGAGGGGCTGTCGCCGCCTGTGCTGTCACCTGAAACGGAGGCTTTCAGAGAGCCAATGAGGGCAGAGGAGGAAATGGAGACGGAAGGGGAGCAGGGGCTTGAGCATCCTTCCAGTGTCTCGACAGCAACTTCCAGGGAAGACGAGAGTGAGAGGGAAGGGGCCAGTGTCACAGCAGATAGGGTTAAAAAGCGGAAAAGGAGGAGCGAGAGGCGGCGCTGGGGTTTTGCCAAGCTTTTATGTTGGGGGCAAAATCGAAAGCCTTTACTCGGGGGATCTGACACAACGGAGTCGGATGATGAAGTGTAACACCTGTGGAATGAACTTGTAAATAAACTGTTAGTTTAGTAAACCAGTCTCAGGTGGCTTTACTCTTGAGGAGGACACGCATCCACCTCACAGCGTGGCCAAGCAGAGCTCTCTGTGCACCTGAGTCTTCGTCCACCATGGCCCAGGGCCTTGCTAAGTGGACACAGCATCAATTCTCAGCAGACATCTGACCAGGCTTCAGGGTGATGCAGATGAGTTGTACCAGACATGGGAAGCTGCTAGATGCTGATTCAGGCCATGGGTTCATCTTGCTCAGTTTTGCCTGTCCTGGCTCATGGTAGCTCTCCAGGGTTTCAGACAGGAGTTGTTCTCAAGTCCTACCCGGAGATGCCAGAGGCTGGACCTTCTGCAGGCCAACAGGTGATCTGCTGAGGGGTTATATGGACCCAGCAAAGAGTTCCTTATCAGGTCTGCAGGAGAATGCCCAGAGCTCAGCTGGTCATTGGCTAGTCTGTCCTGCCAGGTAGGATGATCAGTGGAACATGAGCAGAGGAGGGCGACCTAGAAACCCAAGCCTTATGAAGAGCAATTGAGGGAGTTGATATGTTTAGCCTGGATGAGACTGAGAAGTGACATGAGAGCCATCTCCAAATATCTGAAGGACTCTCACATGGGAGATGCAGCTTGTTTTCGGCTGCTCCAGGGGGTAGGACCTGAACCAATGGATTTAAAAAAGGAGAAAGGAGATTCTGGCCAAAGGTTAGGAAGAACTTTCCAAAGATAAGAGCTGTTCTACGGTGGAGCAGACTATCTGGGAAGGTGGTGGACTCTCCTTCCTTGGAGGTTTCCAAA
Organism: Darevskia nairensis; assembly: GCA_034642065.1. Classification (NCBI taxonomy): domain Eukaryota; kingdom Metazoa; phylum Chordata; class Lepidosauria; order Squamata; family Lacertidae; genus Darevskia; species Darevskia nairensis. The sequence continues at coordinate 11,732 of JAWWNI010000952.1, forward strand.
CAGAGGTTGGATGGTCACCTGTCAGGGATTGTTTAGCTTTGATTCCTGCATTACAGGGGGGGTGGACTAGATGACCCTTAGGATTCCTTCCAAGTCTACATACCAGCCGTTGAGTATGTTCATGGGAGTCCCAGAGCACTACCGCCCTGCCCCTGAGTCATTCCCAAGGGAAATTCCCAAGTAATTACCCCCTGAGTCATTCCCAAGGGAAATTTAAATAAAAGGAGTGCCCTGGAGCAAATGAGAGGTTTGATGCCGCCTCCCTTCTCTTGCGGGGGCTCAATTACTGCCAGCGCCTCCCGTTAAGAGTTTGGGTGTAATCCTTGACGCCTCCCTTTCCATGGAGGCGCAGGTTGCAGCAACAGTCAAGGCGACATTTTTCCATCTCCGCCGCATCAAGCAGTTGGTCCCTTACCTTTCCCGCCCCGACCTGGCCACAGTGATCCATGCGACGGCCACCTCCAGGCTTGACTACTGTAACTCGCTCTACACGGGGCTGCCCTTGAAACTGTCTCAGAAACTCCAGCAGGTGCAGAATGCTGCAGCGAGGCTCCTCACGGGGTCCTTGCCATGGGAGCATATTCACCCAGTGCTTTACCAACTGCACTGGCTCCCGGTGGAGTACCGGGTCAGGTTCAAGGTGCTGGTTTTGACCTTTAAAGCCCTATGTAGCCTAGGACCCTCGTACCTACGGGAACGCCTCTCCTGGTCTGTCCCACAGAGGACCTTAAGGTCCATGAATAATAATAGTTTAAGGGTCCCAGGCCCAAAAGAAGCCAGACTATCCTCCACCAGGGCCAGAGCTTTCTCAGTGTTGGCTCAGACCTGGTGGAATGCTCTATCCCACGAAACTAGGGCCCTGCAGGACCTGATCTCCTTCCGCAGGGCCTGTAAGACAGAGCTATTCCGCCTGACCTTCAAAGCCTGATCCTCCATTCCTTTTTCCCTTCCCTTGTTCTTTGAAGAAACCTTTTCTGAGACCCTACATTTAAACCCTTCCCTGGTCTCCTTACTGGCCCTAGCAGGAATAACTTGGTCAGTTAGCCCTGGTGATGTTCATTTATGTTGTATTTGATGCTGTTTTTAACTTTTTCTTTTTTCTTTTTAAGTCGTTTTTAATCAATGTTTTATATTTTTTGTTAGCCGCCCTGAGCTGGGTTTTTAATCAGGAAGGGCGGGGTATAAATAAAAAATTATTATTATTATTATTATTATTAAGTTTTTCTCCCCCGCCACGCACAGACGCTGCTATCTCCAAACCTGACCTGCTCTCTCGGATCGAGCAAGCAGATGTCGCTGGTCAGGGGGATGTCGAGGAAAGAGAAGCCCTGAAGGAGACCACCCTGGGTGAGTCGCATAGTTGGCAACCCCCACCCCCCTCTCTGCTGCGCAGGGAGAGAAGCTCAGGTCCACCCCTGTTGCTGAAGGGGGCAATTTACAGCTTGAGGCAAATAGCAGAAAGCTCTGAAAACCTTGACAACAATACTTCAGAACCGTTGCTCTTCCCACATGGTGTCAGCTTTGTGAGAGTTAGGTTCCTTGAATTCTGAAGTTGAATTCTGCCACCCAGCTCAGTTGCACAGTAAAGCAGGTGTTACTTTGCCCTCACGGCACGCTCCTGCTTTCGTAACTCCACCACAAACTGGCCACACACTCTTCTTCTTTTCTTTTGAAATTATTTTTATTTGGTTTTCAAGAACAAGTAAATATGTAAGCAGAGGAAGTCATCCGTTGAATAAAGTACGTCTATACTTTATTAGAGGGATGCGGGTGGCGTTGTGGGTTAAACCACAGAGCCTAGGGCTTGCTGATCAGAAGGTTGGCGGTTCAAATCCCCGCAATGGGGTGAGCTCCCATTGCTCGCTCCATGCTCCTACTAACCTACCAGTTCGAAAGCACATCAAAGTGCAAGTAGATAAATAGGTACCGCTCTGGCGGGAAGGTAAACGGCGTTTCCGTGCGCTGCTCTGGTTTGCCAGAAGTGGCTTAGTCCTGCTGGCCACATGACCTGGAAGCTGTACGCCAGCTCCCTCGGCCAATAAAGCGAGATGAGCGCCGCAACCCCAGAGTCGGACATGACTGGACCTAATGGTCAGGGTTCCCTTTACCCTCATACAATTGCATTGCACTGTTATGCTTCTCATTCAGCAACCAAACACAGGACCACTCCAACAAATGAACTAACTAACTAACTTAACGAAAACTAAATCCCTCCCTACCACACAACCAACAAACCCTTTGGTTCCAAGTATCGTAAGAATATCCGGTTACTTCTCATCAGCTAACTAAAGAAATAAGTATCAGTTTACTTGCAAATCAGAAGACATACCAAATTATATTAAATCTACCAAAAGAGCAGTTTACACTCAAGATGTCCTGCTGGCCACACACTGTCAAGTCACTGTTTACAGCCATTAGGACTAGGAACTTTCTGGGTGTTTTCCTCCTCATGCTCCCGTGTCCCAAAGAAAGTGGAAATTCTCAAATGATGGTATTCCATGCTCAGAGCAAAATGCTCCTGTGCTTGTATGGAATTGCTGAATACACACAACCCTTGAATCAATGAAGGAAGATGAGAGGAGGAGTCTGATCATCAGTGCTAGAGAGGAGGGGGTGGACAGTGTAGCTTGTCCTTGCGTCATCTCGGCTTGGGTGGCCTTTTGCAGACCTGTCCTAAATGTGTCGCTGGTGGTGAATGGCTGCTGTAGCTTCTTCCCTCCTCTCCGAAACAGGCTCTCCGATTTCCGCCCTCAACGACAGCTCCTGGATGGAGCCAGAGGAAATGTCCCTGGTCAAAAGCATGGGCGACTTGGAGGAGAGCGACATCCCTGGAGAGCCCACCATGAGTAAGTTGGAGCGGCCTAAGGTGGGGGATCCTCTCCCTCCTGCACAAGGCTGAGAGGAAGTGGGAGGGGAAGGAGAACATTGCCAGGGGAGGAGAGGGCTGTGCAGAGCCCAGAATCCTTGACTAGTGCCAAGAGCCAGTGTGGTGTAGTGGTTAAGAGCGGTGGACTCGTAATCTGGTGAACCGGGTTCGCGTCTCCGCTCCTCCACATGCAGCTACTGGGTGACCTTGGGCTAGTCACCCTTCTCTGAAGTCTCTCAGCCCCACTCACCTCACAGAGTGTTTGTTGTGGGGGAGGAAGGGAAAGGAGAATGTGAGCCGCTTTGAGACTCCTTCGGGTAGTGATAAAGCGGGATATCAAATCCAAACTCTTCTTCTTCTTCTCCTAGTGGAATGGGGCTGCTCTTGAGACTTGGGCGTATCTGCTTGAGTTATTTGGAGCTGCCTGTGCTGTTTTTAATCTGTTGGGAGCCACCCAGAGTGGCTGGGGATACCCAGCTGTATGGGTGGGGTATAAATAATAAATTATATTATTATTATTATTATTATTATTATTATTATTATTATTATTATTGGCAAGGCTAGGGGTGATTGATAGAGAGCTGGCCATTTCTCATAGGAGCAGGTTTCTTTGACAATGAAGAGTTAACCCTCTGACATATGCATTCCTTTGGAAGTGCCCTTGACAGTTGGCACCTTTGTGCTGCACTATCCATTATTATTATTATTATTAATATTATTATTATTATTATATCCCCCTTCATCTGAAGATCACAGGGTGGTTTACACTACAAATCACAAAACTACATAACATGATAATAAAACAACCCCCCCCCTTGCATTTTGAAACATCATTAAATTGTAAAATCATAAAAATACAGACGAAATGTCCAAGCACCAAATCAAATGAATCCTCTAAAAGCTCTTGACGAATCAGAAACATTTTCAGTGGGAGATGAGATATCAAAATTGCAGTTGCCTGTCTGATTTCATTTTGCAAATTTTTGAGGAGGTTTGTTTTCTTAGGGATGCTCTCATTGTGTCCCATAGGAGGGGGGTTATATTGTCTGCATCTTTTTCTTTGAAGTGGTTTTTGGAGAGTTTTTGTGAGACTCTGTCTGATTTGTTTATTTGCGGTTAGGATGGGACTGAAGGACCATGAAGGGGTGGTTTGGCTTCCTTCTCCCATTTTAAGGGTAACTTCTACTGGGGGTGATCTGTGATTTTAACGTTACCTACGTTCGTTGATTCAACCAAGGGGACACCTGTCTGATTCCATATGCCGCCAACCTGCCTCTTTCCCCCCTCCCCGTTTGTCCAGGTGCTCCGCAGCTCCTGGAAGAAGACCCCGAAAGCTTGGAGCTCCCCGGCATGTTCCCCAGGAAGTGGACGGAGGTCTTCCAGGGCCCCGGCGAGGAACTGCTCTGCGAGAGCCACCCCGTTTCGGTGGCGCCTGCAAGGAAGCCCCCGGGGAGCAGCCTGAGGCGGTCGGCTCGCTGCGTGGCCGAGTCGAGGAAAGAGGACCCCTCCTCTGCGTTGGCGGCAGAGGCCCACACCGGGCCCTACATCTGCTGCGAGTGTGGGGAGGGCTTCCTGGACAAACAGCTCTTCACCGCTCACCAGAAGACCCACGATGGAGGAGGGAGCTATCCCACGATGGACCCCCGAGGAGGAGGAGGAGGAGGAGGGGGCCCGAAGCTGAAGCCGAGCCCCTTACCTCTCCAGAGGACCCCGACGCCGGCGCGCCCCAAGCCCCCGAAACGCCCCGAGCCCCAGAGGAGCCCCGCCCTCAAGCCCGGGGCCGGGAAGCGCCCCGGGAACCACATGGTGGAGCGCCCCTACACCTGCACCCAGTGCAAGGAGAGCTTCAAGCTGGAGGTGAGTCTGCTTCTCCACCAGAAGCTGCACACGGGGAAGGGCGACGGGCCGCTGACGTGCACCTACTGCGGCAAGGACTTCCGGGACCTCTCCAAGGCCGTCCGGCACCAGCGCATCCACACGGGCGAGAGGCCCTACCAGTGCACCGAGTGCGGGAAGAGCTTCATCCGCCGCGACCACCTCCTCAAGCACTGGCGCGTCCACACTGGGGAGACGCCCTACCAGTGCACCACCTGCGGGAAGAACTTCCGCTACAAGGAGTCCCTGAACTGCCACCAGAAAATCCACACCCGCAACCCCGGGGCGCACCACCTGGGGCTGGGGGCGCAGGCCGGCCTGGTGGCCTTGAAGCAGGAGCAACCCTAGCGGCCACCCCCTCCCCAAAGCCCTCTGCTTCTGGCCGGCGTCGGCCGCGCCCTGCATGCTGAAGAACAGCTGCCCCCCTCCCTCCCGGTTTGCCCCCCAAGGGTCCCAGGGCATGCCGGGACGTGGCGGAGGGGCTCCCTCTCGTGGACCATCAGAGCATCGCTCACCCTCCCTGCGCTGTGCCGGGGGTGAGCGCAAGGCCGAGACGTCGTACTCAGGACCCTGCTTCTGCCTGGGTGGGTCACAGATAACGGCACTTAGGCAGTCTTTCCTGCCACGCTGCTGCCGTCGTTCGTGGAGAACTGGCTCTCTGCGGGTTTTCCTGTGAAGGTGAGGCAGCCGCTAACCAAGTATTCGCCGCTTCTCCCTCCTGGCCCACACGTACAGGGACCCAGAATCTCGAAGACATTCTTCCGTCTTGTCACTGTGTGAGCCCTCCTTGAGGCTGATGTTTGTGTTCTCTCTCTCTCCCCCCCCCTCTCTCTCTCACGCACACCCCACACGATGAGTTTCCAGAACCGGGAAGGTGGACCCATCGGAGGCAAGGCCACATTTCATCAAATAGTCTGGGGGCGAGCTTCTTGCCTGCCCCCCTATCCTTCTCCCCAATGGGCCCCGTTGCCCCGTTAAGCACCTCCGTGGAGCTCAGTCGAAACCATCCTTTCCCAGTTAATTGTTGTCAGTAAAGGTGTGTGGGTTTTTGAGGTTGTCTTTGTTTTAATTTCTCAAACTGCATTTGGTCACACTCCAAGGCTGTTTGTACGAGTCAAGAGCAGCTTCGGCCAGGATTCTGGTCGTTATAACCCAACGCCGAGAGCTCATGTACTGTTGTTTTGCCGTATGAAGTTCCCGCAGGACTTGCCGCCTGTCCCATAACTGTCCCCCAGTTCTCCCTCTCTCATCCCAAAGGTATCTGGAGAACTGCTGTCCCCCGTTGTCTTGCTGTTATATTGCTGTTATATTATTATTATTATTATTATTATTATTATTATTATTATTATTATTATATTTTTTACAGAAGGCATCTTTGTAAATATTGGTTGAATTATATATATATATATATATGAATTTCAGTGTCTTTAAGCTAAATGTCAGCTGAGGTGACTGTAACAAGCCAGCTATTCCTCCGTGTGACGTCGGGTGTTTTGTCTGTGGCTGCGTTTTCTTGGGGTTTTTTGTAACACCTTCTTTTGCAAACTATGTCAATACAGTGTGTCTCTCTTCCGAAGCCCCTCTCGTCTCTGGGTAGCTGCGGGAAATGAAGCCTTGCCAAAGCAGGTTAGGCGCAGGTGAATTTTATCTTTGGAGGGTTTCGTGTCGGCAGTTCCAAGTGCCGGCAGCGAGGCTGCAGAGCCAGCATGAATTTCGAGGTCCTGGCATGCGTAAAAGGTAAAGGTAAAGGGACCCCTGACAGTTAGGTCCAGTCGTGACCGACTCTGGGGTTGCGGCGCTCATCTCGCTTTACTGGCCGAGAGCCGGCGTACAGCTTCCGGGTCATGTGGCCAGCATGACTAAGCCGCTTCTGGCGAACCAGAGCAGCGCACGGAAACGCCGTTTACCTTCCCACCAGAGCGGTACCTATTTATCTACTTGCACTTTGACGTGCTTTCGAACTGCTAGGTTGGCAGGAGCAGGGACCAAGCAACAGGAGCTCACCCTGTTGCGGGGATTCGAACCACCAACCTTCTGATCAGCAAGCCCTAGGCTCTGTGGTTTAACCCGCAGCGCCACCCACATCACCCCTGGCATGCGTAGGAGGCCTCAAGTAGAGCCTGAGGCGGAAGACCAAATTAAGAGTAGGCTGGTCTCCTACCAGGTAACTGGGGTGCCCTTTAACATCACGCTAGCACTGTGGAAGTCCATCATACATGAAAGCCTTGCCCAGGTTAGGTTAGCTTATGTTCACATTTATTTATATCCCGCCTTTCAACCAAAAAGGCTCCCAAGAATAAACAGATAGCGTCCAAATACAATGATGCAAATTCAAAAGAATGCAAATGCAAACAGCTTGGGCTGTGATCTAAACCACTGAGCCTCTTGGGCGGGAAGGTAAATGGTGTTTCTGTGCGCTCTGGTTTCCGTCATGGTGTCCTGTTGCACCAGAAGCGGCTTAGTCCTGCTGGCCACATGACCCGGAAAGCTGCCTGTGGAAAAACGCCAGCTCCCTCGGCCTGAAAGCGAGATGAGCGCCACAACCCCATAGTAGCCTTTGACTGGACTTAACCGCCCAGGGGTCCTTTACCTTTTACCTATCTCGTCTAAAACCAGTTTGAAGACCGTATCATGATATCGGTTTCATAATTTTTGACCTGGCAATATATCGCGAATCGCGATGTGTGTGTGTTTGTGTGCTATGCAAAAATCGAAATGCGGGGGAAACTGTGAAGCCAGCCAAGGCCTACTACATAGCTCCATCCTTATTTCAAACATTGTGCAAAATGTATCACTATATCACAATGTTTAGCTGGTGATATATCGCAAAGTTGAAAACCAGCTCCATCCTTATTTTAGACGCCGTGATAAATCGGTATACAGTGGTACCTCGGGTTAAGAACTTAATTCATTCTGGAGGTCCGTTCTTAACCTGAAACTGTTCTTAACCGGAGGTACCACTTTAGCTAATGGGACCTCCCACTGCCACCGCACAATTTTTGTTCTCATCCTGGGGCAAAGTTCTTAACCTGAGGTACTATTTCTGCGTTAGCGGAGTCTGTAACCTGAAGCGTCTGTAACCTGAAGCGCCTGTAACCCGATGTACAACTGTATCACGATGTTTAGCTGGTGATACATTGCGATGTTGAAAACCAGATATCGCCCAGCCCTAGTTCTTGCCAAAAAAAAGGGGGGTGGGGAACCCTGCAAAAATGTTAACAACACTAAAGCAGCATCTTTGACTTACAAGGAGAGTGAGGATTTCGTTTGTGAGCAGCGGGGGGTGGGGGTGGGGGCAAGCAGCCTCCAAAAAGTGCATTTGTGACACAAAGAGTAAGAATGTAAGAAGATGCATCTCGGAAAGGCATGGCATGTCCCTGACCTTCTGGCTGGGGCTGATGGGAGCTGTAGTCCAAAACATCTGGAGGGCACCAGGTCGCCACGGCCCCCTTGGTTGGATGAACTTGCCCCCTGTCCCTGGCACCCTATAAAAAGCATTATTCCGAATAGCCGTTTGCACACCCACTAAGGAAGATAACGCAGCAAAATTCAGAACGGTCACAATTGCACATTGAACCACATTCAGTTACAACTATTTAGTTTAATTAAGTCAACTAAATGGATGAACTGGATCCAATGATCCCAGCTTTTCAAAGCCTGATAGTCATTTACACTTCCGGTGCCCCCCCCATCTCTTAGCACCCCCCCCCCACATAATCCCAGTCCCCAAGGAGCAGTTCCACCCACTTTGGGAACCACTGGGCTGGCATGATGTCTTTTAAGGGCAGCATGTGCAGAAATAGCTCCCCTCCCTTTGGGGGATCAAGTACAAACTCTGCTTCCAGCTGCCCTCCATTTACTAAGTTTCCCCTGCAAATGCTCCTCTTCGGAGTGGGGCATTTCCCTGTTTACAGTGACGTGTTCTCATCAAATCTGAACCGACGAGGCAGGATCTGACCCACCTGGAACCATTTACCAGGACTGACCAGAATCTGTCTCAAAGAATAGGATGTGCTCAGCTTTGGGGTGGTCCTAACCTGGGAGGGGAGGGGATCAAGAAGATGGAGGTGACTGGCCTTTGCAGGATTTCTGTGGATTTTCTTCCCTCCTCTGTGTGGGCAGGACATGGAGCGAAGCTGCAAGTTTTGGGTATGTCCAGCCTGGAGAAAGTAAGTCCGAGAGGTGACACGATAGCCAAATAGTACCTGAAGGCCTGTCCCATAAAAGATGGAGCAAGCTTGTTTCCTGCTGCTCCAGAGGGGAGGACCCAAACAAACAGATTCAAGTGACAAAGAAGGAGATTGTGACCAGACATTAGGAAGATGGTAAGAGCTGTTGGGGAGAAGGTCAGCAGTTCGAATCCCCGTGACGGGGTGAGCTCCCGTTGCTCAGTCCCAGCTCCTGCCAACCTAGCAGTTCGAAAGCACGAAGCGCAAGTAGATAAATAGGTACCACTCCGGCGGGAAGGTAAATGGCGTTTCCGTGCGCTGCTCTGGTTCGCCAGAAGTGGCTTAGTCCTGCTGGCCACATGACCCGGAAGCTGTATGCCGGCTCCCTCAGCCAATAATGCGAGATGAGCGCCGCAACCCCAGAGTCGGTCATGACTGGACCTAACGGTCAGGGGTATCTTTACCTTTACGAGCTCTTGAGCAGACTCCCTCGGAAGGTGGTGAACCTTCCTTGGAGGTTTTAAAGCAGAGGTTGGATGGCCACCTGCCAAGGATTTGTGGGCTGCGATTCTGGCTTTGCAGGAAGTTATCAACTTGGGAAGAAGGAACTGAGGGAATGCTCCTCATCAGATTTGCAGATGACACTGAATGGGAGTAGCTAATCCAATGGAAAACAGAATCGGGATCTTAATAGATGACGCCAAAATAAGAATTTCAATGAGCAAATGTCAGTTTTTGCGCTTTGGCAGGAAGAACCAGCATGACGAATATAGGATGGACACCAGGTTTGCCAGCAGTACAAGTGAAAAGGATCTAGGGCAGGGGTAGGCAACCTAAGGCCCGTGGGCCAGATGCAGCCCAATTGCCTTCTCAATCCGGCCCGCGGACGGTCCGGGAATCAGCGTGTTTTTACATGAGTAGAATGTGTGCTTTTATTTAAAATGCATCTCTGGGTTATTTGTGGGGCATAGGAATTCGTTCACCCCCCCCCCCAAATATAGTCTGGCTCAACACATGGTCTGAAGGACGGTGGACCGGCCCACGGCTGAAGAAGGTTGCTGACCCCTGATCTAGGGGGTCTCGGTGGACCACAAGCTTAACATGAGCCAACAGTGTGATGCAGCAGCAGCAAAAAAAGCTCATGCTATTCTAAGCTGCATCAACAGAAGTCTAGTGTCCAGAACAAGGGAAGAAAGGGCTAGATGACCCTTGGGGTCCCTTCCAACTCTATGATTAAAAAATAAAGAGGGGTTTAGGGCATAGCTGTCAACCCTCCCTTTTTTTGCGGGAAACTCCCTTACTCCAATGCCGTTTCCAGCTGCTATCCCGGATTGTTGATATCCCTTAAATTTCCCGGATTTCAAAGGAAGCAGCTCCTCTCCCTCCCTGCCGGCCAGGGAGGCTCCTCAGCTGCGTTGCTCGGCTGCCAATTAGGAGTCTGAGACCGACTGGGGGCAGAGCTTGCATGCCTTGGGCAGCCAGACCCTCACGCCCAACCAGACAGACAGCCTGCCTGCCGTCTACGCGCTCGCTCTTTCGCTCACCCATTCGCGCGCAGCCTCTGGAGCGCAGGGTGGCGAGGCTACTTGGTGCCATTGCAGGGCCCTTGCGGCATCCCTTATTTGCAAATCCGAAAGTTTTGAAAAATCCCTTATTTTCAAATCCGAAAGTTGACAGCTATGGTTTAGGGGGGGGGGGGAGAGACAGTAGAAATCACAACTCTCCTTTGGGTATCTGAAGAAGTGTGCATGCACACGAAAGCTCATACCAAGAACAAACTTAGTTGGTCTCTAAGGTGCTACTGGAAGGAATTTTTTTATTTTTTATTTTGTTTTGACTATGGCAGACCAACACGGCTACCTACCTGTAACTCTCTTCTTAGTGACAGAGTGCTTGCTAGGGAGTTATTTCAAGGAGAAACTCCCTCAGTCCGCCTTCTCCCTCTTGTTACAGTGAGTGGAGTGTTGAACCAGGGAGAACAGGGTTCAAATCCTTAGCTGTAAATCCAAATTTATTATTACGGTCACAGACCAGTACCAACCCACATACAGTATCAAAAATAATAATAATAAAACACGATAGGGACAATACAGATATAGCAACAATTAAAAATGTATAAAAATTAAAACTTGGTCGCTAAAATGTAATCTAAAATTATCATTTAAGGCCTTAATCATTATGATACCTGTAACACCGCTTGTTCCCTAAGTTTTATGGCAATTGAACAGAATTTGGCTACTCTTAACGTGATCTCAGGATCCTTGTCCTCTACCAGGGATTTTAGACATTGAAGTTCGGATTCATTTGGAGATTTTTGCATACCGGTATCTCCCCATAGAGGGACCCAGGTGGCGCTGTGGGTTAAACCACTGAGCCTAGGGCTTGCTGATCAGAAGGTCAGCGGTTCGAATCCCTGCGACGGGGTGAGCTCCTGTTGCTCGGTCCCTGCTCCTGCCAACCTAGCAGTTCGAAAGCACGTCAAAGTGCAAGTAGATAAATAGGTACCACTCCAGCGGGAAGGTAAACAGCGTTTCCATGCGCTGCTCTGGTTCGCCAGAAGCGGCTTAGTCATGCTGGCCACATGACCCGGAAGCTGTACACCGGCTCTCGGCCAATAAAGCGAGATGAGCGCCGCAACCCCAGAGTCGGACACGACTGGACCTAATGGTCAGGGGTCCCTTTACCTTTACCTATCTCCCCATAGAAACGGCCGTGTAACAAGGCATGAGAGACAGTTTCTACCTCCATCAAGCCGCAGGGGCAGACTCGTTCCGCATATGGTTTACCCTTGAATCTTCCCTGCAATAAGGCAGATCTTGGCAAATGAAGATGATGGACTATATGGAACTTGCCGAGCTGACAGCGAGACTCCGCGACCAGAGGGATGAAGCGGTGGAAAAAGAATGGAAGAAATTTAGGGAATATCTTAAAAATTACTGTAAGATTTAGAGATAGAAAAATGCTGGAAGAAAGGGTAATTTACAGAATAAAAATAAGTATAAATAAGTGAAGATATGATGTATGATAAGATAAGTTAGGATAGAACTTGAGTAAGAGAGACATAAGTGATAAGGTATGGATAAGATATTAAAGAGATAAGATATAAAGTTTGATAAAAAAAGGAAAGATAGAATATGAGTAAGGAAATAAAAGTTAGAGTAATAAAAAGAAATAATAGTAATAAGAACAAAATATTAGATGATGAGAGGAAATTGCTAAAGATGAGTTATAATGAAACGCAGAAGGAAAGACAGGAGGAAGTCAAACTAAAATGTTAAGGAAAGAAGAAAGGGAAATTAAGATTTTGTGTGTACTTTGTTTTTGTTTGTGATTTTTAGTGTGTGTTTTATATTGTAATGTGATAAGATGTTGTTTAAGTGTGTCAAACCCAATAAAAATTATTTTAAAAAAAATAAGGCAGATCTTAGCTGTAAATGAATAAAGGTGTGTGTGGGGGGGGTGCAAACGCCCCGCTGCTGACCCCGGACTAGGCAAGGTAGCGGGTCTGGCTAGATGGGGGTTCCCATTCTACTGGGAAAGCCAGGGTGCACCCCCTCCCGAGCATGTGCAGAGTGCTTCCGCCTCCCGGGGCCACTGGGGCCGGCTGATCCCCCCTCCCGCCCGACCCAGGTGGGGACTGCGTCTGCACTGCCTCCCGCAGGAGAATGGATGGATGGAGGCGGCGGCCGGGCTCCGTCTGGCTTCATCCCGCCTGCCTTTGCTGCGGGTGCGCGGCTCCTCCTCTTCCCTTCTGCCCCCAGCGGACGGCGGACCCCTTTCTCCGCCTCCCTCCCTCCTTCCCTCCTTCCTTCCTTTCCTTCCTTCTTTCCGGCGGCTTCTCCGGACGGATCCAACCCACCTGCCCGCTTGCCTCCCCCCCAGGGGCGCGATGGCCGCTGAATGGGATCCTACTGCGCAGGTAGGGCGGGGAGGAAGGGGTTAATTTTCCTTGCAAATAAGAGGACTGCGGGGTGGGGGAGAGAGAAAACGGCTCCGGGGCTGAAGGTTTGCGGGGAAATCCCGCGCCCCGCCCTCCATTCCTGGATTGCAAAGGGCAGGGGCGCGCGCTCTGCACGACCCCAGAGGCGCGCGCGTTTTGGGGGGAATGATCCGGGAGAGGAGGTCTTCCCTGCACCCCTGTGTTGCCACCACCCCTCTCTCTCCGTTTCCTTGGTGTAGCGCAGGGGTCAGCAACCTTTTTCAGCCGTGGGCTCAGACCATGTGGGGGGCCGGACTATATTTTGGAAAAATAATATGAATGAATTCCTATGCCCCACAAATAACCCAGAGATGCATTTTTAATAAAAGGACATATTCTGCTCATGTAAAAACACACCAATTCGCGGACCGTCCGCGGGCCGGATTGAGCCGCATCCGGCCCACGGGCCTTAGGTTGCCTACCCCTGGTGTAGTGGCTCCCAGAAGCTGGAGGTTGTTTTGCGCTTTCTGCGGAGCATGCACAAAGCGCCAGGCGATTCATGACTTGGGTGGCTGCTGGCGGCTCCTGGGCATGGGCTCCCAGTGGGGGCTCCTTTTGGGGGGGCAATCGTTTTCTCCCTCTCCTTCTCCTTGGCAGACACTTAAGCGCTATCAATTGTGCAAATTCTACATTTATGTCTTCCAAGGCAATTCTTCCAAGGTGGCATGCATAATTCTCTTCCTCCCCAGTTTATCCTCACAACAATCCTGCGAGGTAGGTTTGCTTGGCCAAGTAAGTGGCTGCGCCTGCCCAAGGTCAGCGTCATAGCTGAGGCGGGATTCGAACCCTGGTCTCGCAGGTCATAGCCCAGCACTGTAACCACCGAACCACACTGGCTTTCACACAGAGAGAGAACGCTTTATTTCAGTCCATGGACCCAAAATACACAGTACAGACACTGGATTTTGCTATATATACAACCAGCAATATAATTTAGAGGTCACTTAATCTGCTATCCTTTAGACACGCTTACCTGGGAGTAAGCCCCATTGAACTCTTTGGACGTGGCTCCTGAGTAGCCGTGACCGTAGGGTTATATTGCCAGAGAAAATGCACTTTTCAAAAGGGAACCACCAGGACAAATTTTGCCGCCTCTCCTGCAATTAGAAATGGGCTCTCATTCATAAGTGTAGCAACAAAAACTAACAGCTGGTTTTTATTTACAGTATTTATTTCTCAAGATTTATATACCACTTGATGGGTAATTTAAACCTCAAAAATGTTCACAGAAACAATAAAGCATTGACATTTCAGTGAATAACAGTTTAAAAAACAGCTATTTAAAACATTCAAACAAATGATAATGAAAATCAGCAAGAAGCTAAAATGTAGATTATAGGCACTGTCAACATTGCACATGTCTGGATAGGCCTGCCTAGACCAAACAGCTGCTGAAAAGGCACCTGCCTGATGTCAATGGGCAGGGAGTTCCACAGTTCCTTGTGGGACCGTAAAGATTTGGAATTGGCTCCACTGGTCTAGGTCCCATCGCACAAAGCAGAAGAAAACAAGCTTGCTCCTTCTTCCACATGACAGCCCTTTAAATATTCGAATTCTTAAAAGCTTGAACTCTTCTTTTAAAAAAATAAATAAAAATTATTAGGGTTTGTAAAGAAAAATACTAAGATTATTATCAAATATCTTTTCTTTCGTCCAAAATAAAGCATTAATTTAAAGGCAAAAAAGAGAGAGGAAAAAGGAAAGGGAGAGATAGAGAAAAGGGAATAGAACAAGATTTAAAAGAGAGAGAAAGGTTAAGATAAAGAACACTTCTGACACCCTTGGTGCCCTTTTCGTAACTGTCGTTTGATTCTGCCTCTGAGCATCTTCGCTTCCTTTCCTTGCCAGCAGGGCTTAGAGTGGGGCCGGGGACCCCTGCAGCCGACCCCGGTGCACCCTTGTTTCCTCCCCAAGCGGAGCTGTGGCGATGCCTCGCGCCCGCAGGCCGCGGAGATCTCCCTCTGGACGGTGGTGGCCGCCATGCAAGCGGTGGAGAGGAAGGTGGACGTCCACGCAGGGCGGCTGCTGGCGCTGGAGCGGAGGGCGGGACTGGCCGAGAAGAAGCTCTCCGGGACGGAGAAAGCCATGGCGGAGTTCAGCCACCACCTGGATGCGCTGGGGACCCTCATCCAGGAATACGGGCAGCTCCGGAGGAGGCTGGAGAACATGGAGAACCTGCTCAAGAACCGCAACTTCTGGATCCTCCGCCTGCCCCCAGGATCCAGGGGGGAAACCCCCAAGGTAAGCCGTGGGGATTCGCACGGAGGTAGATCTTTATCCAGGGGAAGAGCTATATGTATCCAGAGGCCTTTGCTTGGCCTGCAGGGATGACTGCAACACTTTCCTGCTGCGGGGAGTTCCCCAAGTCAACAGTCCTTTGCCTTACTGGCTTAGCACGAGAGAGCCAGTGTGGTTCGAGTGAATCTGCTGCATATGAACCGACCTGGGCTCTGCGATTGTCATCTGAGGCCCCTCTCCCTGAGAGGTCCGGAGGGTGGCAACACAAGAACAGGGCCTTTTCTGCAGTGGCTCCCCATTTGGAGAATGTTCTCCTCAGAGAGGCTCACCTGGCATCTTCATTCCTCTTTCAACCAGGCTTGTTAGCATTTGTTTTATTTATTAAATTTATATACCGCCCTATACCTGGGGTTTGCAGCATAAATTCAAGTTATAAAACCACAAAATACATAATAATAATAATAATAAATTTTTATTTGTACCCCGCCCTCCCCAGCCGGAACCGGGCTCAGGGCGGCTAACAACAGCAAAAATCACTACAGAATATAAAACCAATTAGTTAAAATACAAGTTAAAAACCAATTTAAAATGCCGATTCAAAAATAAAAACCCCCAAAAAACACATTTTAAAAGGACATAGGACATTAGTGGTGGCTAACCTTGGCACTCCAGATGTTTTGGAACTACAACTCCCATCATCCCTGACCACTGGTCCTGTTAGCTAGGAATGATGGGAGTTGTAGTTCCAAAACATCTGGAGTGTCAAGGTTAGCCATCACTGACAAAGTATGTCCATCAAATCAACCAAAGGCCTGGTTAAAAAGGAACGTCTTTGCCTGGCACTTAAAGGTGTGTAATGAAGGCACCAGGCGAACTTCCCTGTGGAGAGCATTCCACAGACAGGGAGCCACTGCAGAGAAGGCCCTGTTCTCGTGTTGCCACCCTCCGGACGTCTCGGGGAGGAGGCACACGAAGGAGGGCCTCAGAAGATGATCTCAGGGTCTGGGTAGGTTCATATGGCAAGAGGCAGCCTTTGAGGTATTGCGGTCTTGAACGGTTTAAGGCTTTATAGGTCAAAACCAGCACTTTGAATTCGACCTTTAAACTCTGTTTGTGGGAGGGGAGGTTATTGGTTTGTCTTCTTGTTCTTGTTTTTACGGTACATTTTGTGCTTTTATCTTGTATTTTTACTTTGTGAACCGCCCTGAGCTCTACGGATGAAGCGTGGTGTGCAAATTTAGTAAATAATAATAATAATAATAATGGTCAGGGTGTTTGAGCAGGACCTAGAATTGTAGAGATGGAACATGTCCAGAGGAGGGCAACCAAAATGGTCAAAGGCCTGGAAACGATGCCTTATGAGGAACGGCTTAGGGAGCTGGGTATGTTTAGCCTGGAGAAGAGAAGGTTCAGGGGTGATATGATAGCCATGTTCAAATATATAAAAGGATGTCATATAGAGGAGGGAGAAAAGTTGTTTTCTGCTGCTCCAGAGAAGCGGACACGGAGCAATGGATTCAAACTACAAGAAAGAAGATTCCACCTAAACATTAGGAAGAATTTCTTGACAGTAAGAGCTGTTCGACAGTGGAATTTGCTGCCAAGGAGTGTGGTGGAGTCTCCTTCTTTGGAGGTCTTTAAGCAGAGGCTTGACAGCCACCTGTCAGGAATGCTTGGATGGTGTTTCCTGTTTGGCAGGGGGTTGGACTGGATGGCCCTTGGGGTCTCTTCCAACTCTATGATTCTATGGGACCCCAAGGGTCCTCTAGTCCAACCCCCTGCAATGCAGGAATCTCAACTAAAGGTTCTGTGACATGTGGCCACCCAACCTCTGCTTAAGAACCTCCAAGGAAGAAGAAGAACCTGCCACCTTCCGAGGGAGTCCTAGGAGATGGGGGTGCAAATCTGCGCTGGGCCATGAAACTGTCTGGGTGTGACCTTGGGCCAGCCACGCACTCTCGGCCCATCCTACCTCGCAGGGGTGTTGTGGGGATTCGGTGAGGAGCGGGAGAGGCATGTGCGACCCCTGAGAGGAAGAAGAAGAGTTTGGATTTGATATCCCGCTTTCTCACTACTCTAAGGAGTCTCAAAGCGGCTAACAATCTCCTTTCCCTTCCTCTCCCACAACAAACACTCTGTGAGGTGAGTGGGGCTGAGAGACTTCAGAGAAGTGTGACTAGCCCAAGGTCACCCAGCAGCTGCATGTGGAGGAGAGGAGGCGCGAACCTGGTTCACCGGATTACAAGTCCACCGCTCTTAACCACTACACCACACTGGCTTGTTGTTGTTGTGAAATAAATAGTGTATTTCAAAGTAACGGTGTTGTCACAGGTGTAATGAATAACCCCCCCATTCATTCATTTTTTTTACATGCCCTCCCAGGTGCCGGTGACCTTTGATGAGGTCTCTGTCTGCTTCTCGGAGGAAGAGTGGGGGAACCTGGACGAAGACCAGAGGGAGCTCTACAAAAATGTCATGAAAGGGAACTACGAGTCTCTGGTCTCGCTGGGTAAAGAGAACCCTAAAGCGATCGAGTCGGTTGTCGGAAGATTCAGGGCATACCAAAAGAAATCCTTATTCACGCAGCACCTACCGTAGTTATAATAATAATAATAATAATAATAATAATAATAATAATAATAGTAATAAATTATTATTTGTACCCCGCCCATCTGGCTGGGTCTCCCCAGCCACTCTGGGCGGCTTCCAACAAAGATTAAAAATACATTAAAATGTCACACATTAAAAACTTCCCTAAACAGGGCTGCCTTCAGATTTCTTCTAAATGTCAGGTAGTTGTTTATCTCTTTGACCTCTGCTGGGAGGGCGTTCCACAGGGCGGGCGCCACCACCGAGAAGGCCCTCTGCCTGGTTCCCTGTAGCTTTGCTTCTCGCAGGGAGGGAACCGCCAGATGGCCTTCGGCGCTGGACCTCATTCTCCGGGCTGAATGATGGGGGTGGAGACGCTCCTTCAGGTATACTGGACCGAGGCCGTTTAGGGCTTTAAAGGTCAGCACCAACACTTTGAATTGTGCTCAGAAACGTACTGGGAGCCAATGTAGATCTTTCAAGACCGGTGTTATATGGTCCCAGCGGCCGCTCCCAGTCCCCAGTCTAGCTGCCGCATTCTGGATTAGTTGTAGTTTCCGGGTCACCTTCAAAGGTAGCCCCACGTAGAGTGCATTGCAGTAGTCCAAGTGGGAGATAACCAGAGCATGCACCACTCTGACGAGACAGTCTGCGGGCAGGGAGGGTCTCATCCTGCGTACCAGATGGAGCTGGTAGACAACCACCCTGGACACAGAATTAACCTGCGCCTCCATGGACAGCTGTGAGTCCAAAATGACTCCCAAGCTGCACACCTGCTCCTTCAGGGGCACAATTACCCCATTCAGGACCAGGGAGTCCCCCACACCAGCCCGCCCCCTGTCCCCTTCTGTCTTGTCAGGATTCAACCTCAATCCATTGGCCGCCATCCATCCTCCAACCGCCTCCAGGCACTCACACAGGACTTTCACTGCCTTCACTGGTTCCGATTTAAAAGAGAGGTAGAGCTGGGTTAAACTGTGGAACTCCCTGCCACAGGAGGCAGTGATGGCCACCAACTTGGGTGGGCTGTAGAAGAGGATTTGACACATTCATGGAAGAGGCGCAGGCTATCGATGGCTCCTATCCATGATGGCTATGCTTTTCCTGCACGGCCATAGGCAGAAATCCTTCTGAATACCAGTTGCTGGGAACCGCAGGAGGCGAGAGGGCTCTTGAGTTCGAATCCTGCTTGCGGGTTCCCTGCAGACTGGCAGCAGAGCAGAGCCATTACGGCTAGTAGTCAACACTAGCCCTTGTCACGGCAAGTCCTTCGGAGCCTCCCTTGGATGTTGCCAGGTTTTTGTCGGTAAACATGAGGGCTAGAAACTTGATTTGAAAAGGAATTTAGAATCCTTAGGGTGGCCCGTTCTCTCTGAGGACGATAAGTAATTCTTTGGTCTTCCCTTTCTTCCCTTCCTCCTCAGATTACACCATTGCTAAGCCTGACCTGCCGACCCAGAGCGAACGTGGGCTGGAGCAGGCAGCTGAGGACGCAGAGGCTCCCAGGAACATCAGCCCAGGTGGGTTAAGAGGGTTGGGATTCCTTCCCGCCGTGAGCTGCGAAGGGGAAAAAAATCATGGAACCAATTAATTAAACCAGGAGTTGGCAAGGTTTACCGGCTGTGGGCCAGATCACTCCCATGGAGATTGTCCGTGGGCCGGACTGCTGCAGCGCGATGCCGGAAACCGCGTCTGCGCATGCCCAGACGCCGAAAATCGCAACTGTGCAGAAGCGATTTCCGGCGTCTGGACATACGCAGACGCGAATTCCGGGATCTGCACGTGCACAGACATGATTTCCGGCACCACTCAGGGAGTTCCCGCACTGCTCTGCACTGTTTTAGCGCAGCGTGCAGGGGCCTCGCCGGGCGGTTCGGTTTGGGGGCGGCTCGTGCGCTGCTAAAAAGGTCTTCGTGGGCCACATCCGGCCCATGGGCCGCATGTTGCCGACCCCTGAATTAAACCCTTATTGGTAAATCTACTTAGGAGGTTCTGAAGCCTCCTACCTCAAGTATCTGCTTGAAGATAAGACAAATGATATTGCCCTGGAGGTAGTAAGAATTAGAAATCAACATGCTCTGGATAAAATACAGTGACTGCCTTGGAACGTTTGTATTCCTGCTGGATTTTGCTTTCGAAATTGTTTTTGTGGGTCTTTGGACCGTAATAAAGAATCTGTGTGTATTCATTGTTCCCAGACTGGTGAGCTGCTGGCTTCCTCTTTCCCAAGTGAAATGGCATCAAGAGGCAGCAATATGTGCCGCACAAGTCTGCATGCATTTCCACAACGGCCCCCGGGCCTCTCTCTCTCTGGCCCCCAAGTCTCTCCCTTGGCCAGATTCCCTCCCAACCCTCCTGTGTCTCTGTCTGCCCAAAAGGTGACACCTTGAATTCTGACTCCACCCATTTTTGCCTCTGGCCCCGCCCACCGCTGCCGTGTGACCCTGGAATAGTTGTCTAGAAGGGTTCGACTTTGAGGAATAAATTCCCTTTTTGGACAATTTGGAATGTTATACAGTGGAACCTCGACTAACGAATTTAATGCATTCCGAATGGGCATTCGTTAGTAGAAAAATTCGTTAGTAGAAACGCGATTTCCCATAGGAATGCATAAAAAACGGATTAATGCGCTCCTATGGGAAGAGAAATCGGGGGTCACTTACCTTTTCGAGGTGGATGGCCAGGCTCCCGCAGCTCTCCTTCTCTTTTAGGCGGCTCCGAGGGGTGCTCGCCGTCGCCATGGCGCGGCAAAAAGCCGTGCTGGGCCGAAACGGCCCCCCCAAAAACCCCTTGCCGGGTTCTCCCGGCAAGGAAAAAATGGTGCGGGGGGCCTCTCCGACGTGGCAAAAAGCCGCGCGGGGCGTCCCCGACGCGGCAATAAGCCGCGCTGGGCCATTTCGGCCCGAAAATAAAAACCCTTGCCGGGTTCTCCCGGCAAGGAAAAAATGGTGCGGGGGGCCTCTCCGACGCGGCAGAAAGCCGCGTGGGGCGCCCCCGAAGCGGCAAAAAGCCGCGCTGGGCCAAAACGGCCCGAAAATAAAAAGCCTTGCCGGGATCTCCCAGAAAGGAAAGAATGGTGCTGGGGGCCTCTCCGACGCTGCAAAAAGCTGCGCGGGGCGTCCCCGACGCGGCAATAAGCCGCGCTGGGCCGAAACGGCCCCCCCAAAAAAAACCGGGGGGGGGGAAACAAAGCTGGGAAGGAGGAGAAGAAGCAGCCTCCAGCTGCTCCGGGCTCCGCTTGCAACCAAAATGGCTGCTGGAGCGAAGTCCCGCCTTCTCTCCCCTTCCATGTGACCTGTACCAACAACAACAACAAAAAACTAAAATAATAATAATAAAAAACCTCGGCTTCCGATTCGGAAGTCGAAGAAATTCGTTATCCCGCGGCCGCCACGATCGTTCGTTAGGCGAAAAATACGTTGGGCGAGTTATTCGCTAGTCGAGGTACCACTGTATGTTAAATGGAATCACGAGCAGGACTAAATCACAAGCAGCAGATGGAAAAGAAAGTATACAGTCGTACCTCGGATCTTGAACGGCTTAGTTGCTGAACGTTTTGGCTCCCGAACGATCAAAAACCGGAAGTGAATGTTTTGAATTATGTATTAAATCTGATGCTAATTTTTTAAATTTTGAAACTCAATGAAGATTCATTGGCATAGTTGTCCAGAAGGAAATGCGGTCAATGTACTGACCAAAGATTCCCAACTCCTGCTGCAGCTTATTAACGTGAGCCTTAGCAGAGCATTTTGGTCTCCCTTGCTTGGAATTGGAGTTTTTGATATAAAATAATCTGTCGCCTTACTAGTCTGGTCTGCCATTGACGTAGCTGCAAGGAAGATTTATCCCGGGATAAAGTTCATTGTCATCTGAGGCCCTCCTTCGTGTGATCACAAAACGAGAGGTCTGGAGGGTGGCAAGACGAGAACGGGGCCTTTTCAGTGGTAGCTCCCCTTTTGTGAAATGCTCTCCCAGGGAGTGTCGCCTGGCGCCATCATTACATATCTTTATGCTCCAGGCAAAAACATTCCTTTTTCATCAGATCATTGGCTTTTAATTATCTATCGTCTTTTTGGTGTGTGGGGGATGTTTAATCTGATTTTAAGCAAAATTGTAGTTTATATTCTTTTTTAAAAAATGTTGGCTCTTTTTGTTTTTTGTTTAAAACAGGCTTCCTCAAACTTGACCCTCCAGCTGTTTTGGGACTACAACTCCCATGATCCCTAGCTAGCGGGACCAGTGGTCAGGGATGCTGGGAATTGTAGTCTCAAAACATCTGGAGGGCTGACTTTGGGGGTGCCTGGTTTAAAATATTGTAAGTTGCTTTGAGCAAAACAAAAAACACGACTTATAGGGATGGGGGAATCAATTAATGCCCTTTTCCCTCTTGGTGTGCAGAATTTCCCGCATCCAGAAATGACACCGTCTCTCTTGTCCAGCGGGAAATTGTTCCTTCGGTGGTGGGCGAGTGGGATTCCGGAGAAAGGGGGGTGCCCCCGGACGAAAGCACAGGTGAGTTCCAAATGGGGGCCGTTGTGCCTCTGAAGAGGGGAATCCAGACCCACCTTGTCCCCTCTTGGCAGAATGTCTCTGTGACTGATCCACTTCCTGTGCAGGCTCAGTGCATCAGCTGGCTAGAGACAGCAGTAGCACATAGATGCTAATAAAAAATATGAACCGCAGAAATGTAAGACCTGGACAAAAAAACATTGATCAAGGAGCGTGGGAAAGCACTTTGATTAAAGTGTATAAATTTGAGATGAATTGGAATTATTTTGATATTAATTGGAATCTGTACAGTTGGCAAAACCGATAATATTGAGTAAATACTGGAAAAGTAATTTCAAAAAAATTTTTGTTAAGAGACAGCAGTAGCACTGCAAAGTGCATTCAGCTGTTGAAGTCTGCTAGCGGGGCAGAATTGGACCCTGCTTGCGTCTGGTTGGCCACTGCGAGAACAGAATGCTGGACTAGCTGGGCCATGGGCCTGATCCAGCAGGGCTCTTCATAGGTTCTTACCGTATTTTAATATTTTGTTGGAAGCCGCCCAGCGTGGCTGGGGAAGCCCAGCCAGATGTGCGGGGTATAAATAATAAAATTATTATTATTATTATTATTATTTAATATAAAAAATTTATTGGGTTTTTAACAAACTCAAATGAACAACATACAAAAAACAAAAAACATTACATAATACATAATACAAAAACAATAACACAACATACATCAGATTTTCCCATTCATCTTGTCTAATCATGTTGGGCTGACTTCCTCACGTCTCCCCTACTGCGTTTCATTGTCAATCATCTTTAGTAATTTCCTCTCATCTTTAAATATTTTTTCTTATTAATACTTATGTTCTCCTCTTATAAACGTCTTAATCAAAAATCATACATCTATATTACTTAGTCCTATTTTCCTAATCTGTAAGCTGTCATTTCTTCCAACTTTTTTCTATCTTTAAATCTTACAATAGTCCTTTAAATATACTTTAAATTTCTTCCAATCTTGTTCCACCGTTATTATTATTATTACATTCTTTTGTTGCTACAAGGTTGGGGGAAATGAATTCACCCCACACCCCATCATCACCACCCCAGTAACAGCTGGGAAATTTATTTCCCCAAACTCGTTCTGCCCCTGATCTGGTTTCCCTCTCCCTACAGATGCCCCCCTCTTCGCTCAGGTGCCTGCCAGGCCAGAGATGAACCCTGGGGACCTGGGGCAGTACAGCGCCTTGCCGGAGGCCTTGGACCAGGCCGTCTTCCATTTCCCCGGGGAGGGCCTGGCGTGCGCGGACGGGCAGACATCCGGCAGCAGCCTGGAGGAGCCCGCCGCGTGCGGGAGCGACTTTGCGGACTTCACCACCATCATCGTGCCCGAGGGGGCCCTCCCTGGCGAGGCCCCGTACGTCTGCGCCGACTGCGGGAAGAGCTTCCTGTACGAGGAACAGCATGCCCTGCACCAGCGGACCCACCCCCAAGCCTCCCCCGAACCCGGAGGGAGCCCCGCCTCGAGCCAGGCGTACCCCTGCCCCGAGTGTGGGCGCTGCTTCCCTCACCCGGCGAGCCTCAGCAAGCACCGGCTGTGGCACTCGGGCGAGCGGCCTCACACTTGCTCCGAGTGCAAGAAAAGCTTCCGCCTGAAGATCAACCTCCGCCTGCACCAGCGGACCCATGCCGCCGCGCTGGGCCTGGGGGGCAAGGCGGGCTCCTACATCTGCGGCGAGTGCGGGCGCAGCTTCAACCACCACTCCAACTTCCTGCGCCACCAGATGATCCACACGGGCGAGCGGCCGTACGCCTGTGGCGAGTGCGGGAAGACCTTCATCCGGAAGGAGCACCTCGCCACCCACGGGCGGCTGCACACCGGCGAGAGGCCATACCAGTGCCCGCTGTGCCAGAAGAGCTTCACCCGCAAGCAGCACCTAGTGGGGCACCAGAGGCTCCACGAGGGCGGAGATCCCTGGCTGGATGGCCATTCGGGGCAGAGGCCTCTCCGGAGCCAGTGGGGCAGGGCGAAGACACGGGGGGAGGCTGCCGGTGCCCCCCGCCTCAGGCAGGAGCGGTTCCCCCCTTAAGCACCCCCTTCGGGCACTGCCGGGGCGCTCGGTGCTGGGACTGAGAAGCATTGGCGGGATGCGGGCAGAGGGAAGCGGTTGTGGCCACGGACAACTTGGACTGAACCGTCCAGAACTGGAGACAGGAAAACGAAGCCTGCGGCTTGGAGAGGTTTCTGTTACTGATTTGGGGGGAAAGAGAGATTTCTGCCGGCTTTCTCGAATCAATCGTACGTTGGCCACAGTCGAGATAAACGAAACCGGTCCTCTGTTTCATTTGCTAAGTCTTGATGGTAAAGTGTCGTTACCCCGACCCGTTTGGCGGCCGTCTCGGTGTCTTTTTTCCCCCAAAATTTTTTTTATTGGTTTTTACAATTTTTAAGCACATAACATATCAGTTAAATTCCCATACTTCCCCCCCTCTCACTGTGGGAAGCAACATTCATCCCCCTCTCTCACAAGGGTAGGAATTAATCATTGTACATTTAACCTTACTAACAGTATTTAATATCATTGCTTGGTCCTGGCCCAATTCTGTGGGCCAGGTATTCCTTCTTTCCTCAATTTCATATTTCGGTTGACTTCCTCAAGTCCCCCTCTGTTGAATTCATTACCATTCCTCTCTAACAGTTTTCCTACTCCTAAATTTTAAAACATCATAGAATACAAAAATCATTTTACTTAAACCACTCCTTTTTCCAAAACCCAGTATCTTGGTACTTCTGCTCTTTTCCTATAATCTTATCCAATTCCCTTAGGTAAAGGTAAAGGGACCCCTGACCATTAGGTCCAGTCGTGTCCGACTCTGGGGTTGCGGCGCTCATCTCGCTTTATTGGCTGAGGGAGCCGGCATACAGCTTCCGGGTCATGTGGCCAGCATGACAAAGCCGCTTCTGGCGAACCAGAGCAGCGCACGGAAACGCCGTTTAACTTCCCGCCGGAGCGGTTCCTATTTATCTACTTGCACTTTAACGTGCTTTCGAACTGCTAGGTGGGCAGGAGCTGGGACCGAGCAACGGGAGCTCACCCCATCGCAGGGATTCAAACCGCTGACCTTCTGATCAGCAAGCCTGTGGTTTAACCCACAGCGCCACCTGGTCCCTTATCCAATTCCCTTACTTTAACCTAATTTCAGACTCCTAATTTTATACTTTTTACACCCTTACCTCCCACTGGTCTCGGGATTTTTAGCTAAATTTCCCCCTACTTAACTCCTAATTTAAACATATAATCATTTATGCCAGTAACCATGTCTGAACATCATAGTCCTTTAAGCCAGAAAGAAAGTCATAGAATCATAGAGTTGGAAGAGACCACAAGGGCCATCCAGTCCAACCCCCTGCCAAGCAGGAAACACCATCAAAGCATTCCTGACAGGTGGCTGTCAAGCCTCTGCTTAAACGTGTCCGCTTCTCTGGAGCAGCAGAAAACAACCTTTCTCCCTCCTCTATATGACATCCTTTTCTATATTTGAACATGGCTATCATATCACCCCTTAACCTTCTCTTCTCCAGGCTAAACATACCCAGCTCCCTAAGCCGTTCCTCATAAGGCATCGTTTCCAGGCCTTTGACCATTTTGGTTGCCCTCCTCTGGACACGTTCCAGCTTGTCCGTATCCTTCTTGAACTGTGGTGCCCAGAACTGGACACAGTATTCCAGGTGAGGTCTGACCAGAGCAGAATACAGTGGTACTATTACTTCCCTTGATCTAGATGCTAGATCAAATTCTGATCTAGAGTCAGATTCAAATATGTCCTTTTCAGCCCACCCCCACCCTCACGTCAGTCGGCGGCCGTCTCAGTCTCTTGCTTCAAACAAGTTCCTTGGAGGGGTGGCGTCTTCAGCACCCTGACTTTTCTAAAAAGGTTTTGTGGGACTCGGTTCTGAATCCTTGATCTTTCTCCCAACTTTGCAGCTGCAAAGGGGTTGGGGTAGAGCTTCATTAACGACGAACCCCAAAATCCGGGATCCCCTCAAAACTGGTGCCAAAGTTTAGCAGCCGTTCTGCAGCAAAAACCCGTATTTTTCAGTGCCCCACAAATGTAGCGGTTTGTTAGTTAACGAAGCTGCCGGGGAGGTTTGTTTCGTTGTGGTGGTTGGAGGTAATGCCCCACTTTTAATTTAATTTTTAAATTCATAATGGCTAGCAGCTTGAGACAATAAAATGTTAACACAGGTTGTTGTTCAGCGGTAGAGCTTCTGCTTTTGTTGCGGAAGGTCCCTGGGGTATGGGGCGGCATCGCCAGGTTTATTCACAAAGGACCCCGTCTGAATCCTTGGATTGTTGCTGCTGGTTAGGGTGCACAATGCTGAGCTTGGTGGACTAATAGTCTGACCCTGTATCGCCCGGGCAGCTGCCCACGTTTCTAACAAATTATTGTAAAAAGTGATTTATGAAATATGATAGCAACAAGCCAGTTTCAAAGCTATTAGCAGTAAGACTTCAGAAGCCCAATTACCATACTTTTCGCTATATAAAGCGCACCTGAGCATATGACGCACCTAGTTTTTAGAGGGGGAAAGCCCAATTTTTTTGAGGATCAGCTCAAATTTCTGCAGCTTCTTTTGCAAAGGAGAAAAGCCCCATTTTTTGAGGATCAGCTCAAAGTTGTTGAGCTTACTTTGCAAAGGGAAAAAACCCTGTTTTATGGGGTTTAACTCACAGTTCTGCAGCTTCAGTAAAGGGAGCCATTTCTACAGTTTGCAGACAGATAATCTAATCAGCCAGTCACATGTCGCTGGGGAAACAGCCTCCCTCTGCAAGGGGGCGGGGCTGGAATCACTCTCCCTTATCTCTCCCCCTGATCGTTTGCTGAGCAGCTGCTCAGGGGGCTTCCTTTCAACACCCCCTTCTCTCTCTCTCTCTTTTAAAAAAGCACGATCTGCTTTTGCCCCTGGGCAGTTCAGCTCCAGGGACCACACATTCGCTCCATAAGACGCACAGACATTTCCCCTTACTTTTTAGGAGGAAAAAAGTGCGTCTTATGGAGCAAAAAATACGGTAGGTAGTAGTAGTTATTATTACAGTAGACCCACTGGATACGAATTTAATTCGTTCCAGGGGTATGTGTACACCCCCAAAAAATCCGTATCCAGAGGCACCGCTTCTGCACACACGCACAGCGCAATAGAGCACTTCTGCGCATGTGGGCAGAGAGCTTCCGCACATGCACGAGCGGCGAAACCCAGAAAAATGCTTCCAGGTTTGCCGCTTTCTCAACCCAAAGTTTACGTTACTTTAGAGTAACGTAACCCGAGGGTCTACTGTATTACTATTCTTATTTATTCAATTTGTATACTGCCCTATACCTGTAGATCTCAGGGTGGTTCACAACATAAAATGACAATATAAAAAAACAGAAAACACATAATAAAAATAAGAAGAAAAAATCACACACACACACACACACTTCCACAACACTTTTTTTCTTTTTCTTTTTCTTATTAGTTTTATCTTACATATCCTCTCACCCCCACCAACATAATATTTTGTACAAACTTTTTGATCCACACAATACAATAACAATCGTTATATCATTGTACAGTAATTCACATTTTAA